>MU853767.1:16393-454452 GCA_033297225.1 Diplogelasinospora grovesii | reverse complement strand
GCGCGTTATCACACTCTATTCGAATGCGTGCGTCGATTTCGACTCCCAGTTCCTTGAGCAATCTGCTCACAAAGAGAGCTTCCTTCGCGGCTTGTGACAGTGCCAGTAGTTCAGCCTCTGTTGTTAACGTTGTAACCGTATCTTGCTTGTTGGCTCTCTATCCAATCATCCCTCCAAATAGCTTCATTACGTAAGCTTAAGAGCTCTTTCGATCGACCGTGTTATTGGCAAATGAAGCGTCACTAGCGACTCGGAAATCGTTTTCTCCGCCGTATTGGAGCGCTAAATACCGTGTTTCCTATAAGTATAGGAGCACCTTATCTGCCGCGGCTTGATGTTCGGGTCCAGGATTGGTTGCGTAGTGAGCCAACCTCGAAACAGCGAAGGCAACGTCGGGCCGTGTGATTACCGCTGCGTACAATAAAGAACCTACTTTCCACAAGTACGTAATGACGTCGGTCTTATTAGCTAAGCCTTCGAAAGGGAGGAGCTCTTCTTTAGCCATTAAGGTGCTCGCTGCCTGCTTTGTTTACGCTAGATTAACGATCTTCTCAATGTAAGATGATTAAGATAGCCAGATAAGCTTCTTTTCTCTATCTCTAAGCATGTTAATGCTTAAGAACTATTATAGTTCTTTTCCTCTAGTGAGCTTATATCTTTACTTTAGTTATTTAATTAAGGAGAGAGCTTTAGCTCGATCTTTCTCGTGGAACGTTAGGGTCATATCGTTAATGTAAAAGAAAAAAAGCACTCCATCCTTAATGAAGTAATAAGGTTTATATGGTATTAATTAGAAACCGAGTTTACGTAAGGTTTAGGTAAGTAATCGTTACTAAAGTAATGATAAGCGCCGTAGACTATATAGCGCCTTCTTAAGTTTAAGTATTATTCCAGCCTTTCGATGGCTAAGAGGCATCTTTATAAACACCTTTTTATCGAGTTTTACGTTCACGAAAGCATTAACTGCATCGTATTATAGTAGCTCGAGATCGTATTGAGCCCCAATAATGATTAGCATTTGAAAGGATCTTCTTACTAAGGTCGCTACGTAGCTGCTTACGTAAGGGTCGAGAAGCTGTTAATCACCTCTTATAATGAGCCTCGCCTTAGCTTTATCGAACTTACTATACTTATTAAATTTATATACATATACCCACTTATAATTTAAGATCTTTTATCCTTTAGCTCTTAAGTCTCTTAAGCTGATTTTCACTTAAGACTTTATATCCTTATAGCTTTATAAATATACTTTCTTTACTTCTTTAAATAGTCTTCTTAAAGGGTAGTTCTTAAGCTCTTTGTGGCTTTTTAAAGGTAGTAAGAGGTCTTTACAGTATAATAACCGAAGCTTCCTTAATAACCTTTTTATAATAGCTTTTATAAGGATTTTTTATCTTAAATTAACTACTTTTCTTACTCGAGTCCTTACGAAGAAGGCGCCTTATTAACATTCCGTATAGTGCATCTTTAAAGCAGTTAAGGTATACTTTAACCTTAATTAGCTTACGCCCAGTTAGCTCTTAATGCTTATTTCCAGCTTTAATTAGCTTATACCCAGCTATATTCTCTTAACATTACTATTAAGAACCTTTAACCTTAATTAACTTGCGTCACGGCTTAGTTAAAGTATTATCTTTTCTTATAACCTTAATTAGCTTACGCTTAATTAAGGCATTAAGGTTTATTTCCCTTCTTCCCACCTTAATTAATCCACTGCTTCTTTCTTTTTTATAAAGCATCCTTTAAGGTCTAAAAAGGGCGGCTTCTTTAATGAGGTTATTATAATTGCTAGCATTACTGCTAGTAATAAGGGTGATGGAGTAGGAAGAAGCTTAAATCTAACCTCTATATACTCTTTCGACCCTAATTAATCTTTAAAGCCTTAATTAACTGCTTCTTATAGTTTAGCATTAGTATTCTTAATCGCTTCTTACACCTTAAATTCGCTTTTTATAAAGTCCTTTAAGTCTCTTACTTCTTAAAAATCTTCCTTTAACGGTTAAACTTACTTATCTTAGTTTTCTTACTCTCCATTCTATTAAAGCCATTCAGCTAAGGCTTTTAAATTAACTTGCCGAATATCATCTCGCATTTTTTAAAGGTTCCTATTAAAGAAGCTTTTCTTATCGACAATCACGTCTCTTATAACCACGACTTTATTAAGCGCTGGGTTTTAAATGTGGTAAACGTTCGTTGAATTATAGCCGATTAGATAGCTGATCTAAGCCTTAAGATTCATGCGTTATTTACAGTTTTCCCGCTTTATAGCTTTTATAATAAGGGCATAAGCTTTATAGCTAAATATCCATAAGTAGGCTTAAGATAGCTTCCTTTACTTCCTATTCTTTAAGTAAAAGCTTTTAAATAAAGTTTTTTATCCATTCTTATATCTTAATGTATGGTTTAATAGATATATCACAGTTCTTAATATCTCTCTTTAAAGTTAGCTTAAGGGCTTTACTCCTACTCTTATTAAGTGCATCTTATTTATTACCACACCCCTTAAGCGTTTAACGCCGCTATTTAACGCTTACGTATAAGGAGGTAAAGACTCGATTTTAATGCTTTAAAGCTTAATAAAGTGTTTCACTTTAGGTTTAATAATAACTATTTCGTTATTGCATTCGATAACTTTAACTTTAATCTCGTATTAGCATTCTAGTAAGCTTAATAGGATTTTTAGCGCGGTGATAATTAATGCTGCGATTCGGTTTTTTAAGTAAAAGTCCTATATATAGCCAGTTATGTAACATGTTATTAGTATTTAGTTAAAATAGCTTTCTTAATCTTCTTCGTAATCGTGGAAATCGATTGCTAGTCTTTCTCTTACTCCCTCGCGTAGCTCCTTAAAGTAACGCCTTATTTAACGTTTTATTTTTCCTTATACGCAAGCATCACATTCTGCCATTATAATGCCCTTAATTTGCACCCCTTAAGAACTATTAATAAGGTGCTCGAAAGCTCCTGGACCTAAGTGACTAAGATAGAGGTGCCATTTAAACGCATTTGCTCTTACAGGCCTTCTCTTAGTTCATGTGTTAAATTGGTTCCTACGTGCGTAAAAGGTTGCTTTATTAACGTCTTTTAAGATATACTTTATTACGAATTAACTATGTTATTTAGTTAAGATATATAAGATTGATCCATTTAATCATTTTAAGAGCGTGGGATTTAATTTGTTATCTTAATAAAACCCTCTTTTACATAGCTTTTATAAGGAAACTAGGTTATAAGCAATTTCTTCACAGTACGCTACGTCATATAAGCGTAAAAGTCTTTTTCTTTTAGCTAGCATTTAAATCTTAATATCCACTTCACTATATCTTTAAATCAGTATTTAATAGTCGCTTACTTAAATGCAGTCACTTAGCGCTGCTTTTCTGAACTTTAAGAAATAGCTTATTTAGTTAAAGATGTGGAGGGTGGATTTAAAGTTAAGTATTATCGAGTATATAAAAGGGTAAGATTAGGTTATAAATGCTGCTCCCTTTATAGTTATAAAGCCTACCTTAATCTCTACCATCCTCTTAAGTAGTTAAGAGTGCTTTAAAGATTGCTCCTTCTATTTTAAATCGTTAGTTATTAAATCCTCTTTCTTTATTTTCTTCTATTTCCTTAGCTCCTTAATCTCCTTCTTCAGCTTTTCATCCTCCTTAAGGGCCTTATCTGCCTATTCTTATATCCTTTTAAAGGGTTTAAACTAGTTTAAGGCTAGCTTAGGAAATACATAATAGCACCTTTCTAATATATGGTAAGGTAGCTTACACGCACTACACCTAAGCTTATCCCTAGACTTCTTACTCATTAACTACTTTCTCTTATTATTTCTCTTCTTTTAGTAATCTTCTCCCTCGCTCTTATTATCTTGTTATTAATTATTATGGAAGGAGCCTTTTCCCACCTCAGGTTTAGTCTTATTGTTCATAGTGAGTAGTTGCTTATTAACTACGTTAATAAGTTTATGGTAGTTAAGAGTGCCTCTTTCGATCTTTACGCAGTGTGTTATGTTAAAAGCCTAGATCTAATACTTCCACTCTAGGTCTGATCCTTTAATCGCCTTTTTAAAGTTGTTAAACTAGTCTTCCATGCTCTGGACTTTAAGCACAACATTCAGCCTTGCTTTGCAGAATGCTTGCTCCTATTCCAAAATCCACTTGCTTATATCGCGAGGCAGCTTCATAAGTGATTTAACTGCTTAGTAATAGTTGCTTCGAGCAGACTTCCTTTCTTCTGCTTCCATCCTTCCCACTTAAAGCTTCAGGCTATTATACCATTCTTTAATGCTGATTCTAGTAGGATATAAGGTTTTAACGAGATGTGAGCTGATTGTTAACGTAACCCAGTTCTTAAGGGCTTTGATCCTATCGGTCTCTTTATCGTAGTCGGCTTGGTCTTGTTTGTAGAGTGAGAGCGCCACTTAGTAATTTGCTCGTCCTTCGGATGAGAGCTCTGCAATGCTCTATGATTCGTTCAGTGATCTGAGTTCTTTCCTCTTTTCGTATGCGCCCACCTGTAGTCTTTAAGGCTTGGTAAGGAATTCCTTTTGATCGTAGATTTCGGGGTTGATCTTATCCCACAGTTGGGATGCATCTGCCTTTGATTTGAACTCGTCGTTCCAATCCTCCCAGTCCTTGGAGCTGGCGAGGAAGATCTTCTTGTCATTTGTTGACATGGTTGTTTTGGTGTTGTTGGGTGCTTGTAAGCGGTAGATAGTGGTGTTAACGCAGGGGAAGTCGTCTGCGAGCCGGGCTCATAACTGTTAGAAGTCACGGCTTACTTGCACACGTTTAATTGAGGTTAAAAGTAGTGTCTTTTTTATATTCTATCTTCTGGCTGGCTAATTGCTGGCCTACGCAGTTTATATGGGAGAGAGCTTCAGGACAGCCGTTCTATCAACGGATCATCATTCATCCACATTTGTGGGCCTTCGGGCTGATCGGCCAATTAGACTTCTCTAGCTCCCGGGCGCTCCCTATCTCCTGCGCTGAGCACCCATTCCATGACTTCAGTGGCTTCCATAGCTTCCATGGCTTCCTGTTGGCTAGATCCACTGCTTCCACGCAGTCAAGGGGTCTTCCTTTCCTGGGCGCCTCACTGCTTACTCCGGTCAATCCAACATAAGCCGTGACTTCCAACAAGTACCGGGATATACTTTTAGGTTTGACCTTGACTCGCTGGCAGGGCAGTGGTTTTTGACTCGCCGCAGTGGTCCTAAAGGTGCACGACTTCTGATTGGCTGAGCTTGTCTTAGCGTATCGAGACCCCTGCCACTGTCAGGCGAGTCAAGGTCAAACTTAAAAGTACGGGCGTTTTCTTGCCACCCTCTCTGCAAGCTAAGAATGCATCAAACTCTCAGGAACGCGTTGTGCTGGCGCCAGCAGCTGCTTGTGAATAAGGTGCAGTCAGGGCTGAGGAGATTGCAAGCGCCAATGGGGAGACTCGATGTCCCAGTGTGAGCCGGATAACTCAGGAGCTTAGCGCCCCTGCTTGAGAAGATTGGATCTGGAATAGCGGCTTCCGGTCATTGTTGGGCCGTCGCTGCTCCTACGGGTAGGCATGAAGGAATTGAAGTTTTGCAGGTGCCGATCCATGGGCGCAAATGCTACTTCAGTTTGTCCAATACGACTCGAGTCTTGCCGCTTCTCATTTGAACGTGCCCAGGTGCCAGTCTTGAGAAGGTAATCACAGGTGCCGGGAGAGCGCGACTTCTGTGAGCAAGTATTCAATTTGCTGTCCGAGCAGGAAGGAAAGGTCTGAAGAGCATTGCAGAACCAAAACACCGCGTCCCCAGGTGAGTTCTATTTTCTCTCTCTCTTGTTCGGAGTCTTTGTCGTTCGAGATGGCGTCTCCCCAGCAGTTCGAGATGCTGTCTCCTCAGCAGCAACAACAACAGCAACAACAACAGCAACAACAACAGCAACAACAACAGCAACAACAACAGCAGCAACAACAACAGCAACAACAACAGCAGCAGCAGCAACAGCAGCAACAGCAGCAACAACAACAGCAGCAACAACAGCAGCAACAGCAACAACATCAACAACAACACCCGCCACCGGCACCGCCGCAGCAGCAGTAGTAAGTCTCGATGAATCTCTGGTCTCCCTGCATTGACACTTGGCGCCCTCGCATCGTCTCCCCACCTGTCGGCCAGTGGCGGACAAAGATGTGCTTCTCATTTTCCCCCGCCTCCGCGATCTGCGATTCGGGCCTCGGTCAACACCGCCAGCCACTCCATCCATGCCCTACAGCCCTTGACCTCTAGCCCGAATGCTCGGTCTCGCCGGTTCCCTACCTCACCTACTCACCCTCGGCTTTACGCCTCATCGACACTGCACCCTCAGCCTCTCATTCAACGGTCTGGTCAAGATTGGTGCCGCTGACCACCTGCAATCACAGCTAGGAAGACATCGAGCTCGGGCTCTGCTGCATCCCGGAAACGTAAGTCTGGCTTGTCTCTTCAGATTGTGGTATGCCCCTCTGATCATGCTCGGATTGTATAGGCGCCGCAATTGGTGCCTCGCCTGCTACAGGCTGGTCGGTCGCGTGACCAGCTTTGTGGCCGCGCTTTGCGGCGTTGTTTACGTCGGCCTATACGTACACCAACTACGCTGAGACGGCCATTTGTGACGTGAGTTAGTGTTTACTTGGTCTTTTTGGAATTTGCACTCGGACGGAACCCGTGATGCATGGCTGGAAGTCTCCGCCGTTGCGGAGGTGTCGGTCAGCAAGCGCTAGGAGACCTGGGACGACGGACTGGCACCTTCTCGTGGTGTCCTGGGTGAGTACCTGTATTTATGCTATCTCCAGCTAAATCTCCGTTATCATCTCCCCAGAGTATAGTATCATCCTCCCTAAGTGCACTATCTTCTTCCCGGAATACGCTATTATCTTCCTTAAGTGCAGTATCTTCTGCTCGAAATCTACTATCATCACTCCGAAATCCACCATCAGCTACGTAAAAGTTAACATTTAAACACTATATAGAAAAATTAATGGCAGAAGAAAAATCTATATGTTAAAACATTTCTACGCATTAAGATGCACGAAGTAGGTGTGGTGCGTAAACATAGATTTATATAGGAAATTATAACTATAAGGGGTACCCTTTTAAAGTTAGCCAGTCCTTATATAAACGAGCTATATCGGTAGCACTGATGCATTTAATTAACATTTAGTGGGAAAAGTCTTAAATAAAGGTCAATATATTATACGATATTAAAGATAAACTTTAATTAGTAAAGCAACTTTACTTTATATATTATAATATTTTTACGGTAAGTGTTCTTATAAGGTCGTTTATATAAGGCATTCTTACGAGGCCCTTTATATAATGCTACTCGTATGAGGCCGTTTATACGGCGCTATTTAATATATTCATATAAATAAATTCATATGAATGCCTTCACATGAATGCCTTTATATAAACCTCACACATAATGATTTTTAAGCGGTGAGATAAAACTTAGCTTAGTGTTTATAGCTTTATTTACTGATTAATCTATAAAATCCGACTTTATATTATATACCGTTAAATTAAAATTTAGTATGAAAAAGGTTAAGTTATCTGCGTATTATGCTGGAAAATTAATTTATTTTATCATTCTTTAATATAATAACTTAAGTGACTTAGCTTACCTTAGCTTACTTAGCTCACCTAAGCCGTTACCTAACTATAGGTCCAGCTTACCCAGCTCACTTAAGGTGACACTTTTAAAGCGGCAGCATTAGGTGAGCCCCGAAGAAGCCCTAGGGGTAAATCTTATAGTATTTAGGTGCTATCTTAACTAACCCCCTTTAAGTTCTCTAGTAAGCTAAACAGTTATAATCGCTAATAAGAAAATTTATACCCGCTGCCATTATAGTTCCGGTGCAGCCCTAACAAGTAATGCTAATAGGGATGTCCAGCTAGCAACTTTACCAGTACCTAGCAGTGGAATATTACACGATATCCGGGCTAGACGCCGCGACGGTCGCCGTATCCGACCTAAAGGCCAACATCACTATGGCAATGCATCACACCCCGTCTCCCGTGCAGCTCGAGAAGATGGGATCCCTAGCACGCAGTACTTAATTCGTGACCTAGCTCCACGATCCCGACTCCGCCTTCCTCGTTGCCTGCGAGCACGAGGCTCCCGGCCACGGCGTCCTTTCCACGTTAAGCCATCTGTGCGGAAACATGGCGAGAACAATGCGCTCGCCGGGACTGTTAACGCTCGCCTTCTTCTGCGGGCTTCACACGGCCGCCGGAGCGACGTTGCAGGGAGGCGAGGGACTCATGCGGGCCGTCACCTTACAACTACTATCTGCTATGCCGGGCGTAACGCTCCTGGCTGGCGCAGACCTGTCTATCGTAGCCAGGGAGTTGATGGCGGGAGATCTGAATATGATATGTTATGTCTTTTCCGAGGCCCTAGCTCAGTTTCAGGCGGGTAGGGTGCTCGTGCTGATCGACGGGGCGCACTTTAACGGTACCGAGGCGAGGTCGGCCGAGATGCGCGCCGTGGTGCGGTTCTTGCATAAAACTGTGGTTGAGTTGCGCACCGCAGGGAGGGGGCTAGTCCTCAAAGTACTGGTGACGAACCCGGCAGGGAGGCAGCGCTTTGAATGGGATCTTCCGGGACAGGATCTATACATGTAGACATAGGTCCTGGCGGGAGGGTATCAGGGGGTCGCAGGGCAAGTGATTGCTGGTGCGATATGTACTTGGGTCGCCGGGGCAGTAGGCGACTTAGCTTACTAGGTAATTAACTTAGGTAATCACCGCATGATTGGGAAAATGACGATAGGCTCAGAGTTATGGAATTGCCAGTCATAACCCGTGGCAATTGGTATTTGTCGTGATCGACTTCATGCAATTTAAATATTTCGCGCTTATCATCTGCCAAACACTGCCGTTTCCCATAGAACCATGTGCAGCTGTTCTTATCCCGTCCTAAACTGACGAGAAGACAATCTTTAAGGTAGCCTACAACTAGTGAACTTCCAGCCAGCAAACCCAACTTCTCAGGTTGCCTGCTTAGCATAGTGGCTAATGCGTTGCACTTGTACCCCCTCTCGACATGCAAAGATCACAGGTTCGATTCCTGTAGCAGGCACTTTCGCGTTCATCCTCCGCGCGCGTTTTTTTTCCAGCCGTCCCGGTTCGATTCCAGTCACTGGTATATGACTAAGCCAGGCGTTTATTTTTGTATGGTACTACAAGGTACCTATCATGGCCTCGGTCCAATCCATGACTAACACCATCATAAGGTGTTAGTTTCAACCCGCTGAAGTAACAATACTGCGAAATATCAATGCGGTTCTATTACCATTTTACATGTCGAAGACTGTACATAAATGCATGCTAATCAAGACCTTAAGTACAGTTTTCTCCAAGAAAATATTAATCTCCAGACTTCTCCAGTTTATTAGTCAATCCGGACTGCTAAGGTTTCGGCATGAGCATGAAACCGTTCAAACAACGAACCGCCTTCATCTGTCAGCTCAGAAGGTTCTCTCCTCACATATGATCTCCAAAGCCCGATTCTTTGATAGGACCCGGTCTTTATCGTATGCGGTTGTAAGGCTAAGTAAACAGCGGACTGTTGGCTGGCGTGCGCTGCCGACGGCTGGATCATCTTGAGCAAGTGAATCTCCGCCGCCTTTTGCTTTCTCCGCAGATTGAGATCGTCTGGGTGGAAAAGAAACCTATTGTGGAATGATGCTTAGCCTCTTCCTTCTCCCACTGTGAGTGATAGAGACCTCCTAGCTCCTTTCAAGGTTAAGTAAACGCTGGGCAATATTTAACTAAAATGTAACGTTTACTCGCCAAATTAGGTATATCCTAAGGTGGTACAGGCAATCTAATTCTAATGACCCTAGTGGGACAAGAAGCATATACGCCAAATATCATATTTCACTGGAATGGGGAACGAGCGAACGACAAAGGTAGCGGAAGAAGGTGACTCGTATTACTCAGTTGGGAGGTATGAACGCTGTTTTGTATCAGGTTCTCTTCAACTCATCGTGAACTGAAAGGCTGTCTGGTAGTGATTTAGTGAGTAAGTGAAGCTAGTCAAACTAGTGTGTCTGTACTTGGCACAGAACCTCAAATTGAGTGAATGTGTTCTGTCGTTCCCGAGTCCTCCTACAGTTCTCATGACCTTCGAAAGATTTCATTCCACGTTCCCAGTCTTCGTATTCTCTCCTTTCACAGCACCCCATCACGTGGTGATCGAAGGATACCAACATCAGAGTAAGTGCCTGCCATTAATTCTCGCGAGCTCGTGATCTTGGAGTTGGGATCGCGCATACAATTCTTCTCACACGTGAGCACGTTTTGTTCAACGACGGGAGGAAGGAACAATTGCGTATTGCTTCTCCAACCTCCCATCGCTCCTTCCACATTTGCTCGCCTGACGTAACCACGTGAACTCGACTCGACTCATTCATGCTCTCCTTCAAAGTTCGTTCACTAACACCTCTCAGCAAAATCACCCGCGATGCAGACCAAGCTTGTCGCTGTCCTCGGCCTGGCGGCCTGGATCATCAATCCGGTCTCAGCCGGTCGCTGGCTGATCAAACCTATTTTCTACAATGAGTCTCAGCCTATCCTGGATCCTGCGACGTTCAACATCTCCAACTATGATCCGACCTACTGGAACGTGACCCGTCTGCCCAGCCTTCCTGCGCATGTCAAGGCTCGCAACATTGAGATGGACCGCCAGATCATGAGCAGCCCCAACGAGCTTGGCGCGCGCGACAACACTTCGTGCCATGACACGGGCAATGAGGACGACCACCCTGGGTACTGTGTTGGGTCCGACGAGGACGGCTACTGTAACCTGGCCATCCGCATCCCCGTCATCCCGTCGCCGTTCCGCGACAACCGGTCCAGCGGCTGGCTCTACACGCGCACGTGCGACCGCGTGGTTGGGTGCAAGCTCAAGAACTACCGCGGTAGTTACTGGTGGAGCATCTTCTCGGAGCTCAAGTACACAACCGACTGTCACGACAATAACAACAGCTATCCGTTCATGAAGTATGCCGACTACTCGTGCGGATACTGGTGTTGGGCGTGGTCTTGGGTACGTACACTGATTTCTGGAGCATTGAAGGGGCGTATGCTAATGAGAAGCAGGTGTATGAGGATCCCGAAGAGCAGGGTTACAGCGTCTACATCTACCGCGTTGCGTTCCCTTGCAACCAGCCTTGAAACACCAACTGACAACCCCCCTAAGTATATGCTAGACGACAACAGAGCCGGACCGGAAAAAATAGTAGAAGGAACGACGTGACAGTGGTTATCATGAGCGTTAGAATCATTGAACAGTTATGTACTTGACCATCTGCCGAGCCTGTAGAGGGTGCGGCAGCGACAAATAGGAATCAAATCTGTCAGCACATCGTGCATGATGCAACCGTAAAGTGTGAGACACTACGTGATGCGGAATGATTCAGTAATAGACAAAAGTTGCTTTGATTGGTGGCTTGCAGAATGAATAGGTAATCTTCAATCATCAACGTTGCTGTCTGCTGATACACAGTGCTCTTTTCATAGCATTTCGATATTTATCCTGACCTCTCCTGCTCGGAGCCAGAATATCAATCTCCCTTTCATCGGAAAACACGCCCAATCCCCCTCACCACGGTCGTGGCTATGGCCGAGTTCACGGTTGCTGCTGCTGCTGCTGCTAGCGTCAAACACGATCTTTAGCGGCGACACCTCTTGTTTTGTCCCAGGCAATCGTAATGGTGCCATAGGAACACAGCACAAATGTGACGGCCTGTCATTTGTGCTGCCGCCGTAGATGCGGTTGGGGTCAACGCCAATACGGCATTGACCTACGGCCCGCTGACCGCCGTTCTCATACTCAAACAGAAGACCTCTACAAGCACCGCTGGAACCCAAATCCTCATCAAAGAAAACCTTAACCTGTCTGACACTGTCCAGCGAAGCCCAGGACAACGACCAGCCCACGAGTTGAGGCGACTGTGGCAGATAAAAGTTGTATTTGGAACGTCGACTTTCGCGTCCATCAGAGAGAACCAGAACCTCAACACTTCCTTCCCAACGCTCAGGGTTGTAGCCGTGAATCAGCGTCGAGGGGTATTTCTCGCTGACATAGAATTCGTGTGCCTTCCATCCGGCGTGGTATTTCCCCAAGATTATGTCGCCAGCTAAATCCGTTCGAAGCTGCTAACTTTCATTAGAGGCTAGCCTCCAAGCGCAAACACAGTGTTACTACGTAGATATTGCTTACAAGATAGCAGGGCGAGCGAGGCGGTCTGCAAGGGTACCTGCGCGCTTTGCTATATCGGTTACATCCAGATTGAATTCCAAATTGAAGAACTTTGTCAGCAGAGGAGACAGGAACATATACCCAGTAGACGCTTGATCTCGCGAAGCCTGGTTCTGTAACTTCTGTCAGATAGTCGAAAGTCGATTTCGCGCAGGAATCCGCTCCTCGCGTGTGAGCGTGGATTGCTCTGACGACGTCCGCATAGATAAAAAAGGTGATGCCGGTAACGTTTTTTGGATCAAGGGTCTGAAAGTGTTGGCAATGGCACCATTTTTGTTGCCTGCGCAAAGAATGAATAAGGTCGGGAGGAGGCACTGGTGTGTCTAATATCGAGATTTTAGTTTTTTTGCACAACACCTCGCGCGCAAATTTTCTCGTCCATTCCCGTCCGTTAGGACGAGGGACAAGGATATGCAAAAGACCGTCCTACCATACGTTACACATCAGTCTGGTGTGACACTCAAGTACCTACATAGTCAAGTGAGCCACGCCTACCTTGAACTGCGCAATGATATCAGAGTTGAAGGCCGCCTCATTATCTTGAACGATGAACGCCAGGTTGTTGAAACGTGCCCCTGTATACGGAGAAAGCGCCGAGAGCCGCTCAAACTTTTGAATGCCAAAAGAATCGATGGTGAAACGAGAGATTGGATCGGTCGTCGAGTCTTCTGCTCGTCCTAGTTCCGGCTGACTTCCGCGTTCCCACGCAACAACCTGCGACAAATTCACAGACGTCAAAAGTTCGGAGGGCGTAGCTGCAAGGCGGTCGACAAACTCCAAAACCGACACATATCGCCAAAAAAGATGAGGCTCTGTCGAATACATCTTGATCATGTGCCAAATCTCCAATGGAAGCCTTTTCAGCTTTCCCAGCCCGAGTATCTCAGCTGCCCGGCTGACTGTGCCGACAGCAAAAGCCCTTCCTTCAGCCCTCCTTATGTAAAGATCGAGACACGGAGCGTCTCGCCATGGATACTGCCAAGTCGTAGCGATCCACAAACGATCTAGAACAGCAGCATCATCGGCTCCCGATGGTCGGTATTCCCGCATAAACAGGTCGAGGCAATGGGGATGTACCGTGGAAGCATCGAGCAAGACGCCTCCATGATACCGACAGTGATCACAGTAACAGCCACCTCTGGGTTCTTTGCAAAACCGCGACGATACTTGATCGCTGTCAATCAACGTGTTCTTCCTCGCTGTTTCCGACATTACTAAAGTTGACCTCGCCTGTCCGATATCCAAAACCGGTCGAATCGGAATTGCCGACTACTGCGAATTGAGGCACACGTCAGCAAGAATAACATAGCGTGCGTACCGAAACTTTAGGGACGACGAGGCTCCTACACGCGACGAATGTCGACCCGGGCCTCATCTGATAACCGCATATGCCACAGTGAGATCGGACAGGAATTGCCCGGGGATTTTTGCCGGACCTTGCGGAAGTTTCTTGACCAGCCTGAGGCATATTGGAAGTTTGTTCAGTAGTAGCCATCTTGGAAACCTCTTCGGCAGCACTACGATTACGTAGGTACGTACTGAATTTATGATGCGACTTCAATAAAGTGATGCAGGAAGACCGGCAGGAGCTTTGGCAATCGTGAAGGACCGAATGTCGGTTGTAATGTTTTGATTGCTACCACAGTACCACTCGACCAACAATTCTGGCGCTGTCAGATAACTAACTCTCACCGACAGCGGTGGCACGGTCACTCCATGCACGACCGTGGCTTTCGGGCGGCCAAACAGAGTGCGCCGCCAGGAAATGACTTCGAGTCACGAAACTTCAAATGGCAGCAGCGTTCCAAATAGAGCAAGCTTTGAGCTCGGTCAATCGATATCGCCATCTGAAGAGTTTCAAATTCACTGCAAACGTGCGTCCCAAAGCAGATGGAATCCAAGTTGTGATGTTTTCGCAGTATGCCGTTTCGTTGTCAGGGAGATGATTAACGCTCGTTTGGATCCACACAAACTCAACACCTCGTGCAGGCATTTACGTAGTATTTGTGGAAAACATGTCTACAATGGAGCTTTCATTGACGGAAAATCTGCTTCAGTTTCCAGGTTGTCAGGGCCTTCAATAGCCTGACGCCCCAGTCTCCAAAAACATTCTTCCACAGCGAATATCACAAAGGTATCACTAAGCACTGAGATTGGCAGCTGGCTCGTTCCCAAGAGAGCGGATGACCACCAGATGGCCTCTGGAACTAAACACCTGGGACGGACGGCGACAGTCAACAATGACCGGAGGACGGGTAGGTAGCATGCAATGTGACCTTAATTTTGCATGCGCTATTGAACTTGCGCGTCGTGGTACGTCCGGCGTGGAGAGATCTCAGACTGAAGACCCATTTTATTTATCTGGTCTTCCTTTAGCTTTCCTGGGTTACACCACAGTGAAGCAGTCAATCTGCGGGTCTGAGCACATGTAAGAGCCACTGCAGAGTTCAGGCTCGAAAAGGCTGAAGAGATCAGCAAGTTTCTTTCCGACGGCGCTCACCCAAAATGCAAATGTGCCGACGGAGCGGCAGTCGAAGCAGACAAGACCTTGGGAGCTGAAGAATGCCGGTCCTTGGCCGCCAGCTTGGGAAGGGTTTGAATGGCCCGTGCAGGGTAGCGAGCCCCATTCTGTCTTTTCCCCGCGAATGGCCGGCGGCAAAGGCAGAAGGAAATTCCATTGCATCTTTGATGCAAATGCTCAGCTCAACAACGGTCAAGGCGAAGAAGCTTGCAGCGTCACATGTGCACACACACCCGGCTGGGGAGTGTAATTATTTGGAGAGACATCTTCCATTGCTGCATTCTCTGAGCAAAAACCGCGTCTCGAGCGCGCCCAGGGTTGCCACGAGTTCACCTCAGGCGACGCCTGCCGCCACTAGCCCATCGCATGCCCATCGGCACCAACACCGACAAAGACAAAGCCTGGAAATAGTCGACTTCTAGACCGAGGGCCACCACACCACGCACATGGCACGAGAGGATCGGGTCCCCCACCGGTCCAAACCGCCCAAACGGGGCCCCATTGGCGACTCGGAAACTGCCATTGGTGGAATGTTTCACAGATGAATTTTTCCGCCAGCCTTCCCCAGCTCCCCCAGAGCCTCTGTCTCCTCTGGGGTAGGCTTGAGGGACAAGCGAAGCTGGAAATGGAATAATGGCCGCCAAATGTCGGTGTTGATTGGCTTCCGCGATCTGGAGCTGACTGTCCATGTCTGAAAAACGCGTGAAGCTGACGCATGTGGAGGTTGGGGAACCATGAAAGCAGGAAGCTCGTGCATCCAACTGTGTCTGGCCCTGTCAGTCGATAGATACGGGTAAAAATGGATCCCTTTTTTTCTGGAGATATCCCCATCCTCATTCGTGCAGATATCTGGGTTGGGATGGGGCCGGGGATCCTCCTATCTACGACCCCTGCCCTTCTGATAAAGGTTAAATGGTTTTAAAAGGTGGTCAACCCCCCCAGACCGGATCCTGAGACTCGAGATATTCTCCAGTCGCCTTTTCTGTTTCGAAGCCTGCCTTGATCTGGTGTGTCGGGTCCTCCACGAGAGTCACTCAGTCCAGGAAGGAACACAAGGCCAATCACACCACCTACCCCAGCAAGACCGGGTCACGGTCTGCAGCGCCGCAAGGATGGTTACCTCCAAGCGGATTTACAACTGGTGAGAGCCTCACATGTGCGGTCGATTGGTCTGCGCGTCACCTAACAGTCACGACCAGGTACATTTCCATGGTGGCGGCCATGTGCATGGTCCTGTACGGCTACGATGCGTCCGTCTTCAACTCGGTCCAGGGCTCGCAGAACTGGCTCAACTGGTTCGGCCTCAATGCCAAAACGGATACATATCTGCTGGGCTTGATAAATACCGCCTACACGGTGGGGGCTATTGTTGCTGGTTTCTTCCTTGGCGGCCCTACAGTATGTGCGCCCCGGCTGGAAAACCAGCCAATGAACGCCCAGATGATCGCATTAGTAGCTGACAGAGTCCTCTCTCTTAGGCCGACTACCTCGGACGGAGATGGGGCATGGGCATCGGATGCCTGGTGACCGTGGTGGCGACCTTCATCCAGACCTTTGCGCCGTACAACCAGCTGGGCGCGTTCATCGCCGGCCGTGTGCTCGTCGGTATCGGCCAGGGCATGGCGCTGACCGCTGGGCCCGTGTACATTGGCGAGATGGCGCCGGCCGAGATCCGCGGCTACATCATGGCGTTCTGGCAGCTCTTCTACTCGGTGGGGTCCTTCATCGCGTACTGGATCGCCTACGCGTGCTCGCTGCACCGCGAGTCGCTGGGCGAGTGGGACTGGAAGATGGTGGTCATCTTCCAGATGCTGGTGCCCATCCTCATCATGATCCTGCTGCCCTTCCAGCCCGAGTCGCCCCGCTGGCACATCCAGAAGAACGGCAACATCGAGGCCGCGCGCGCCGCCCTCCGCCAGATCCGCGACACCGAGCAGGAGGTCGAGGACGAGATCATGGTCATCCGCGAGGCCATCGAGTACGAGAAGGAGGCCATCAGCCACAACTACAGCGCCCTGTTCAAGGACCCCTCCGTCCGCAAGCGCCTGTACATCGCCTTCATCCTCAACATCGGCCAGCAGCTCACCGGGCAGGGCACGCTCAACAGCTACTCGACCGCCATCTACAAGAAGGTCTGGACGTCCACCACCACCATCAACCTCATCAACGCCCTCAACGCCACCTTCGGCATCGTCTTCACGCTGAATGCGGTGTGGACGGCAGACCGGTTCGGCCGACGCTGGCTGTTCCTGGTGGGCGCCGTGGGCATGGCCCTCTGCATGCTTGCCGTCTCTGTCGTCGGCCTCGCCACCCCCGACCTCCCCGGAGGCGGCAAGTCGCAGCCGACCGGGATCGCCATCGTGTTCCTGCTCTTCCTCTTCATCTTCTTCTACAAGCCCTCGTGGGGCGCCACCACCTGGATCTGGACCGCCGAGGTCTTCTCCATGAACGTCCGCGCCCAGGCGGTGGGCATGTGCTCGCAGATGCAGAACGTGGCCAACACCATCTTCCAGCAGTTCTTCCCCACCTTCCTCGCCAACGTCGGGCTCAAGTGCCTGTTCTTCTTCATGGCCATGAACTTTGTCCTCGCCATCTTCGTGTGGTTCTTCGTGCCGGAGACGAAGCAGATCCCGCTCGAGGAGATCGACGTGCTGTTCGGAGGCGCCAACCACGTCGACAAGGGCGCCCAGATGCTGGGTGTTCCTGCGGAAGCAAGCCATGCGACGCACATGGCCGAGGAGAAGAAGGGCGAGCACGGTGTCTCGGTTAGGAATCACGAGAACGCCAAGGAGATTGTTTAATGTACCTTATTCCATGAGCGATGATATGAGGGATGTAATGTTGGATACCTTACGTGCCCAGGATGTACCAAACTGAATCAACTGAGTTATGTTCAATTTGAGTGCGTTTATTGTGTGTGCGTGAATGTGATGAGCCAGATTGTCCTGGTTATCTATCCCATGGTATCAAGTCCGAGCTGCTCGGGTTCTTTAGGAGGCTCGTGTTAGTAGTAGCCGAATTCAAGTTTGTCATCATGTGGTGTCGTCATGACGATGGGCAGTTAATTCGATTTATTGAGAAAACTATGCCACTTCGTTCGTGCGCATCGGATATGGCAGATCATCATCAACACAGTCATGTATGCGTACTAACTGCATCGTCTGTTCCCCTCTTCCTGTTCTCGTGTCCAGTTTTTCTTCTTCTTCTTCTTCTTCTTCTTCTTCTTCAGTGATTGCCCATCTGTCTTGGACTTCACCTCCTCCGTCCTAATTACTTCAGTAATACTCATTGCCCCGTGTTTGGAGTCACTCCGTCTTTTGAGTCCCCATCTAACTTGAGGTGGCACCTGCAGTCAAAACTCTGACCGCCTGGTCTATGTGGTAACCGCTATATATATCCCGGCCCCCCCTCCACATGTTCAAATTACAGGTAGAGTTTAAGGGAAGTTGGGAGATTACTCACGGGATAGACGCGCAGTTAAGTTGCTTCGTACACTTGCATTATCGGACTCCCTTATCAGTACAAACCCCCCTCTTCCCTTCCTTATTACCAAATCACATGGATCATTTGCAGGAGGCGAACTGGGAACCCACCGTGGTCAAGCTCTGCAAGTCAAAAATCAACTGAAGGCACTGGGTGGTCATCTGAATCAGGGACAGGTAGTACCTTTATCAAGTCAACATGATGGAGAAGTGGGTCGGTCACGTGCGTCACGGTGTGTGATCTGCGTCGCCCTGGACTTCTATTCCAGATTGCTGCCTGTTGCGCACATTCGCCAGAGCAAGGTAGAGAGATACATGAGTATGATATGGAAATTCGGGTTGGCGGAGGATTGCATCAAGACCAGGCTCCTGTCAAGCATCTCAGCTTCCTAGTTAGGTCCTGGGTGGCAGTATTATGCCTGCTTCTTTCAAGCCTTAGACAGTTTCTGTCAGTGACCGGGCAAATCGAGTTGTTTGGAAGGCGGAGGGGGGCTCAGATGAGGCTCAAGACCTACCGAGCTGCCACCCAGCGATTGAGAACCAGTATTGTGCCTTCCTCATGGCTGGAAGATTCTCCTGGGGCAAGTCGAGTTTCCCATAGAGCATGTAACAGACCGCTCGCATTCTGGTGTCCACAGCGAAGGACATGAAGCTCAGGGGCAAAAAGTTGGCCTGTTCAAAGTCGATGATATAGAGGTCTCCGGCGTCGGTGAACATGAAGTTTCCTTCATACAAGTCTGAGCAGACGAAATGAAGCTTTCGCTCGAGTTTTACTGTCAGCGCCGAGTCCTGGTCCCGAACTCTATGGGCTGCTACCTGTTTCCCATCCCCACACGCGTCAGATCCGAGCCGAAAGTGGGAGAGGACGCCGCTTGAGCTAGCATCGGTAGGCATGGACGGGCGATTTGGTTGGAGGGGCTGAGTGGGTACATACCGCATTTATGTGCTTCTCGAGCATCTCGATGGACTCGTATCGTATGGGAGCGTCAAACTCCCTGAACAGGGGATGTTTGATGTGCCCACCGTCCCAGCGCCCTGGTGCGGTCACGGTCTCCGGGACTGGGAATGATAGTAGCAGCTTGAAGGCCTTTTCGAGCTTGTCCTCGTAGTAGCTCCGCGAAAAGGGTACTCCTAAGTGGGAATTCTCCGGCTCCGTCAACAATCCAAGTTCCTTGTGGAGGTCGTCGTCCATCAGGGCCCCCAGGGTCTTCCCGCAGACATACTCCATAATGATATAAGTATAAGCAGAACCTTCCTCGTCCACCATGACGCGATAGATTTCTGGGATGCAAAAACCTCGTCTGTGTTCATCGGGTGTTTGTTGCAGGGCTTCGAAGGCATATTTTTGCATCTGGGCCTCTTTTTGCAGCCCATATTTGTATTTGATCTAGACGACGGGATTGCTTTCAGGGTATGCACACCCTGTAATTCTCATCTCTCTCTCGTCGCAAAGCGGCTGTCGGCGCACCAGGTCACGAACTTCTTGCAATGTGAGACTGTTCGCAAACTGATGAGGCGATAGTGGTTCAGTCCCAGAAGACTAGGGCGTCATTCTAAGAACGAGCGGGGAGTTCGAATGTTTGGCTGATCTAACAGATTGGACGAAAGAAAAACCCGACTGGAAAACCGAAGATAGGTATCTATGTGCGGGAAACTTGGCACCAATAGAATCACTGCAGAGAATGATGCGTGTTGAATAACGAAAAGATAAATGTCGAGCGACAGAATGAAGAAGCGGACTAGCGGTCATTCACAATTTACGAGTGTTTGAGGAGAGATTGTCTTGCGAATCTGCGGACCTTTGTATTTCGGTGACAAGAAAAGCCCATGTGTAAAGGCGGTGGGACGCTTCTTTTGATAGGGACAACTGTGCATACAGTACGTACGTACGTAGGTAGGTACCGAGATGCACGGCCCCCTTTGTATACTACTTCGTGCACCACGATGCACTACCCTCTAAAAGAGGTTGTGCCTCCCGTCAAATCAGGATATATCCGTAATGACCTTCTGGATGATACTGTTGGTTCGTAAGAAGTCGTACCTTACTAAGGCACCCCTGTCAGTGTCCATAATGATAGATGCTGGGTAGGGTGGAGACTGCGGTCAGGAGGTCTCAGGCCGAGGCCGGCATTGTTATAGCAGGCTTGGTTGGGGCGGCAGAAGCGATTGAGTTTTGTGCGCGTCCGCTTCAGTTGGCGGTTGAACTCCCTCTCGGGTGGCTTCTTTTGTGTGAGGTGTCGCCGATTTTGTTGACCATTGATTCTTATTGCCCGGGCAGAATAAGTCATGTCTCCTTTGACACTCACAAGGTAATATATTGTGCACACCCCGAGCACCTGCTTTACTTTTCAAGATACATGTACTCAAGTAGACACCGCCATCTCGAGCCCAGAGAGTCCAGTCATCACTTGTCACTTAGGCCGGCTGTCTGTGGCGACTCGCTCTTGGGGGCTGTTGGGAGGAACGTGACTCGGAACAAGAGTGCTCCGTCAGGCCCACCGCAACCCTGCAGGCGAGAACTTTGCGGATCATTTGACACTCCCGACCGGAGGTCCCAGTTAGTGGGCTGGTCATTTCAGATCGGCCCAACTGTAGTGTTAGTATCGCATTGTTCCCTGCTCTGAAAACAACCAGATAGGGGACAGGGACAACAGACAGGTGAAGGTCTTCTGGATTCGGAGTCCACAGAGTGGGCTCGCTCCAACGGATTGCAGCTTGAGCATGGCACAAGTCATGGATCTCATGAAATGAGGCGCTGGTATGGAGCCCAACAAATGACCGGTACACCTACTCCCTGATACCAGGGACCTTCGTGTCTAAATATGTCACAAACCGAGCGCGAAAACCAGCTCTATGCTCGACGCCAGGGTGCGCCTTCAAATGTGCCTTGCTTCACGTCTCTCCAACGCGTTACTCCGGGAGAGAACACTGTTGGCTATGAAACTGGTTTAGAGAGACGTCCAGCCGGTGTGCATCCCGCTCAGCGTGTCACACTCTCGAAATGATTAGCTATAAGAAGGTAGGACATCCTCTAAGCAGCTCACATTATCTCCCATCAACCTTCCACCAGCCGAATCTCGATATTATCACGCTATTCCTAGCTCTTCGATTTTCTCCCCTGCCACAATAACATACGCATCACTCACACGCACACGAACACACAGAGTACTCGCGCAGTGATAGTCTGCTCTTCAGCCTCTTCAGCGTAACCCTTACTCACTTAAACTTCTCAACCATGGCGGAACTCCCTAAGCAAGATAAAGTCGCTGCTCTGGGACACGACAATGCCCCCGCTAAGGAGCCCTCACCCCCCTCAAGCCCGACAGGAGAAGCATTCACGGGATATGACCCGACAGGAAAAACATTCATGGGATATGACCCGAGTGTCTACAAAGAGTACAACGGGGTCGAGCCGCAGCACGACTAGAGAGGTGAAGACCAGTTACGTGAGAGAGGACTAGGCGGCAGTGGAGATTCAAGTTCTTCCGGTAGACGCAGGTTCGGAGCCGCTGCCATTCGAGGGGTGCTCCGACGAGGAAGATGTGGCTAGATTGAGGACGAGGCTTTTGTTTCTAAATTCTACCTGTACCCGGCATGGTTCGGATCGGTGGTCACGCACCCAAATGTTGTTCTTCGTTTCAAAGTGTCTGGCTTTCTTCTCTTTTCCTTCAATTTCCCTCTTTCTGATAGATGTCTTGGATTTAATCGGCGTTACGTAGAGGTTTAGACTAGGTAGCTTATAAACGGGACTGTTGCTTTTTGGCCTACGCCATAATCCTGAACATGCATGAATTTGCAGTCATCCACCAGCCTAACTGCGACACCTGTGGGTTCACCTTACTCTGGGCTCAATACAATGACCTTGGACTCTAAAACGGCCATCACGACGAAGTATGATGACGATGAAGAAGATATAAACCAACCGAAACACTGGTACTGCCCGGGCTGGCGGTAATGGAGGCCAACGATCGTATGTCACTTCAAGAACGCCTCATATCACGGTGAACAAGTATCAACGGATGGAAGATACGGAAGCAAGCTAACCATCACATGTGATGAGGGTCAAGCGCCCGAGTTGACCGAGACTTCACCTGTCACCAACAATAGATAAACAAGTGATATTCATGCTCATTCCATAAGTCTTAAGTGTTGGCCCGGCCTGTGATGGTTGGTCTGCGATTCTAGTATCGCATGGGCCAGGGCTACCGTGACGTCAATGCCGATGGGCGTCAAGTATTTCAATTTTCCAGCCATGGCTTCGGATGACCAACAACCAACGATCAACAACAGTGCCCACGCCGCCCCTGCCACTCCGCTCATGATCTTTTCACTTAACAGCTTGAATCAACAGGCCTGCTTGCGCGTAAAGTTGTCATTTCCCCTCAAACTCTCTGTGCGCTGTGGGACCTGGGCCTTATAATTGAATCTAGGATAGCTAATCAGGTACCCAGGTCGCCAACACCAGTGTCCAAGCGTTCAACTCAACCTGAATACCTGAGTAGGTAAGTGTAGGTAGCTTTGGCAACCGGAGCCTGCCTTCCCATCCCATCCACTCACGTAACTCTAGTCTGTATTGTTGCCATGCTACCGTAAGGTAGGTTGGGTGGTGGATTGGAAATCCGACTTGACTCCTGCCATAATATTAGTGGGTTGGGGTTATCTCAACGAGAGGTTAGACCAGCTCACCGTGGTACGGTTGACAGGGACCTCTGGGGCCCCAGTGTGTTGGTTTGGTTCTTGACTCCACTTAACTAGACCCTTCTCTCACACTCACCTTACTGTGTAACAGTTGCACACAAAACAGAAAAGTTCAGCGCGAAATCCACCAACATGCCCTCATTGTTCACTCTTTTTGATCCCGGCCCTTGGCATTGTTCAGACAATCCCAATTGGTTGAACTCCTTTGCTAGCACCATCGCCTGAGGCTTCGAAGCAGCAAACGAACAAACCTTCAAAGGTTGGAGTGTACATACATACGGAGTACGGCACGAAGGTACACCAGAGGACCCTCCTACCAAAAGAATCGGTACACCGCCCTTTTTGTCCGGCAGAGTTGGTGCACTGGGGGATAGCGGACATATTCACTATCAGCGGCCGTGCATCGCTGTAACCCAGCGCCTTTAGCGCTTGCAACCGAACAGTTAGCGATGCGTGTCGCTATACTTCAGTGACCAGAAAAGTCCGTGCGCAAAGGCGGTGGGTCTGTTCTTTTGGTAGGGTCCTCCGTATGTCGCTGTAACTTTAGAGACAAGCATGGTCCATGCGTGGAAGCGGTGTGCCGATTCTTTGGGTACACGCTCTCGAGGAAGAGACCAGGAAATGCTTTGGGTAGATGCTTTCATTCTTATCCTGTCAACTTGCTGTTAGTATCTTTCCGGATTTGAGCCGCATCTCTGTTTGATACTAAAACAAGAAGGTAGAACAGTGGATAATTTAAGTAGGCGGAACAGAAAGGGGAGCAGACGCTGGATAAAGGTAAAATACCACCAAAAAAAAAGCATACAACACCGGGGATTCGCTGGTCGTCACCGACCCAACTACTGATCCGGCGGTCGCTGGCTTATCTATGGGAGAGCGGACGGGATCCCGAGCTTTCCAGCGCCTATGGTCGTATGTAACTGATGCCGATGGGTGTGTGGCTTAAAGAGACGACGCTTCGATGTACAGGCGATGCATCAGAGCGGACACAATGCGTTGTGTGACAAAGAGACAATGGGGAAGAGGACAGCATCAAAGACAACAAGTGGATCCCGCTAGAATGCTCGTTCTTATGCGTGTAATTGTGCCCGCTCATGCCTAATGATGGGTCTTTTTGCCCAGATCCCAACTCTTTCCCTGGCGATGCCTTCATTGACGTCACGTCCCGGCTTTTTGCTCCTGGGTATCCCCGACACCTACTCGCTAATCTACCACTTCGCCTCCTTGCTGTTCAAGAACTCCTTAAGAATGGCAACGATGTTCTCCAGAGCAGCAAGGTACTCCTTCAACTCGGCGTCAACCTTCTCCGGATCTTCACCGAGCTTGATGTAAAAGTCCTTGCGGTACGGGCAGGCACTCATGGCGGCACTGAACACAGGCTTGATGACGAAGCTGTGATGCGGCTTGAGAGTCTGGCCGTAGGCGGCGCGGAACGAATCGGACAGCTCCTCCTTTGAGTTGGCCACGTTCTGGGTGAGCGCGATGCAGGTAAACTCCAGCCCTCTACCCAGGATTAGCAGTGTACCGCCTCTTGTTGTGCTGTATGCCGTTTGTGTTTCTCACCTCACGAGCCAAAGCATACCCTCGGTCGCCTTGTGTGACTTCATCTTGAGCTCGTTCCGGGCAAGGTCCTGCAGTGTCTCGGATTCGAGCGGAGCGGCCAGCTGGCGGTCTCGGATTTTCTGGACGGTTTACAGGAATTAGCTTGCAAGCCATGGAATAAGGTAAGGCAAGGAACAGTGTATGGAGGTCACGGCGAGCCGTAATGTAAGTGGTGCAGGCAAGACGCAATGCAGCCAGGAGAACGGACCTTGATGTTTCCAATCATGTCATTCTTGACGGGAGAAAAGGCCACCGAGCCGAGAACATCTTTTATTTGCACACTGTCGTCAGAACAAAGGCTCAAAGCGTGCCACTATTGGGTATTTACCAAACATGGTGGTCAACGACTCAGCGGCTTCGAGGAACTCGGTCGTCGTGATGGCATTGCCCTTCTCCGCGTCAATCGGCACGTCGGTGAACGACCTCTTGAACGTGTCGAGGTATGTACCTCCGGGGGGAATCTGCGCTGCCATAATGTCTGTAGTCGTTTCGAAGAGATAGGTATGGCCAACTCAGTCGTTAGGATAAATGACAGTTAGGAAAGGGAAGCGGTCAACGGGCGGAGGCGGCGGCACGACAACACATGCTCCACTGGTCAATACGCGTTGCCCCTCTTCAGCTGGATACCCCTCCCCCGCACTTGCCATTCCCAACTCTCAACCCAACCGCACGCGAAATAGCACATGTTGGGTTGAAATACGCTGCTTGAATGGGCGTTGTTCCTGCAAAACATATTATTGTGTAGATTTACAATAGAAAATTGGACTCGTAACGGCAAGAGGAATCGTGGCATTGGTACAATGGTGAAGAAGAATGGGAGCAACATGAGCAGTTTTCGCCAAGGGTGGGGCCCCCGCCGGTATCAAACATGTCGGTCTAGAGGTGAAGCTCCTGCCATTCCTGTCAGGCATATTCACGGTATCGGGCTCGTATGTTTCTTCTATGGTCTGATTACTATCATAGGAATATCTGCTCAACGTACGCCCTTATCCAAGGCACTCGTCATATCGGAGATAGAGATTCACTCTCAATCCATGGCGGGGCATAAGGTCGGGTGCTGTACATACAATTAATGCGGGGTCTGGTCGCCATGAAGGGCTGGTCTGGTCCCTGATCTCACGAGCCACAGGTTGCTATTACGTACCTAGCTCGCAAGCTTTCCGGTGTGAGATCGTCCAATATCTCGGCCAGAACCACAAGCTTGGATCCTAACCGATCAACGCATGTCCCTCGTCCGACCTTTTTAAGCTGTGAGGACATTCGCAGTATTAGGGCCGTCCATATGACGTCATATCAGACTCGTATACTCTGTACAAACTCCCAAATTTCTCCGCATCCCATGTCAATTCGGGGCTACCAGCTGACTGCTAGCTTTACCGGAAGCCTGATTTCAAGTGAAACGCGGGATCATCTCGTGCTTTCAGCCCTGCCTTGCTGATTTCTGGTCTTGGCGCACGTACTGCCTGTCAAACCACAGCACCTGGAAACCAAGCCTAGCGTGATTGACTAGCGCTAACCGCCTGCTTCAGGACCTAACATCTTTGACTCTGTGCTCACCTTATTTCCTCTCCTGCATACCTGCCAGGTCAAGAAATAAGACACCCGCGGCTACTCGGAGCTTTCTAGTCGTGATCTACTTCGCCCTACCTTCTAGATGATTTCTGTCGCTCTTGTGCTGCGCTATTTTGTCACCTCGTCTCTGTGACTCGCTAAATCGATAACTTCAGGGTCCGCTAACTTGCCCCGCACTAGCAATGATGGGCGAAGAAGACGGAAAACACCACGGAAGCTTCGCGGACAAGTTCAAGCATCCCTTCCATGAGCTCAAGGAGAAACTCCACAACACCCACCTTCACAATGCCAAAGTCCACCTGACCCGCCAGAAGCAAGTCCCCACATGGACGGCCTAAGGTGAGAATAATGCTAACACCTCCCTAGACACAAGATTGGGAAATTGGCAAATCTGGCAAGTCTCTCATGTAGTAGTCGGTGGCACAGGAGCGTGAGCGTGACTAATGATGATTGCACGAATAGTTCAATCCTCATCACCGGCACGATGAGGAACATGAAAAGGCATGCGACGCGAAGCGCAGCAAAATCTGCGAGTCGCATCGCTTCCAGTCCTACTTTCCCGAACGCGATGGTAACATGGTGAAGTGGTATGTGGACGGACGGGACTACTGTTGGGTATGGACATTTGGACTGCAAGCGCGAATTTGGCTGACATGAAGCACAGGCTGTATCGGTGGCCCTCGAACGTGCCAAGGAGACGATTTACATTGCTGATTGGTGGCTCTCACCGGAACTGTTTCTTCGCCGCCCTCCTTACTACAACCAGGAATGGCGACTCGACCAGGTGCTCAAGCGCCGTGCAGAGGCGGGCGTCAAGATTTATATCATGGTCTACCGAGAAGTCGAGGCTGCCTTGACGTGCAACTCGGAGCACACGAAGCACGCACTGCAAGGACTGTGTCCCGAGGGCTCGCCGGGCTTTGGCAACATCAAAATCATGCGGCATCCTGACCACAACGTCCTTGAAAATGCGGCCGATATGACCTTCTACTGGGCGCACCACGAAAAGTTCATTGTCATTGACTATGAGATGGCGTTCATCGGCGGCCTGGATCTTTGCTTCGGTCGCTGGGACGACCACCAGCATGTTCTCTCAGACGTACACCCGGAAGGCGTTGACAACGAGGTGTGGCCTGGGCAGGATTTCAACAACAATCGTGTCATGGATTTCCATAATGTCAAGGACTGGAAGCAGAACGAGCTGAGCAAGGCCGATTACGGCCGCATGCCGTGGCACGACGTCGCCATGGGCGTGATAGGGCCATGCGTCTACGACATTGCTGAGCATTTCGTCCTCCGCTGGAACTTCATCAAGAGGGACAAGTACAAGCGCGACGAGCGTTTCGACTGGCTGGAACTGAGAGGCCGTCAAGGGGACGATGAGGACCTTGTCGGCGTCCAAAGGCCTCATTTTCCCGTCGGCGACTATGTGCTTCACCCGCTCTCTCCGATGGAATCCAAGAATCTAGACAGTCGAGGCAGTGTCCGTGCCCAAGTGGTGCGATCCAGCACCGACTGGTCAAGCGGCATTCTCACGGACCATTCTATCCAGAACGCGTACAGCGAGATTATCCGCAACGCCCGGCACTACATCTACATTGAGAACCAGTTCTTCATCACAGCCACAGGCGACCAGCAACGCCCCATCCACAACACCATCGGTCGTGCGATTGTAGATGCGGTAGTACGCGCTGGGAAGGAGGGCAGGAAGTTCCGCGTGATAATCATGATCCCCGCCATTCCTGGCTTTGCTGGCGACTTGAGGGAGGATGGCGCAACAGGAACCAGAGCAATCATGGACTACCAGTTCAAGTCAATCTGCCGCGGAGAGCACAGCATTTTCGAGCAGGTGCGCAAGGAGGGCGTGGATCCGACGAAATACATCTTTTTCTTCAATCTGAGAACTTACGACCGTCTCAACAAAACGCCTGCTATAAAGAAGCAGGAGGAGGAGTCGGGCGTCAAGTACCAGGAAGTCCAGCGCGCCGAGGCCGAGGAGATCATGGGAGAGGGTATCCACGGCGCCATCGATGTCGAGGGCGGCCGCGACAAGCACATGGGCAGGAAGCACGATCAGCCCAACGCCGTCAAGGGTGAAATACCGGAGAATACTGAGGAAGAGCGCAAGTCGGATGGCGACGAAAAGCAGACGGATGCGAAACGAAAATTCGAGTCGGCAAGGAAGCAAGAGCACAACTCGGACTCGCCGTTTAGCGTTGCCCATCACGCCATGGCCGGGACGGGTCCAGTGTCGGAGGCACCTTGGGACGGCGAGCCAGAAGACGAGGTCAACAACTGGATCCAGGAGGAGCTCTACATCCATGCCAAGCTGCTTATCGTGGATGATCGGATCGCCGTCTGCGGCTCGAGCAACCTCAACGACCGCAGTCAACTGGGGTATCACGACAGCGAACTGAGCATCGTCATGGAGGACACCAACCGCTTCCAGTCGACAATGGGCGGCGAGCCGTTCGAAGCCGGATGGCACGCGGCTACGCTTCGCCGCTATCTCTGGCGAGAACACTTGGGTCTCTTGCCGCCGCAGGATATCGACGCCGGCAACGATCCGAATGCTCAACCTCCCGGAGAAGACTCGCCAAATGACGTGGGGGACAAGGACGACTCGTGGAAATTTGTCGAGGATCCGTTGAGCGACGAGCTGTGGGACATGTGGACGAGCCGGGCCACCAAGAATACCGAGATCTTCAGGCAGCTATTCCACGCAGACCCAGATGACCATGGTAGGTTGCACTGGGCGTGAAATGTTGTGAAAAATCCAACTGACGGGCTATAGTAAAAACATTTGATGACTACAACGGTTTCCTCCCGCCGAAAGGGATCAAGCCTGGGCATATCTTTGACCGTATGATACCACCCGACGAGGTGAGGAGGAAGCTGGATCAGATCAAGGGGCATCTGGTTTGGATGCCGTTGGATTTCTTGAAAGATGCCGCGATGGCCGAGTACGGGTTGCAGGTCAATCAGTGGACCGAGAGTGTCTACACGTGATCTATTGAACAATCTTTTGTCCGATAGCTGTTTTGTTCTAGGTCTAGCCTTTGGTTTTTGTATTTTATTGTAACGATCTTCCCAGTCGCAGTGACCTCGGTGGTCGATGAGGATCTCAGGAAATAGGAAGATCTCAGGAAATTTAGGTTAGAGCGTCTTGTAGGTAGGTACCTGATGTATGCTCTACGGCGGCAATTTCAGCTTGCCGACATCACCAGCAAAGTCAGCCCTCTTTCTCATATTCATCAGCGCCAGGACGATCACAGTCAGAAATTCCATCACGATCGTCATGAACCACCCGCCATCATTCTGCACGGCGCCTGCCCATCGAGAAACCGTCTCTCTGTACAGTCTGTCGATGGTTCCCCGCCGGAGACGCTCATAGTCGTGAAACATTTGAGCGACGCTTCGTGTAGTGTGTCGCTGAAACACATGCGCGATCAGCACGCCGTCCTCGATTGCGATACCCGTGCTCTCCCCTTGTGGCGGCATCTGGATACTCTTGTCAGCAAGCTCATACACTCAATTGGGTACTTGGGGGGTTAGTTTTTGGTAAGGTAGGTGGGACGTACGGCATGGGCAGCATCACCAAGCAGCAGCACCCTACCCTTGAACCACTTCCCACCCGCGGGGAGGTGATACACCGGGTATATGGACCACTCGTCGACGCTGTCTATCAGCTCGATAAGTCCCGGGATGTTTCCCCCCGGAATCGCGAGGAAATGTCGTGCGTGATACGCGAGCGGTCTTGGCTGCTAGCCCGCCATCCATCCCTCGTATCCTTAGCCTCCCCACCCTTGCCAACGTTGTCGGTGTTCGTATCTGGAAGGTTCACAACAGCCGCAAGAAAGATTTCGTTTCGGGCCGGCTCGCAAAAGGTGATAAGCAGCGACCCATACCGCCCAGACAGTAAGCTGGTGTCGACCACTGCGGGCCTCCCGTCCGCCGTTGTCAACCCGGTGTCGCCGGGATTTCTAGGTGTGGTAAAGCCGCAGACAGTAGCTTTCCCACTGTACACCGTTCTCCGATCCGGATCAACAACCGTTCTACGGACGAGCGAGTGTAGTCCGTCGCAGGCGAGGAGGACATCCGCTGAGATTTCCTCCCCGCTGTCCAACGTCAGGATAACCTTGCCCCCATCGTCTGCTCCCCCACCTTGCGTATCTTGAGATTGGTGGCTGTTTTCAGTTTCGTTTGTTTGATGGATGTTGACGGCCTTGACTCCAAACCGAACACTAACACCCGGCACAACGCGGGCGGTCTCAAGCATGCCGGTGACAAGATCATGCCGCTTCACCCGCAGGGCATCCACCCCCGGCCACAGACGACCGAGCAGTTTGCCGCTGCGCAGGCTGAGCATTTCGATAGCGGACACTGGAACCCCACAGCCACGGACGGCAGTGCCGACGCCGAGACGGTCGAGATATCTCAGGGCGAGCGGGGTTAGGTTGATGGAGCCGCCTAGGGTGGTGATCTGGGGGCGGAGCTCCAGGACGGTGATGCAAAGGGGGTGGGAGGAGGTACTGGAAAGTTGGGAGAAGGCCAAAGCGGCTGCGAGTCCTGCTGGGCCTGCGCCGAGGATTACGATATGGCCTAGAGGCATTCTCAAAAAACACGCCTGAATTTTGCAGTTTATATTGAATTTTGAGATCCATGGCAAACAAACAGAGCAATACGGTCATATTCATATTTCTGGAGACTCCAACGAGAAGGCGTGATATCTGTCCGGCTTACGGGTTACGTTTGTTGAGGTGGTCGCGTCGTCGGATTGAATCCGAGATGCGCAACCACTGAAAGGAGGCCAATAAACGGGTGTCAATTCAGCCACATACTGGTATGTACCTAGCGAGCCTGTCTCGCAGCACCACGAACCAAGACTGACAACGGCAAAAAGCCATTCTTGTCGGATTGCTCGGATTCATGCTTTTCATGGGGAGTGAAGCAACTGCCAATTGTCAAAGGGTTGCTGAACCCATTGCACGAGTAGCGATCTTTCACGAGTGCAAACGAGTGTAAAGTCAACTATTATCGCAAAGCCACTTTATCCTTTTCATTTGTAGATCTTTGATTACATACATGAGCTGCTCGTATTGAGCTCTGCACACGGCCTATTTCAGCCCCTCCCGACCGTCGACCACATAGACCCTCCGGCCGTCTTGAGCTACACGCTGCCACCAGCTCCTCCAACTCTCCAAACTCAAACACCAGCAACTCCACAAGTATCATTTTATGATACACCCCAAATATCATTTTGTGACACTCTTCATCATTATAATCCTCCAAACCCCTTGAAGCACCATGAAGGCTCAATACCAACAACCTCCCAAATATCAAATTGATATTCTTCACCACCACCATCACCATCATGCCCATCAACGACTCTGACAATCACCGTTGGCGAGTGAGAAGAACGGATCGCAGATGATCCGGCGCCTCGTCACGGCCGGTGTTTGCATCCCTGTTTCAGCCATGTCCGTATTACCCCCCCAACTCCTCCGAATTCCCCATGTCCCCAATTTCAAAACCCTGGAACTGACTTTTCGTCTGGCATCATAAAACCCCTGATCAGTATGATGTATTATAATCTGACCTATCCCACTTCTCGGCAAACGCCGTCTCTTGCATGCCGTTCCATTACGTCCTCCTCTCCTCCACCGGTTCGAGTATCCCCAAGATCCCAACTACGCACCCGAGAATCGCTGAACGTCTTCTCCGTCTCCCAACCCTCATGTGCTTCCGCTGGTGGCGCCGCCGCCCTTTGAACTCTCGGCGGGCAAGCTCAAAGGATTATTGGTCTGTCAGTTCCTGAGAGTGAGCTTGTCGGTCCACGTGGAGCAAGGCGATGGCTGAGGTCTTCTTTTTTTCTTTGTTTTGGTTTTGTTTATCGACGCGCAGCCCCCAGCTGTCAGCCTCCCTCCCATTTGATATCCCATGGCATCATGGATCGCCTTCCTCCAGAAGTTTCCTTATCCTTCTCATCCTCGGCCGTCGAAAAAAAGGTCCCAAATTCTCAACCAACCCTGGAACTGTTGTGTCGGGCACAACTTGGCATCGTATCCCCCTCCCTGATCAGGTTGCCGGATTGGCATGACTTTTGTCTGATATCCAATCCCACTTCTCGGCAAACGCCGTCTCTTGCATGCCGTTCCATTTCATATCCTCCTCTATTGACCGTTGTCATGTTGTCTTTTCCGTCGCGTTGTCTTTCCGAAATCCCATCGTGTTGTCTTTTTTTTCCCAACCCAGATATATCCCAAAATGTCGACATCCATACTTTCCAAGCAGCCCAAATTATCCCCCAAGTTTCCAAATTCCCGACCAACCCTGGAACTGACTTTCGTCTGGCATCATATCCCCCCTGATCCGGTTGGTGGTAGCTGATCTAATCCCACTTCTCGGCAAACGCCGTCTCTTGCATGCCGTTCCATTACATATCCTCCTCCATTGTCCATGTTGTCTTTTCGATCATGCTGTCTTTGTATCGCCCCATCTTCTTTCCAATCCTTGTAGATATCCCCAAGATTTCGACATTCATACTTTCCAGGCAGCCCAAAGTATCCCAAGTCCCCGTCTACTGCCCACTGAGTTCCTGATGATCACCCTCCACCAGACTGTATGACTCCTGTTCATTCTCTCTTCGGTTTCTTTTTTGTTTGTGTTTTTCGTTGTCTTGTTTTCTTGTTTTCCACTTCCCCCCCCCTTTTTTTTTTTATTCATTCTCTTTCCCTGTCCATTCATTCTCTCCCCGCAGTCCCCTTCCCATACATGTAGTTGCTACAATACGTAGTCAAGCTCCGGTTCTTCCATCTCTCCCCCTCCTGTGTGTCCACTGGCACACCTTCTCGTTCCGCGAGTCGCGCAGATTGACAAACTGCGCTGCGTTGGTTTCTGCGTTGGTAATGCCCATGGCAATTTATGCCTTCTCCTCCAGTCTCTCTTCTTCCCGCTCTCTCTCCTCTGCCGCGCTCCCTTCTGATGTTCCTCTCCTTCTGCTCTCTTTCCTTCCTCCTTCCTCCTCCCTTCCCTTGTTCTTCGGCACAGTGACAGTAAACTGTCACGATGGACCGAGGACTCTCCACTGCATGATGGGGATCACATCTGCTGGACACAGGCGGCCTGCAGTGGCAGGCAGAACACCAGGACCATTTGACACGACAGTTTCGTGATCAGACCATAGACGCTCAAGACAGTCGCCCGGCCCTTGTTCGTCCCGCATCTTGGATGCATTGTGTGAACTTGTTTGAATGTTTGGTGTTTATGAAAAGGGGGAGGCATCCCAGCTGTATCCTTCGGTTAGTGCCACCTTGCGCTCTGGAATAGATGAGGGTACCTACGACCCGCCTCCCGCTGTCAGATGTTTCTGCTGGCTTTTGAATTCATGGCATGGTCCGGTTTGATCGCATCTTGTGAAATGAGTAAGGCAATCATAGGTAAACGCGATTTCAGTTGCGGCACTCGGTTCATGGCCATGGTGTCCCTCCCCCCCGCGCCTCTTTCTCTTCGAACGGCCCGCCAATGCGGAACCGCTCACAACTCTCTTGCTTGACGCAGGCAGTACCGATAGAAAATGCGTCATCCCAACTGAAGTCGTTGATCAAACTCATGTTTGACGTCGATGAAGGTAGGTAAATGATGTTTGTATCTCAAGCTGTGTTCGGCAGCTCCTGGCATGTATTCTATCGGCGGAGCGGCGATAGTCGGAATCGACCAGAGTCTGGATATCTGGAAGAATATTGGTTGATGCGCAGTCCGGCTTTGACCTTTGTTGAAATGGTGTTGAAATGACGTGGAAACTGCGACTGTGATGTTGATTTTGTGACGATTTTGAAATGATGTTGAAGCTGATTTGTGCGTCTCTGCATTGGCTCTGGTCTCGATTTCGTGTATGACGGACCAGATTCCCAGGAGACACCACGAGGAGGTTGCAGAGTCCGACTTCCGTCTCCCATCATACGAAGTCAACAGGAATAGTATGAAGGAGGTAAACGAAGGAAGGGAAGGTTGGTGAGGGAAGGTTGGTGAGGGAAGGTGGATGAGGAAAGGGAAGAGTGTTTGACGAAATGTTGGTGACGGGAGAAGAGGAGAACTGGGAAGTCCTGACGAACAAACCTCTATCTGGTGGGTACCCTTTAGGACAGACAGCATCGTCACTCCGATTGCTACCTTGTTCCGAATCAGTCTGACTGAGTGTTAAGTGAGTTGAATGTAAAGTGAGATGATTATAAAATGAGATGAGTATAAAGTGAGATGGTTGTAAAATGAGATGAATATAAAGTGAGATGATTATTAGGTGAGGTGATTTTTATGCGAGATGATTGCAAGGTGAAATGGTTGTCAGGGGAGACGGTTGTTGGATGAGATGATTGCAAGGTGAGATAACAAGATGAAGACTTGCACTGAAAGAGGATAGAAAATATACCTTGAAAGAGGATAGGTACCTTGATAAATAGACGAGAAGAAAGACAGGGTGGGAAAGCTATGTAGGCCTGGGATGTAGAGGTCTGTTGTGTGAAGAAGAAAAGTTGTTGAAGGAGGAAAAAAACAAAACTGCCTGGGGAAGTTGGGTCTATTTATACTAAAGGTCGAGGGTCCCCACAAAAAACGCGTCGACGAAGTTCTGCAAACGTCTGCAACCTTTGTGGGCTTCCCATCTTCACCTGGGCTTTTCTGCTTGTTTACCAGTGTTGAATTGGCGGCGGTGCAGGAATATGTCGTCATGGTGACGTGGAAAGACATGGTAAAATCCAGTGAATATGGCGGCTTCCACCTGGTGACCGCAAAATGGGCTCGGCGTAGATGTCGATGGAAGCAAAGTCGGCACTCGTCGCCCTGATATGGTTTAGCGTAAGCTCGCTGTTTGTGTGCGATGCTGATGAAGTTTGGTTGCGTGATTGGGATACAAATTCACGCAGAAGTTGGCACGCCTGAATTGGTTCGGATGAGCTCGCTGTCAGGTTGGACTTCGTATTGAGTGAATCGTGCTGGGGGTTGTAGACGCGACTGAGCCCCACCATGAACAATTCCTCCAGCAACACACTTTTGAGGGGCATAACGTAGCTTTGGTGACGGGATTTCGGGTGACGTAGTGTTGGCGTGGTCGACGATTTGATAATTGTTCTGTTCTAGTCGTCTTGTTAGAATGAGCTGAAGGGGATTTGCTTCAAATAAAGGACCTCGAGTCATAGAGAGGTAACTGTAGCTTCTGGATGAATTTCACTGAACTTGCTGCTTGGGAGAAAGCGCTTGCGCGTAGTATGTACCAAAGTAAACACTGCGCGCCTGCCTGGGTAGGTATTGTTTGGTTGGAAGACCAGTTCTTGACACGTCTCGGAGCCACGTGCAGGCTGCTGAACGTTGGCTCAAAAGTCTTGTGAACGAGGCCCTTAGTATCTTTGTCATGATTGTTGTTGTGGTCGAAAGTATTCCAGGCTTTACGTAGGTACTCTGCTGATATAATCCTGTATACGGCCTTGCTGGAGGTCTTTCGACTGGGGAAGAATCAACGGACATTGTTGGATAAGGCGTATAAACAAGAGGCAGGAACTCTTTTGATTAAAAAGTATTCGTAGGTACGCTTTCATCATTAAATCTTAGAGCATTACGTAACATTATTAAATCCCTTCAACATAAAAACCTCCTTCAATAACCTCATGCCATTGCAGCTCTTTTAGCCAGGATAGCAGAAGGATCTTCCCTAATCAAATATCCTCCGTTGATAAGCGTCATGACGTTGCTGTAAAGCGAATACTGAACACCCTGGCCAGGCTGTCCAAACCACGGCGCTATCGGGCCAGCCAACACTACCAGCGGCTTCTGAACGCGATAGACGTGGTAGTTGTACGGGAATCTGTTCTCTCGTCAGTTTCCTCTTCCCGCCTTATCACCCAGTGTCTGACGTACGATGGATCGTCTTGCGGCGTATCCAAGTTGGATGGGGGTAGAGCGCGCTGCATATACGGCGCCGCGGCAGGGCTGACGAACGTCCCATACTCGGAGCCGAACCTATCAACCAATATTCCCACGCCGAGAGTGATGTTGCCCTTGATTGGCTGGTTGTCGTCGCTATTCAAGGAGAATCCGGCCTGGGGAGGATAATTCCACCAGCCAGCAGTGGTGTTGAACCATGCCTCCAGAAAGGGGCCAGGACACAGTCCGCCGAAGCGGTCGTAAATGTCCAGGACCGAGTCCAGCGGTAGCTTGTTAGGCAGCTTGACTGGACCGAGACGAGAGTCGCCGCAGACGTAGGTCTTTTCAAGCGTCTTGTTGTAGTTTGTCCCGTCGCAATAGTTCTGTTGATGCCTGCTGCATTTGTCGGCTGCGGCCGGGGCAACTGCTGCCAGGAAGGCGACGGCGAGGGTTTGGAACTTCATCTTCGAAAAACTGCACGTACTGTCTGGTCGTACAAACACAAACACAAGAGAAGGACTGGAGAACGAGATCACAAACTGAAAACTGCACGCGAACATTGATGTCTTATATTCAGAATGGCGATGAGCTGCGGTAGCTGTCGATCGACAGCCATCCCATGCACGCGTCCAGTTCAGGCATGGCTGCATTCTGCAATCGACAAAGATTCGAGTTCTGCCAGTACACGTGGTTCGCACCACTCTGTGGTTGTTGAGGGGCCGCACAGAATATTGAGACAAGCATTTGCGGTCCTGCGTTCCGAGTGGTTGCATGTCGCCATGGCTGTCGATCCCTTCTAAGACAAATGGACGCTAGCACTGCCTAGCAATGAGATCGACCGCCTCATCAGACCATGCATGGAGTCCGCGTCGAGCTGAACGGACCCTTGGCGTGATACGCCAATGAGAAGAAAAGAAACAATGAGAAAAAAAGAAAACAATGTCAGCAGGACCCTGCGAAGCCGTCGCGGAGAGCCGATGCAGCAGTGTTACCCCAGCCACCTGCAGTCGGAAAATCCGAGTAAATCACAGTCAGACAATTGGGGGAAATCTTGCATTGAGCAGAGCAGCGCAAAAAATGCGAGTTTGTCGGATTTTGTTTTCTTGGCGGCTAGCGATGACGGTACTTGGTGCAATGCGGTGCAAGATCCGAGTATGAGCCATACAGCACCTCATGCATCGACGTTGACATCCCGACGTTGCATCCCGACGGCAGCGCCGAATGTGCGGCTGAATGGCCAAGCCCGAGATCCGCGTACAGGATTCTGCTCCGGCAAGATCCCCGAATCTGAGCAAGGTCAGACTGCGGCAGCGGAATTGACTCGGATGTCATTAATGTATCCGATCTATCCACCTCTTCGTAGCTTGTTTACTCGGCTCCCTGCCGTCCGTCACGCTCGGAAAGGTAACAGTGAAATGCACGCTGCTCGACGTGTTATACACAGCCGTCCTCATTATCCACCGCTCCGTATCTCTGTTGTACCCCGATACCCAACTCGCGGTGCCAAACGCCATCGTGCGCGTATTAGACTTAGAAGTTAGAGTACACAGTCGTAAACCTGCGGTTGCCGAACAGCTTGATTTGTTCGCAGCTGATGCCTGATCTGGAACTTGGGGAGATGGTGAGGAATCGTGCCGCCGATGCTCAAGTCGTAAGATAGGGCTCGCGCTGGGAAACTAGCACTTCATCGGCGGCTTAAAAGGCAAACGCAACAGTGAAATTCCACCGCAACACTATGAACAACCACGCTATCAAGCTCTCGCAGTGTTATCCCCAAATGGCTTGCACAGAACCACCAATCGAGGCATTGGGGTCTGAACCAGATAGGCAATACAACTAAGGTACCTAGGGTGAGACAAGAACCATGATGATATACTAAGGCAAGTACTATTGGTACCGTAGGAAATCTACGGTACCAAGAGGCAGCCATTAAAGTGGAGCCGGCAGAATGGTAAATAGCATAGCATTTCCAAAGTACCTTTTTATACCCAAATAACGCACATTCCAATGCAGCCAACATCGCCAACATATGAACGACCATAACCTGAAGCAACTCACAACGTAATATACAGGCAACAGTAGTAAAAGGCGCCCGCGGGCTAATTCGTCGATTTCTGCAATAAAAGCAATTTCCAGTCACGTGAAAATCACGTGCAGCAGATCGATCTATCTATATACAGTACATACACATACAGTGACTGACATCACTTTAAAGAGCTTATCAGGCGATGCGACGGCTTAAGGAGCCGCTTAGTAGGCGTGGGCTTTAAAACGCTTACCGGACGCTCCTTAAACCTCGCCGCTGTCGTCTTCTTCGGTGTAGTTGTCTTCTTAGATGCAGTCTTAGCTATGCCTCGAGGGCTGCCGCGAGCTCATAAACGGCTTTGTCGAGGGAAGGCGTGTGCCTGTCTGCATTCGCTTCCTCTCTCTCAGACTTAAAGCAGATGTCTTACTTTCGGTTCAGCCTCGCATTCATGCCCTTAATTAACGCAGAGGGGATGCGCGCGCAGAGGGCTTGATCTATGACAACTGTGTAAGTGGGCGACTACGAAAAGGTACTTTTTCTTTTTACCTGCACATTAGGCGGTAAGGAGCAATTCATGTAGGGTTAGGGTTACGTATGTGCTGCCTATTAGTACCGTAGATTTCCTACGGTACCAATAGTACTTGCCTATACTAATGGAAGACAGGCTGGTCCGGCTCTCTGCTAATGAAAGTTACTAGATACCCGTGTAGTTCATAATTACATACTACTACTCCACTTGATAAAGATGCTTCTCTATGTTTGTGCGTCGTCGAGCCGCCCCATTTCTCCTTTAACCACTGTGTATATCGTATTAAGGGTGGGGGGGGGGGGGGGGGTGCTATGTTAAGAGCGCTTCAGGGGCATGAACATTTGTAACAACCCATCTCAAAAACTTTTATAGCCACCACAAATGTGGGCAAGAAATAAGTGGACTACGAACCTCGGAAAGTATCTAAACCAGAAATCTTTTGCTGTCGTCGCAATTTGCAGCCTCTGCGCAAGAATGTTTCAGGCCATGAGGTTGAGAGCAGCAAGAAATTTTGCATGATGGGAATCCGAGGGGGGTTTTTATACTCCTGACATTCCTTCCTTGTCTGACTCAGACTGCTGACAACCTGCAATGCTCTTTCCCAATCTCGATCATCTCTTTGTATGTCATACCCTGCTGCTCGTTCTCGTTTCTCGGCCGCTCCTTCCCCCTTACTGAGGGACGTGACGAGGGGTCGACGGGTGTGCGGGCAATTTGCTACCACAACGCACACAGATGTTTCTATTTACTGTCCAGTGCGCAGCGGACGCAGCTGCCTTTTCTCACTCTGAAGGTGGCAGTAAATTCAAATTCATGTGCAGCAAATTCATGTGCAGCAAATTCATGTGCAGCAAATTCAGGTAGCAGCAAATTCAGGTGGCAGCAAATTCTCTGCCACTCTGCAGCAAAATGGTCTGTATGGTGCGGGTGTCGCTGTTGACTAACGAGAGGTTCCGAACCTAAAATCCCCTATACGGCTCATCCGTGCCTGCTAACTAACCATGCCAGGGAATTAATAACGCACCCATATTTCTGCCGTCCTATGATACTTGCCAAGGTGTGCTGTGGGGCGCCGGAAAAAAACAAAAATCCGAAAAACGACAGTGTCAACTATAGGCCTCCATACCAGCCACCAGGCTGGACAACTTGTCGGGATTATTTCGGGATTTTTGGTCAGCCTGGAACATCAAGCAGATTCGCGAGTCCCGCGAATTTAAAGGCCCGCGATAAGGGGTTTCCCGGGGATCCCGAGCAAGAGCTCCAGGAGGACTCTGACGAACTACTAGTACATTTTGATGCCCTGAGTACCATTTACGACAAGTTGGCGTAAGCGAAAAGATGGCTAGTCTAAGGCTTGAACGCGGAACTTCTCGAGTATCACCACTCTGGTGGTCCTCTCACTCAGGCACTCCTCGTTGAGGAAGGCTTGCCCCAAGGCTCCCCTGGTCGGGGTTGTCTTGATCTTTTTGAACCCAGTTGGTGTGGGCCAGGACACTGTTGACTGCTAGTCGAGTAAAAAAAGCCGATAATTGCAACCACACATTCGTCACTCACCGAAGTCTTCCATCCAAACGCGTTCATGCAGTCTCGGCGTAACTACCCAGGATTTTCCCACGACCCCACGCCAAATACACACCAACTTCGTTAATTCGATCCCCAGTGAAGCGAGAGTGGGTTTTCGTTCAAAAATCAGGCAGTAAAACAAATGCACGCCTCCCCCTCTATGAGCCGCTGGTGGTGGTAGAATGATGCTCGTTGAACATAGCCGATCCATCCAGCAATGCCCGCGAATGCGCCATGTTCATGTTTGATAAGGTCTAGATCTGACGTCGCTCAGCCTCCCCTGTTACGTCTCGTCGATCGGTCTTCCCCAGCCAGTTTCGCCTGTACCATCACAACGCCCAGTCGCATCCTACCGTTTCATTATTCATCATCCAGTCTCACCGATATAGCCTCGTCCGCCGTGTCTCGTCTTCCAGTCTCACTAACATAGTCTTGTCCATACCGTCTCGTCGTCCAATATCACCCAGCCAATGTCGTCCGCCCGTCTCTCGTCCGTCCCGTCCCGTCAATCTTATTTTTGTCTTCTCTTTTGCTCAACACGGTTTCTTCATTTGATACCAGCGATTACCTCAGGCCTCCGGGCCCTTCTCAGCCGATATTTGCTCCAGGAGGCTGTCGTACTTCGATTCACTTCACAAGAACAGATCTGCTAGCGGACTTGGTACAATGTAAGAAACACTTGTGCGCGCCTAAGATGATAACCCAACTACAGTCTAACATCTACGCAGTGCTCAGGTACACAGTCGCCTGGCGCATACTTGGCCACCCACCACTGTACTCTCAAGCCACCCGCTATGATGTCTGTAGCACTTTGCACGACGTCGTCACGACTATACCCGCGGGCCCTGGCTGCCGATGTGCCCGAACCAGACTGGAGCACTTCACCCACGTTATAGCTGTAGCTTAACGGACAGATTAGATAGTGCAGATACATAAGAGACGACTCCCTTCCACTTTCTCGATTTGGTCCGAATGTGATTCAGGTCTCTCCCTCCCCTGGCGATCTCTCCTCTTGGCTTCCATCCGTCACTGGAAGGAAGAACTTCTCCTCTGCTATCAGTTGGTGTGCTGTGATGTAGTGCACAACATCCTCACGCATTAGTACCTCCACGGTCGTAGCAAAGGTTTTGATGGATGTCCGAGGCCGCAGAAACCTTCTGACCCAGACCCGCAAATCACCGGGAGGCGGCTCTCGTGCACGTTTCGGAACCAACCGCCAGATTGAGATTACCTCGGGTGAGAAATCGTATCGCATCGCGGAGCTGATGTTGGACCCCAGAAAGAGCAGAGGCTCTCCACCAGGACCAAAGCGGCGGTAGTCCATGATGTAGGAGAAGCCCTCGCCGCCGTTCCAGAGTATCATGCTCTGGAGGCTCGGCATCAGCGCGGCTGCCCGGCCTGCCCTCGCAAGGAGTTTCTGACGCTTCCACGATGTGATGTGAGGGTTAAGGCGGCCCGACGTCAGACACAAGCTCTGCAGGCTGTTCCAGACCTGCGGGTCCCCTGGCTGCTGCTGGGGGTTGAACACGTCGAACCCATGGAAGAAGTCATAGGCATCGATGAAGTAGGCGGCCGAAAATCTTTCCATCGCGGCCAATCGGGTGGTTTTGGCCAGGGCGCGGCCAAGGGGGCGCCTGCTTTTTGCGCCCAGGCTCCATCCTCGCCCGTCCGTGGGGCGGTCAGGGTTCAACGTCCTGCAAAAGTCCTGGAATAGGATTACGTCTCGAAGGTTCTTGTTGAGCCGGGGTAGGGCCCGGACCAGCTGCAGGTAGTCGGACTCAAAGAGCTGCTGCCGCTCGGGCGTGACATTGTACCATGGCTCGTGGATAAATGTGTGGAGGTTGGGAAATGCCCTGAGGAGCTTCTTGAGCGATGAGATTTCGATGCTCCGGTACGACTGCCTTCTGACGGTGAAGACTGTGATGAATTTTACCTTGGGGAGCGGAGGGGCTTTCCCGGTGCCATCCCCATCCCACAGCGTTAATTTTTCAGTGATTCGCTTCCGTGCCCCCAAGCTAACTGGGCCTTGGCGGCCGTTCTCCCATCCGTGATCTGGGTCGTGGTATCGCTCCAACTTCATCTGGTCCGCTCGCTCTCTCTCTGCCGCCCAGTTCCAGTCCTGGTCTGTGTCCATGTCACAATCAAACCAGATCGGATAGTCGTCCTGGAGCCGAAAGTCCCTGAAGCCATGCTTGTGATCGCTTGGTGAAAACGCGCTGATCTCCAGGGATACCCCTCTCTCCGACACGGGCATCGTGGGATGCTCTTTCCTCTTTGGCCACTTGGAGAGGACAGTAAGCAGGTCCACGACAGCTTTGGTAAAAGTGAGATTATTTTGCTTTCTAGCCTCTGGGTCCTCCTCCAGCTGGCAGACACTGCAGTCGTAGTCTGCGAGCTTAACGCGGAGTTGGATTTGTTTGATGTTGGCCCGCCTGCGGCCAAGCTGGGCTGTAAACTTGTCGAGGTCCGAGATGCGATCTTGGTCGACGATAAGCCGGCGGAAGATGCGCACCTCGAAAAAACATTGCCACTCTCGACAAACGCTCGCATAGCCAGCGCGGGCATACCTGTCTTCCTGTCGGAACGTGTACGCACACGAGACAAGCTCGAGAATCATCAGACGAAGCTCGGCAGGCAGTGTGTGCCAAGACATGATGCAAGGATATTGTTGACCGTGGTGGATTGCAGCCTGTATGATGGAAGGAAGCGAAGTGATGTTTAGTGTTGCATTTAGATTCCTGGAGATCCAGGACTCTTTATGCCCACACGCCAGCCTGTTATTTTAGTTTCAACAAATTAAGTTGGACAGTGTGACTAGAAGTGTAAAAAAAAACTTATGTTACAACGCCACACCCGACGTTGTTCAGTTATTGTGGGTGTATGAAAGTTTGACAATATGCCGGCGTGTGTCATTTGTCGTGCGGTCTGTTAGATAGTTTTCTGGCTGAGAGTTGAGGAATAGATTGGCTTTTGCACATGAAGAATAACGTCGGGTGTGGCATTGTAAAGCCTTTTTTACCTTATGGTCACACATAACGTTGTCTGCAGAGAAGTTCTGGATGCGACGCGGAGCGATGTCCGACCTCTACTTCATCGGGATGGAAGACCTTCCCCGTCGCCATTGCCCCCGGAGCCCAGCGACATTGGCAATAGAATGCGGGCATTTGTGTTCGGGTCTTCCTCAGGGCTCACCCAGTGGCCCCACTTTCTGAGTGTCAGCCTAGGTGAGCTGGGTGAGCTAGACCGCGGAGTAGTTCGCCCGACCAACCATCTAAGCGCGTCTCAGTTCTCCAAGTATACTAGTCTTCTCGTCGACTAATAACCTCTCGGCCTCTAACCAATACCAGCTCTAACGTCGCAGTATCTAATCTCGTACAAGTAACACAATCATCACAATGCATTCCATACCCCTAATTATCTTCCACGTTGGTAATAGTAATCATCAGACATTAGCTCCTATTTGGTAAGAACGGGTAGCTCTGGGGAGAAGTCTTTCAGGCCTCAGGCTTGAAGCAGACCAAGCACCATGAAGTGGCGTGTTGGTGGGGCTGAAAGGGAAGACCTGTCTCTCTCACACCGAGGTGTAATCGTGGTAGGTTGTGGTGTTCTTGAGAGGTATCCACCTGCGTGTGACAGAAATAGTACAGCGGATCAGCCAGTTAAGGAAATCTCTTTTCTTTTCTTCATTTGGAATTGCGCTCCTCCGGTAGTGCCGCAATTGCAGCTTTGCTTGGCAGAACTATCACTTACTGTGATAATGAGTCACACAGCATCAGCGTAACGTCAAAATCGCCATTACAACGTCACAAACCCAACCTAAACGGCTCCACATGAGACGCAAGTCTCCTCAGTTTCGAGCCACTAGCGAGAGGCTAGGAGGCTATGAGCAAGGATGTAGCCGAGCACCTCCGGCTCACCCAGCTCCCCATCGGCTCACCCAGCTCCCCATCGGCTCACCCTGCTCCCTATCGGCTCACCCTCGGTTCACCCCGGCTCACCCCGGCTCACCTTTGGCTCACCCTGATTGGTGGGTCTGGTTGAGCCGAGGTAGCCCCGAACACAAATGCTACGCATTGGCGGTAATACAGATGGGACCAAGTCGATGAGAAACCGGTGGATCAGGTAGGCATCCACTGCTTGCTGCGAGTAGATCTCTTCGCGAATAATTAAATCCAAGATGAGTCGAAGTGAAGACTTGTGATACTCCTCCAAGGAGGAGAATGGGCCAGCTGTACGCATTTCGGATTGCGGAAAGTCGGTGAGTGATTCCCGAGCAAATGCGCCGACATGAGAGTAACCTGGCCGATCGAGGGAGCCAAGAAGGTCGAACGGGTATTTATGAAGTTCGATGAACGTATCCGCAAGCTGGCTCATGACCTTTCTCCTTTGTTTTTCTGTTGCAATAGACCATCTCAGAGACTTTCCCGGTAACTTCTCCATGAGAATATAACCAACTCCGACAGGATTGTCTGCATGCACTCTAGTGCGAAATCAAACACCTTTGGAGCAGGTACACCAGTCTTCTCAAGAAATTTGAGGGTTGCAACCTCACTCTGGATGATATAATCGCGCAGTGCTGCTGGAGGGGATGTGGCGTTGAACCTGCGGATACGGGCGATCCATTTGATTCCGTCATCAAAACGAACTTCAATATGATAATTCATGCCGCCCATCACAGAACTTCGCGTGGCTCTGTCATACTGAAGCGGAGGAATAGAGCAGGGTATTCCCCGACGTAGATGACTGGCTCGTGCCACAAGAGCGGGAGTACTGATCTTCTCGATCAGATCCGTCAGCTCCCGTCCTTCAGCCGCCCGGGCTGCAGGATCATAGGCATCTGCGTCGTGCCGAATATATAACTTAGTAACAAGTTGCGCGGGGCGAAGAACGGGAACTAACCTCCCACTTAGGGCAGGTGTGATATGCATGTTGAAGGTGGCTGGAGCATAGATGGCGATTACAGAGTACGCAATCGCCGAGAGTGCGGACAGCCGGCCTTCGGCAACTCTCAAAATCACAAAGCCACATAGGCATTGTGTCGGAATTTTAGTGAATTCGAGCTTTCGGGGAATGCCAGAAAGTACAGCATGAGATCCGCTAAAGTTGTTTGCTTGATGAATCCGATTTTTCGTGGATCGCATTCTTGTGCTCGTGCAACCAAAATATTTCAGTACCAAAATCACGTGAGAGTACGAGGAACAAAGAAAGTACGGCGCACTTGATTGGTTTAATTTTTCTTGGCTTTGAACGCAGGATTGGTGACTCATGGTGTGCTCCAGGTCGGCGACTTCGTGTGTGCCTGGGCCGCCTGCCAGATCATAACTGACAGCAACCAACAGCAGTTTCAATGACACCAAAGATAAGTAAATCTCCTGGCAGTAAAATCTTTCGCGTCATGACAGCATAATCTCTGCGCACCCGCGCCAAACCCTGTGCACAGTGACAGTAGATTCTCAACATCATGGCAAGATAATAAAGTCGCTAGATTTCTGAGTTATAAGTGCAGTAACCAGATACTGTAACGAGGGAGTGAAGCGGCTGGATTTGGCCCTTTGGCGAGACCAAAATCACACCTGCGTTGCGTGGCATTAAGAAACGGTCGTGACTGACGTAAAAGCAATCGAATGCTTGCATTGTCACTGAATAATCTGTTCGAAATGTATCATGGCGAAGCGGACAAAGGTCTCAAGATGCCGAGGAGTGATTTCGAAAATAACACCAGCTTTTTCCTAACCATGCCTAGGTAGATACAACCATATGACTAGATATATAGATAGACACAAGAAAACTTCGGGTATATAATGCGCATAAACTCATTACCTACTCCCTCATCCCAAACTTCCCCACACCTTAACCAATGTTAAACTCACTGGCAACGTTCATGACGGCCTTTATCTTCTCACGCATCCTGCGAGCAGCATCATCATCCACGCTCGGATTCTCTCCATCCCGTGCGTCGCCTCCATCTCTATCATCAAACGTTCGCTTGGTACCACTGGCACCGCCCTTCGATGTCGTCGTCGGCTTGTGTGTGCGCCTGGAAACACCACCACCGATACCACCTGGCGCCTCGCGCAATCCAAAGCTCTTGGCCGTGTGACCAAGATGAAGCTGTGTCATGTCAAAGTAGACACGCTCTTCGCGCACATGTGTAGCGTACGCACGGATGTGTGAGCGGAAGGCTTGACGGGCACTGTCAAGCAGCGGGTTATCCTTGGGTTTTGTTGGCCGAGTCTTGTATTGCTTGCCGTTCTTGCCGGTCCTGGTCTGGGTGTCTTCCTCGGCGTCTTCAGTGGCACCGGGAGCGGGAGCGAGCAACCTCTGCTCAAAGTGTAGTTGCAAAGCTTCAGCACGGGCTGTCCATGACTGCTTCTTCGAAGCCTCGTCAGAGTTTGTCGGCGTGGGAAGGTCAACAGGGGTAGCAAGGCCTTTTTGGAGCACAGTCTCGTATAGTTCCGGATTGGTTGGGGCTGTGGAATGTAGAAGAGATTTGTAGCCTTCTTCGCAACCGGGCAGGAGAAAGAGCACTGCCTTACCAGGACGACCCGCTCTGGCAGTTCGCCCAATACGATGCACGTGGTCGGCAACTGCAAATGCTGGGTCGTATTCCACCACGAGTTCGACTGCGGGAACGTCGAGACCTCGAGAAGAGATATCCGTGGTGATGAGGACTGCTGGTTCCTTGCAGGCAGAAAAGGCGTTTAGAGTGGATGTTCGCACAGGCTGAGCAAGAGAGCCATGGAGCTTGTGAATCATGATTGTGGGGTTCGCTGGAGAAGTGATGTAGGCTGCCGGTGCAACGGTCGTATCGGTGTGGGGAGAATGGGTCTTTGCGTTAGGGGATGATTCTGGGGACGGAGGCTCAAGCGTCTTGGTGGATTTGAGCACTTCGAAGTGGAAGTCGACCGAGTCGGCACATGAAATGAAAATAATGGCTTTCATGACCGATCCTTTCCTGGCGAACGTCGACTTGAGCAGTGCCACTAGAGTGACCAGGCGTAATTTGGCTGGAACGATGACGATGGCCTGCTTCAGCTGCGAGGGTGCAGAAAACACGGCCTCGGTCGCGCCACCAGCGGCATCGTTCTCCATATCGGACTTGGAAGCGGTGATGTGGGCAGCGTCTTGCAAACTGATTTCGCCCAACTTCTGCACGTTCATCTTCATTGTGGCCGAGCAGAGTACCGTCACCCTCCTCGAAGGGAGAATACCGTCGAGCACCACGCCTTCCTTGTTTTGCTTGTCCAGTTTGTCCTTTCTTATCTTGCCCACGATGGTCCGAATATCCTCCTCGAAACCCATCTCCATCATCCGATCACCCTCATCGAGCACCAGCCACCGGACGGTGCCCACTTCGAGAACCTTTGTGTTGTCCAGGTGATCAGCCAGTCGACCTGGTGTTGCGATCAAGATGTTGACACCCTTTCTGATACGCGCCTTCTCCGACTTCTTGCTTTCACCTCCTATGACCGTGGTGCAAACCAGCCACGGCGCACAGCGGAGCACCTTCTCGAGCACAACAGCAATCTGCTTGCACAGCTCGCGAGTAGGCGCCAGGATAATGGCGAAAAGGCCCGAGTTCCGGTGTACTTTTGTCTGCTTGCTGCTGCCATCGTCGTTCAGACTCAACCGCATTATCCTGTGGACGATGGGGAGCAGATATGCCAACGTCTTGCCAGAACCTGTCTCGGCCTGTAGAAAAGCATCGCTGTCCTCCTTGACCAACTGTGGAATTGTGTTCTTCTGAATCGCTGTCGGCGCCTTCATCTCGAGTTTCGATGCGAGGTGATGGGCAACCCGCCGCGAGAGGCCCAGCGCAAGGAAGTTCTCGGCCTCTTCCGTAAGAGGTGCATTGGACGGTTTCGCCGGTTCGACCTCTTCGGCAGCCGGCTCATCGAAATTCGTGACGGGTGCTGGGTTCGAACTGAAGAGACTCGACGTGATCTGGCCAGTCTTCATTGCATGAGATGGCGCTCTGTTGCCGTCGGGCTGACCGTCTGCTGCAGACCGCGACCCGAAATTTCTACCCAGCGATCCATTCTCTGTTCTCTGCCGTTTGGGCGGCCGACTCGAGTCCTGTTCACCGCCGTCTCGTCGGTTTTGCGGCGTGGCCGACGCTGTCGGATCTTGCTGCCATCTTTTGACACTTTTCTCTGCTCGTTTTCGATCTCTCCAGCGACCGCCGGTGAATTTGACTTGCGTCTTCAGCGGTGCATCTCCCAGCTCAAAATTGAGCAGCATGCCATCGTCCGCCATTTTCTGTAGTGTTGTATATGCTTGTGGTGAGCATGGGATTCATGCGATTGCTGCATGGCCCAAAAAAAGTTTCCCGACCAGAGGGGTCCCGCAAAACCCAGATCTTATCGGAGTGGGGCAACCCTTCATTGGCCAGGCACCAGTTACAGCACATTCAGAGCTTGCGGACATTCCCAGTCGCATGTGAACGAGATGGAGAAATTCGAGAATATCGACAAAATAACATTGGTAAAAGCGTGCATCTAATTTGGGTATATAATGGTATCCAACGTAACAAATATGCGCCCTAACGCCTCTTGATATCCTCAAACCCGTCCCTACTCACTCGGAAGCCTCGAAACTCTACGTCGCGGTTTACCCTCCCCACCGCTCGCAGCAGCCTCAGCAGACGCCAAGCTCTCCGCAAATGGTGAGCGTTTCCGCAACACTGGGCCGTAATAATAGATGGCGTAGACGGCACAGACAAGCACTACTGAAATGCAAAACAATATTGTGCTGGCATACTCCAAATGGTGTTCTCCGCCAATGTTGGTATAGAACGGTGTTGCTGGTACTGTCAACACGCCGGCCAGAAAGTCACGAGACCAGCCGTTGCCGCCAGTGGCAGACGCAGAGTATGGTCCATAGGCACAGATCATATACTGTCGCACACGGGTTCCTTAGTATTCTGGTCGTGCGAGAAGACATGCGAGATAAAAGGGTTTTGAGCGGAAAGGGGGGACTTACGTCGACGGTGGCCATATAGATGGAGTAGTTCGCAATCCCAATAATCGCCGAGCCGAACATCGACCCAATCCAGTGAACTGGAGGACCGCCCGAAGTCCAGGCAAAGACGATCAGGCCGATGGGTAGGCATGGTGCTGTCCAGAGCAACCACTTTAGTCGAGACTCATACTGCGCATGCTCACTCCCGGGGTTGCGCTCGCGCTCTTTCTTATTCCGTCTGATCGCCGGAATAAAGGATATCCAGGCGATAGTATATCCGAGACCGATGGGGATAAAAGCCAGACCAAGAGCGACAGTAGAGAACCCCCACTGCTTATACACCAAAGCAAAAGACTGGATCTGCATGAAAATGAGAGCATCGGAAAAGCCCGAGAGAAGCGAGAGGGTCAGGACGATCGGTTCGGTGAGGAACATGCGAAACGGACGGATCCATGTCCAGATCAGCTCTTTGAACGTGAACCGTTCGCGGAAGGGCTGCAGCTCGTTGGGCCCGTAGACATTCGGGGACTGCCCAGACTTGCGGCGCCTCTTCGCGGCTTTGTCGAGCAAGATGGTCGTTCTAGTCTCTGGAACAAGCACTAGATGAAGCAGTTGGACGAACACGCCAAAGATGAGCTGGATCCAGATCGTCCACTGCCACGCCAGATTCGCCTCGACGAAACCCCCGATAATAGGTCCCAGAATCGACCCGCCCACAGACGAGAATACAATGTAGGCCACGGCATATTGCTGGTCGTCGGGCTCGAAGATGTCCGCTATCATGCCGAGGGTGACGCTGCCGCCAGCCGACGAGAGTCCTCCTAGAGCACGGCCGACAAGCAGTGAACCGAAGTTGGGTGCTAATGCGACGGGCAGGCACCAGAGATTCACCAGTCCAAGAGACAGTTGAAGAATCGGCTTGCGACCAAACTCCTCAGACCATGGCGCCCAGAGCTCGCACCCGAAAGCGTAGGTGACCAGGAAGATTGCGGCGCCGGCTCGAGCGGCCTGCGCGCTGACGCCAAACTGCTCCGAGATGCCGCCTAGACCGTTCGAGTACAGCGATGTGTTGAAGTTCATCGACGTCTGCACCAGGAAGATGACTGTAAGGATCATCCACTTCTTCCATGTCGGGAAGGCAAAACCGAGCTCCTCCCAAGCGTCTTGCTCTTTCAGCTCGATTTTGCCATCATTCCTGACGCCCTTCTCCTTTTCGCTTGCACCTTGAGCAGTGTCTCCACCGTGTGGTTTCGGCAGAACGTTCTCCTCGGGAAGAATACCCGGGCGGTTTTCCGAACTCCTGTCACTCTCCTCTGCTGATCCTTCTTGCTGAGTCTTCTCATCATTAGACCCCAAGCCTGACGCGTTGTTTGAGTAAGACATCTGGGCTTAATTGGGACTGTAAGTGAGCTTGTGCGTCACATCAAAGTTGTAGTAAAGATGTAGATGACTAAAGGGTATGTGGGCCTGTATGCCTTTGACATCGGTTTGGTGCTACCCAAATGATGCGTGAGAGTTTCTTATTTCTGAACATAAAAATGATAGCGGAAATGGTTTCCTACTAAGGGCCAGTTTGGTTACTTTCGCCACCCCATACAAATCCAGTCAACATGGTCTGAGCTTGGTCCGGTGTCGGATAGCCAGGGAACCGATCTTTTACCTATACAAGACAATATCCCTTCATTTTATCATCATTCATGAGCATGTGAGCTGCAGGAAACGGGCAAGCAGGAGGGAGCGGAATGACGTAGTTAGGTCCCTGAGAGTGAAGGTCAGGCGTTAACCAATTGGATACTCCACTTGGGGCATCAGCTTAACGCCGTGATCCTCCAGGTTGCCATTCTGGTGGATGGGCGATCAAAGAATTTGCTAGGTGGAGAATAGGTAGAAGGGTCAAAGAACTCCGGCATTTGCTGGTTGCTCATTGTTTTTGTTCCGAACATATCGAGCTTGGGAGACGCGGTGATGATGTCTCCTATCGAGGCCCCGCCAACAACCGCTTAATGTATGGTCTCTGGTCCCGGAGAAGAGCTCCTTCGTACCGGGAACCAGAGAGTTTACACTAGTGTAAGGACCGTGATGGTGGATGGAATTAGAGGTTGAACGACTCCACATTGTTCGGCGCATTTCAGGAACCGCCGCGACAAGCATTCGCCAAGGTGGAAGACGCCCATCAGGGACCGGAACTGTTCCAGGGCCTCGGCGGGGCGGGGCGGGCTAAATCCTGTTGGCTTTGTCAGACAGACAGGATTCCACTGCACGCCCCGCTAAAAGTTCAGCCGTGGTCAGGCCGCGTTTTTCTGTGTTTAGAGGAAAGCGATGGCCAAGTTGCATTCGATAGTTACAGTGCCGGCTCCTTCGATATACGTCATTGCCTCGCACCTGATACATACGATGGGATGCCCTGACAGTCGGCAATACCTAGGTACGGAGATAAAATTCGGGGTCTCGGTCTAGCGCGTGAGTTTATGGGTCCGCTCGAGCTCAGAGCCGACTGCCAAGCTCCGGCTGTTCAGCCGCCAAACAATTGAAACTCCTCCTCCACAACGCAGGAGCTTCATCGTGAGGGCGTGAGGGTTGCTTGTTTGACCACTCCAGTCGCACATTGATGAACTTTGCCTCAAGTTGCCGCCGATCAACGCTGGAAGTCGGAGACGGCATTCCTTCGCGCCGTGTTTCCGTGGTAAGAATTGCCAGATCCGCCGCGAATCCCAAGTGTCGGACAAGTCGGACAAGTCGGACACCTCACTCGGGACCGAAACCTCGATCATGCCACGCCGCGCAAAAGGATTTACAGGCACCAGCCAGGTCAAATTCACCATACCGGTGCAGTGTCTGAACGACAATAAGCCTGAGCAGTGAATGCAAGGTTATCTATAATAAGCAAGACCATTCGTAGCCGAACAATTCGTAAATTTCCTCACACAGGTTCGTGGCACGGCACAACGCACTTTTTGGACTTCCCCAAACACCGACTCCGAGAATCGTCCAATGGGATATTAACCAGCCAGCTGTCGCCTGGTATCTTGGCCGCTTCAGCCTCCTGCCAGCTTCGGTACTCCGGACATCCACGACACTAAGCGTTGTCGTTCTCTTTTTCGTGCATGTATTTATCTCCGTTTGACCCCAGACTTCGTTCAATATGCCTCCCAACAGCAACCCATTCCGGCCGTTGTTACTCCGTCAGACCAGACTTACTGCCACCGCAATGAGCACCTCAGTAGCCGTTGCCGCTGCCGTCGCCGGCGTTGGTGTATATGCTTTGTACCTGCGAAGAAGCAGTGCAGCACAAATAACAGGCGCCGACGCAAAGTCCGGGTCCGGCAAGCCGATATTTGGCAGCTTCGGCTTCCACAGCCTGCGTCTCCACAGCACCGAACTCATCAACCACAACACCAAGAAGCTGAGATTTGAGCTTCCCGACCCCAGCCAGCCAAGCGGGTTGTCTCTGACGTCTGCCCTATTGACTGTGTCGTTTCCCAGTGGCCGTTGGCTCCCTGTTCTCCGGCCATACACCCCTACAAACCCTCTAGGTATGTGTCCGCGTCCCCCGTCGTTCAACAGGCCAATGATGGGACCACACGCAGCTAAACCAAAAGTGCAGATGAGCCGGGTTATGTCGAGCTCATGGTCAAATTGTATCCCGGGGGAAAGCAGAGCACACATCTTCACTCGCTGAAGCCGGGTGACCGGCTCACGGTTGCCCCAATCAAGGAGATCGCCTGGACTCCCAACAAGCACGCCCACGTCGCGCTTATCGCCGGCGGTGCGGGCATCACCCCCATGTATCAGCTCACACGCGGCATCCTTTCCAACCCGCAGGACAAGACACGCATCACTCTCGTCTGGGGTGTCAACAGCGACGAGGACATCTTCTTAGGGGACGAGTTCGCCGCCCTGGAGAAGCAGCACCCGGGCCGCTTCAAGGCCGTCTATGTCGTCTCCCAGCCCGGCGCGGGGTCGCCGCATCAGAAAGGATACGTGACCAAGCAGGTCCTTGAGAATGCAGGGTTGAGCGCAGCTTCGGAGAAGAACAAAGACATCAAGGTGCTTGTTTGTGGCCCGCCGCCTATGGAGAAGGCCCTGACTGGGACCAAGGGATGGATGGGCAATGCGACTGCTGGGGTTTTGACAGAGCTGGGGTACTCACCAAACCAGGTCCACCGCTTTTAGACTTGGAGGAAGTGTGACCAAGATCGATTCACCTATATGCGATACCCCTATTGTAACCGGTAGTTGAGGCCTGCTACTTGTTGGCCGACTGCTGGACGTTTTTAGTCGGTTTGCTTTGCTGTTGGAACGTCTAATGTAATACGTTGGTGGTCATCGGTGTTGAACCTCCGGGTGTTGGTTTTCTGGCAGTGTTGGTCTTGGGCGTTGGGTCATCTACTGTTGGTCCCGCTTACGTCGTTAGTCCTGCGGCGGTGCACCTTACCTGTTCGTTCTGGTGTAGGTTAATTACCTTTGAACACCCGCCGCTCTTTCTGACTCGCGCACCGACCGCCCCCAAGGTTTTTTTTTTTTGGCACTTGCAGTGCTCCCACCACCCAACGATTTTACTTTTCCCGACCAACCAACAGAGTATTACCTGTCGGGAGCGACACGAGGACCAACAAGTTGGGTAGAATTTACAGTGTAGGTCGCGTAGTATGATCTGAGTGGATAATCTTCTCGCGCATTATCATCAAGACTAAAGATGCTGTCTATGCATGTTCCAATCCCTGCACTATAACTTTATGGCCAAGTTGCAACAGGTCAATGAACAGCCTTCAGGCGATGGCGGGCTTCCCAGGCCAGATCATGCACCGGAGGAGACTGTCCCAACTCATGATGTCTGGCACGGATCTTTTCCGCCTCTGATTGCTTCTCCTCCCTTCTTTGTATTTCCTTTTCGGTTCCTTCTTTTGAAGCCGGTCCCGCGCGTTTTACCGGAGCCGGCGTGATGCCTCCAAAAGCACACTCGCCACCATTAAACGCCGCGTTCGCCGCCGCCTTCCAAACCCCCCTCACATCATTGATCATGGGCAATGTCCAGTACAGCCTGCAGTCTGCCATTTCCGTCACGAACTGCGCGGGAATGCCATCATTCAGATTATCCCGACGAATCTGATTTCGGAAGTTGACCTTTGCCGCCGTGGAGCGCTTGACTGGTAACAAGCTAAACCGTCGCAGTGCGGCTTTCTGTTGCCAGGTCGTGGCTTCAGGGAGATAGCCACCCACATAGTTGTAAATTTGCTCGAAGGACAGTACCTGAGCGCCCTTTACACCGCCCACTCCCTGGATGGGACCCTCAATGGGACGTCCGCCCATGGCTACGGATTTCACTCCGGCCTGGGTGTGCATCCATTCTGCTACCAGGGCACAGGTCGATGCGCAGATGCCATCGTGCAGGATCACCACATTCTCGGCCGCAAAGGGCTGGGACACATTCGAGCGCTCACCGTAGCCCGTTATTTGCATGTTCACGCCGAAATTGTAATTTGTCGTGGTGAGGTTATCGTCTAGGTTCCAACGCATGATGCTACTGTAGGGGGTGTTCTTGTAGACGTGCGGGGCGAACTTGTCTTCCCATGAGGTGAAGGGTTGGTTCGTGATGTTGTAGTCGTAGCGCCAGTTGAATGAAGTCAGAGAGGCGTCAATCAGCCATCTGCTTCTCAAGCGCATGTTCTCAGATGGAGGATTAAGCCAGTCCCGCAAGAGCTTGTAGGGATCGTGTCCGTCAAGCAGGCGGCTCACGATCTGTGTCACGGCCACGTAGCTGTCGCTCTCCTTTTCGCGTGCGAACCCGTCCTGCACGATTGACGGGAAAAGCTGGCGGAAAAAGTCGATGCCCTCGAGGACAACGCCACCGGTATTGCCCTGGAAGTCGACAACGAGCTTTGTCTTGCCGTCTGCAACGGCCCGGGCAAGGAAGTACTCACAGGCCCACTGGAACTCGAAGGGCGCAGAGTCCTGGAAGTCAAGTAGCGCAATGACGGCCACATCGTCGAGCCCCTCTCCATCCAAGTAGTAGCCCGACACGGAGCCCTGTTCGCTGAGGACTACAGGTTCAGGGTAGCCATTTATATTGGTATTCGAGACCATGTTGCCGGCCTTTGCCCATGTCCACGTGTCATCATAGGCTTTCGGTTTGCAAAACTGCGCATAGTACTGGTGCCCGTTGCTAATCTTAGCCATGTCTTCCTTGACGAAAGCAGTGTTCTCAATGGTGAAGACGGTTCCGTTCTCAAAGGTAAACGTCGTGTTCGGGCCATGGTAAACAAATCTGTTGCGGCCAGTGTTTGAAGCAAAGTCGCCCATCGATCCGTACGCAGCAAATGACGCCTTTTCGTAGAACATACTGTTGTAGGCCGCATCTGGGTCTTGGTTGTACGAGACGGCGTTGATCTCATCCGATATGTAGGTGGCGGCGTCGATGCCATTGATCAGTTTGACCACCGAAGCAGTCTCTGGGGACGAGATGACATCCTCTGTAAGGGGTTAGTTAGCTAGACTCCCCCAGACGCCAACCCCAGACATACTAACCATAAAGCTTGATGACGGGCAAGGACGTGCCATCCTCGCTGATGGATACCAAAGCCCGTTCACGCGCGAACTCGAAGACGCGCGTCAGAGCATCGGGGTAGAAGACGAGGTGGCCGTCATGTGCAGGTCCAAACACATTCATGTACAGATCTTCCTGGAACTGGTATTCGTTGGCGTACTTGCCGTCCTGCAGGTTTGCCCTGACCTGGGCGAGGGCAGCGAATATGTCGTGGGCTGCATAGGGGTAATCCGCGGGTGGGTCGGCTTTGTATGCCAGGTCGGACTGCCATTCCAGATATGGCACGATTGAGTCGACAAGGTCAATGGCCTCCGACTTGTGTAGCGGCACTGAGTTCATGCATTCGTAGGCTAGCTGTGCCGGAACCGTTGGTGTGGGTACTGCCCATAATGCTTTCCAAAAGGTGCCATGTTAGTTCCCGTTCATGCTACATAGAGGCGTCTTAAATCTAGGTCTTCCAGGGAGAAACGTACGCCAAGTAATGGCGGTAGCCTTTTGACTGGAGTAGGCGCTGGCAACGAGCGCGCATGGCTCAACCGTGGAAGAGGGGGTAACCGTCGTCTTGGTGGCTGCCATACCACGAGGAGATACTTGCCTGGCTCGGAGACACTCGTCGCCCTCGCAGTCGCCAGCCACGAGCGATACGATGCTGGCGAACCACAAGGCCGCGGTAACCCAGGAGGAATGGCCACGCATCTTGGAAGGCAATGTGATGAACCTGTTGGATTCCGGGAGGTTCACCTAGCTCAACTAGCCGACCTTGTGAGCGCACGAGGTGCGCGGTAAGCGGAGAGGGTCTCGTCGCCGGCCCAGGGTTGTCGAGCAACTGTCGAGAAACTGGCCCGGAAAACAAGCAAGCTCCTAGCGAGCGGAGTTTTTCTGCCCGTGGCACACCGGGTACTTAATAGTTGACGCGTCCTCGGGCAGATTTGCTCCTGGTGGCTGGCCTGGTCCAAAGCTTGTTCTCTTTTGGGTAACAACGGCCTGGGTGGACCTGCCATTGGCTTAGACTGGGAATGTGCTGCTTTGGGCTGCTCCTTCCTCGACCCCACCCACCATCCTCAGCCGAGCCCCAAGAAACCATACCACCGGCGAAGGCAGGAAGAGAAAGACGTGAAAGGAAAGAGCGAAAACCTCAATAGTCCACCTGCTAGGAACTTAGGAAAGAACGGTCGAGTTAAGACGCTCTAGAGACGGACTGTGTCAATTCGTTGTGTTTATAACAGCGGCAGCAGGCATTGGGATCAAGAAGGCGTTATAACAAGGATCTGCATGTAATGGTTATAACCATCTCTCAGACTCGTAAGGGGTGTCTTATTTATTCTTCAAGAGCTTCCCGTCGAGCGGATACAAGCGGCGAGAGTGCGTACGTAAGGCATGCTTGAACTACGTGTAGGTAGTCAAGGTCTGCCCCGAAAGTAGCCTACGCTGAAGCCAAGTGAATATTCTTACGTAAGGCACTCGTTTACATCATTGTCTGTCTGTGCTAATACGTATATTGATATCGGTTCGACTCCGCCCAAAGGCACGACCCTCTCAATGTTGTCGGGAGCGATGTGAGTAATATATCGTCAGCTCAGGGTCTTCGGGCCAATTCGGCATTCCAAGGTAATTAAATAAGGTAATGAAAAGCAGGTGGGTATTTCTACACGATTCTAGACTACATGCATAACGGCAAATGGCGAGATAGGTACCAACTTCTGTTCACAGAAACACAAGAAAGCAGCAGAAATTCCGAGATAATTTTTGAGCTCGAAGATTTCAGGTGGACTATCACCGATCTCTTGAATAGACCCGCTAACCGCCTACATCGGCTCCGAAAGCGAGTTAGCATAGATAAATTGTTCCGTCTCACAGTGCCCAGAGAAACCTGAAGCAGATTCTCTCATCCACACTCTTCTTCACGTTTCCACAACATTCGGGCTCTCTCATGGATTACGATGGCAGTCGGGCTTAGGGCCGCACTAAATGGCGCCGGCAAATCTTCTAAAAGTATGATAGTAAAAGTGGGCTAAAGAGTCCATGTCATATGATTTGATTATGTAACTAGTAAAGGCCGGATTCGGACCGGTCCGTTGGAAGCAGCTTAGTGTGGAGAGATTGTATACAACGTCGCCCGTATCGGGGACTTACAGATGACTATGAAAGATCCATATATGCTGGCAAAGCAATGGTTTTTCAGCATTGAACATGTCCCCGTCCATCACTTCGAAAGTATTCTCTATCAATTACAGAACCCAACCACTGTGGGATGACCTGAGCTTATTTCACTAGCCATTTGCATCGACTATGATAACCCGCGGATCGAACTTGAATCTCGTGTACGTATCCACGTTTCTCGTATGTGTCACAGTTCCATGGTTCATCAGTATGTACTTCTGACTTGCCAATGCAGCAGCCGATACGTCTCCATTTCATCTCTAACAAAGTGACTGGTCATCAGACGTTACTTTGCTGATGTAAAGACGTAGGAACTGTTAGGCATTTATGATGGCCTATCAGCATACCTGAGGTAAACCTCTTTTACTACCTCGCCCAGGTTGGAAGGGGTAATCACTGAGTGTTGCCACCTCGACAGAATTAACTGGACCCATACTGGCTCCATCGAGAACAGGAACCGATCATGACAGACTGATGATGCACTGAATGGCGGCACACCGCGGGTTGCGGTATCGCTCTTCCATGCACCAGTCGAGCCTGGGCGACAAGGAGGGATAAATAGTCGAGCTGGGATCGCCCTCAGACTGCTCGAAATCTGTCCTTTTCGAACTCTCCTTTCATTCCCAAACTGATATTCATTCAACATACACACCCACCTTAGTTCACGATGAAGGCCCGTATTGCCCAAGCGGCCCTGCTGGCGGCCGGCGCCTTCCAGGCTGTCAGCGCCAGTGCTGTCGTCAGGCAGCTTAACCCAAACAGGACATGCGAGAACTACCGCATCAACGTGACCATCACGTCCGACAACCTCGAGTATGGCCTGCCCTACTTCGAGGACAACTTCGACGTGGCCGACTTCATCGACGTCGTCTCCGCACGAAATGCCCCCGATATCACTACCTTCTTCGCTGGTGACGACGACACGAACGCTACCTACACCATCGCGGGCACCTTCTGTCAGCCCGCCAGGGGCAGACCGGATCGGAACAAGAACACGGTGCTCATTGCCACTCACGACACCAACTTCGACCGCAGGTGAGCTAACTGCTGCTGATCACATAACCGAGTCGCACAATGCTCATTCTGGCACCACAGCTACTGGGATCCTCTCCTCGACGACAGGTATAGCTTCGTCGACTTTGTCGTCAACAAGGGCTACTCCATCTTCTACTACGACCGTCTCGGAGTTGGCGAGTCTTCGCGATATTTGGCCCTGCATCGTCCATACGACCGCCTCCTTGGACCGCCGCCCTGACAGTTACATGTGTAGTGTTTCCGGATACGTCGCCCAGCGCGCCAATCAAGTTGCCATCCTGACCCAGCTGGTTACAATGATCCAGGCTGGCAGATACACGGGCACCATCGGCAGACCCGACCAGACAGTGCTTGTCGGACACGGCTTTGGCAGCGTCCTCTCGTTCGAGGCCGTCGGTAACAACGCGACCCTTGTGGACGCCTTGGTCTTGACCGGCTTCAGCGTGAACGCGGCTGATTTTAACCCCATTGGATTCCTCGAGACTGCGGAGCCTCGCATTGCTGCGTTCCAGAGGCCTTTCGAGTGGGGCGGCCTCGACACTGCGAGCACTTGTGAGGCGGTGGGGCCTCGCACTGCTGAGCTCCCGAGACCTTTCGGGTGGAGTGCCCTCGACACTGTGAGCACTTGGCCTGTTCCTCGGTCGCATTTCGTCGAGGTCATACTGACGACAGCAACCAGGGATACCTGACTCCTGTCGACGTCTACGCAGAGGCGGCCCTGTACTTCAAGGCCCCGGATTATGAGGAGTGCGTGGCCTTCTACACCGAGCGGACCAAGGCACCCTTCGCGATTTTGGAATATCTGACCACCTTCAACTTCGACATCGATCCTCTCGACTTTGCCGGGCCGACGCTGCTCCTGAGCGGAGAATATGACTTCATCTGGTGCATGTCCGAGTAAGCACCGCGCCCGTCGCTATCACGGCAGAAAATGGCTTGACTAATCGATATGCAGCTGCGACGGCATTCTTGACGACGACGCTACCGCGGACATCTTCCCCGATGCCACACCGTTCCAGGGCACCAGCTACGCTGGAGCTGGCCATGCCATCAACTACCATCTGAACGCTCTGGGCGCGTTTAACATCATCAGCAACTTCCTGGGAAATAACCTGCCGCCGACGTAAGGGAAAGCTGTGGGCAGCTCAAGGGGGGAGGCCGGCGAGAGGAGTGGGTGTCGGCAAGGAGCAGGAGGGAGAAAGGAAGTGGGTAAGCTGGGGGGAGTCAACAACCGGAGTGTATGGTAAATAGGTACTCCGTAGACCATCAATTGAGGTTCCAGGCGGTCGGGATGGAGCGATCCCCACTTTATTACAGCAATTCCTTGAGTCCCTTCCAATCAACCGCATGCTGTTGGTGACACATGTGATAAGCTTGCCCCCATAAACGCGCGCTTGCCTGACGTCAAGAATGTATCTCGTGAGAGGGCCGTGCGCTAAGGTGGGTTTGGATCAAAATACCTTTTGCCGTCAAAGCTTTCGCCATCAACACGTGAAAGACACAAGACAGAACTATTAGACGCCATCTCCGCCCATTTATGCACCTTTCGGTGTAAATGATTCAGCTTGCGGCTCCTGCAGCTGTAGAACGCAGGTTTTCCAGCCGCGGAAAGCCCTGTTCATCCGATGTTTGACTGTTGGCCCAGATTTCAGACCCGACGCCATGCAGCTCGCATGCGCAAGAGCAGTCGCCAAGAGCGCCTCCCAAGACATGCACCCACTCATCATCCATGCTTACCGCCACTCAATATGCCTGTCTCACATCTGATAATTTCGTGCCGCTGACGGGTTGCATCCTGCAACTGAAATGCCAAGTTGCCCAGATTGTTCGCAGTTTCCCCAAATTCTTTGCATCGTAGGAACTTCAACTTTGATCCCAAGCTCCCAACATTTACCTCCCACTGCCAGGTGCCGAGAATCTGCCAAGAACAGGAGCTGGTGGCTAGGAAGCGCTCGTCACATCACTTCGCAGCGATAATGTCTCTTTGACGGGAATTTCGCTTTTGAGATCCGCCCGGGTTCTAATGCCGATGGAACGGCCCTCGCAGCCGGATAATGCCGAACGGGAGTCGTACGACTTGGCCCAACTTTCCCAACACGATCGGCAGTTGGCCGATGATGTCCCGGAGTCAGCATGGAGTCCCCTAACATCAGCATCAAACAGGGCAAGCCCGTATCACAGCTTGTCACCGCAATCGCCGCCGCCACCGCCGCATATGTCGTCGCCGCGGAATGGCGCTGGTCACCAGAGACAACCGATGAGTTTAGGGGCAGGCTTGGGGATTCATGAGGCAGGGTTTTCGACAGTTCCCGGCATTGGTCCTGATGCGGGATTCAGTCACGGTCATCGCCGTGCAATCTCGTACGAGTCTCTCAAGTCAAATCAGTCCTACGCAGAGAACACCCCTCCCCAACCTACGCCTCCAATCCATCAGTCACGCGACTATTTACTGGGCAGTCCAGGTCCTGGCTACTCTGGCAATCTGCTGCAACATGAGCCCGATCGCTCTCCTTATGGCCAACCGTTACCCCCGGGCAACGGCCCTTCGCGGTGGCGATGGATCAACTCAAGTTGGAGTATGTACTGGTTGTTGTTCTTGGGGATCGTCTTCGCCGCTTCTCACCATGCATTGTATTCCCACCTGCATGGGACACCGGCCACGGATCAGCTCACCATGATGAGATATGGTACCACTCTTGCATACATTTCCAAGTCGTTTATGGTTTCGGCTGTTGTCTTTGCATACAGACAGCAGATATGGGCGACTCTCAAGAGGAAGAGCCTGGAGGTCCGGACTATCGATAGCATGTTTGCGGCTGTTGATGACTTGACCGCACTGGGAAGCCTGGAGTTTGCAAAGAAGGCAAAAGTCGCCATGGGTTTGGCTGCAGCTGCCTGGTAAGTCCTCCTGCTCGACGACATCGGGACAGGAGTCTATTCTGTCTTTTAGCATCGAATGCTGACACCACAACAGGCTCTTCCCCCTGACAGTCATCCTCACACCAGCCACTCTCACAGTCGCACCATTACTCGAGACCAATGTCACTCGATGCCCCTCCATCCGCACGCTGAACTTTGAGGCAGAAAAGACCAAGAACTGGCGGCAGTCAAATAGAATGAACGACTTCCCGGAACTGTCAGTGTCATTGTGGAACTGCACTCTCCCCGATTCTGGCGGAATCACAACGCCATTCAATGACACCTTCTTCGACTACTGGACTGGAAGTAGCTCCCAGACGGATATGATGTCCACCTTGAGTGCCTACGCGACCAAGGTGATCCCCAGAGACAACGTCTCCATCGACACGTGCGGTGCCGGGTGGAACTGCAGTTATACCATCAGCTTTGTTGGGCCCGGCTACAAGTGCGCAGAGGTCGCCAAGGGCCGCGACGATAATGACGACGGGCTCAAAAAGATGAACTCTCCGTTCCTCACCAACTACCTGATTCCCGACGGCGACTACAGTTATGTCGCCCATACCTCGCTAGGGGAGTACTCATCGGTTCAAATCACGGCACAACCCGGTGGCGTGCCGCTGCAGAAACCTCCTTTCCCAAAAAACCTAGGGGCATTCAGGACCGAGCCAGTCTTGTGGATCGGCCACTCGGACCTGAAGGATCCCAGCCAACCCACCCCTCGCACTCGGAGCGACCCGGCCTTTAACACGTCGTTCATCCCGACGATCTTTAGGTGCGAGCACTACGTGACGAACTACACGGTGCAGTTCAACCACACCCTGAACGATCAGTACACGACCGTTCTGAACAGGACCTACCTTCACCCGGTAGTCGACACGACATTCGTGCCGGGGAAGGATGCGAACGACGGGACGAAAGACAACGTCACCGCCACCCCTGAATCCAACTACGTCTACCCCCTGGACGTGGAAAACTACCGCATAACGGGCGCATACCATTCTCTGGGGGTGGCCATGCGCGTGCACATCAACGGGTCGATACAGTACACCCCGTATGTGATGGGCAACACGGAGGCGCTCAAGACGAAGCTCGTCAACAAGAGCAACTATCTCGTGGTGGGCGACTTTAGGCAAGCGATCGTGTCGTTTTACGAGGATATCGTGCTGTCTCTATTTTCGAACCCGCAGTTTCTGGTCGTGAGCTGGGCGGCAGACCCTACGCAACGCTCCAGCATCGGAAATTCTAGCTCCGCCAACGATCCGAGTCTGTTTTACGACTGTGTCAAGACACGGCTGATCAACAAGTACGTTTACAGCGCGAGGGATCTATGGATTGTGTATAGTCTAGCGATAGTGTCAGCTGCGATAGGGGTCGCGTTTGGGGCTGCTGCGCTGGCGCAGAATAACTATCACGTACGGAATACCAGACTGTCAGAAATCGTGGCAGCTACACGAGCACCCTGTCTTGAGGAGCTGCCGTGGAAGGCGAGTAAGTGGGGAGAGGTACCACCCGAGATTAAAAAGGCGAGGTTAGGGTACGGGATCATTACGGAGGATTATCCGGTTACGCCGAAGCCGGGGGGTGCTGGGGGTTCAGGGGGAGAGGTGGATGACGTGGATTCTCTGATAGACCGTGACACAGATCAAAGGCAGGAGGCTGGGAGCGGGTCCAAGGTGTACTATGGCTTCGCGCAGGAGGAGATTATTGCACGAGGAAGAAGTCAGGGGGGATCGGGAGGGGCAGGGATTAGAAAGAGAGGCAAGGCGAGCGTGCTCTCTTTTCGGAATTGGAGCGTATCTGAATAGCTAGACCCTCATCTTAAAATGGAGATGTGGATGGATGGATTGGATATCAGGCGGGTTTGGGTTGGATGGGATGGGATGGGATCTGGTTGGATATGATACCCGGCCGCCGTGTACACTACCTACCGTAGAGATGATGAGTAACGTAATGTTTTTGTCTTGCTAATGGCATTATTGGTGTAAATTTTCCACTGAACCACTTGATATAGGTGCTCTTGACTGGCAGGTCATAGAAGGATAAATCTTACACGTTCTTGATGGGATCAGAATGAGTGAGAGTTATTCATCAGTGGGACTTTGATAATTGTTTGTCTTAGCTTACCGTAGCGGGAACCAGTATGAACCAACTGCAACTATTTTGGATGGACTGTAGCTATTAATGAAAGTAGCATCCCTATATTTTCTGTTGCAGTTGAAATCAACTGCAACTGTTGAAATCTGCGGCAACTATTGAAGCAAAAAAAGGCTCTGATTGGCCAGATCCTGGTGGCTCAGAGCACCAGTATGGTCGCTTATAAAAAAGCAGTAAACCCAGCTTTAAATTTGCCCTTAGAAGTCGAAGTCTGAATATACGGTATATATAGACATAAGAAAACCTACTGAAAGAAAATGCGATAGTTTTAATTTGAACGTGAAGACTGCGACTTCGTAGCGCGATCACTTAACCGCTTAACCACTTGGCTATCTTTAAGTTCGAACTGGAAGAGAAGGTACGGTTTCCTGGTTATATCTCAAGATCGAGGAAGGAGCGTGGACTAAGGAAGGAGCATGGTAGTTAAGTTGGTACTTAGGTACCTACGTTCGTCTGGCGGGCAACTGAATGGAGCGCCAACCAATCATTAACCCAGGATAGCATCAACAGTTGCCGTTGAAATCAACAGTTGCCGTTGAAATCAACAGTTGCAGTTAAAATTAACAGCAGCTAAAACTGATTTCAGAAGCTGATGCCTCACGCATTTTCCCACTACGGTACATATTCCTTGAAGAGTGCACGACGTCGCTCCTATGTGCCCCGATGCTGTCTGCTGACTAAGCAGATGATTCTCGAGCGTCGCGCTAAAATCAACCCGGCCAAGCATTTTGCGGAACAAGAATGATGAGAATGACGAGAACAAAATCACACTCATAAACGCGTGCACTCATTCATTTACGCGATTCAGATTAAAGGGTGCTCATTTCTTACCCGTATCGCACTTAAAAATTTAGTAATCTGCCCTCTACTAATCTCCTGCCATTGTCCTTGCTGGGCCGCTGCCTGGGACCCCATGACGCGATCTCAGCGAGGGCTTCGCTTCTCAGCCCATTCTCATAATAGACATGAATTAAGATACGTATCAGCACTTTAAGCTCTAGCCAACATGCCCCGACAACTGCCATGGAAAGTGAAACGCGACCCAGACTCGAAGCCGGCAGCAGGCAGCCCAGCATCATCGGCAAGTCGCAATACATTGCCGGTTCATCGCGCAGCGTCATCGCCAGCGAGATCAAAAACAGGCCCTTCATCAGAAACCCCTACCAAACCTAGACGTAGTTTAGGCGTTCGATCAGGTAATATCACATGTCGTCATTCATTCAGACCGTCGTTAATTCTTCCATCTTAGCCCGGTCGCCGTCAACCTCGCCGCCACCAGAGCCACTCAAAGAAGAGTAAGCCATCCCACTCATTTGCCAAGAAGTTCTAACATTTGCCAGGTTTATGATAGAAGGCGTAGAGCACGATGATAAATACCGGATGGTAGAGGACGAGTTTCTTGCCGTGGCAGGCGATTTCACGCGACATCTCCACGCAGCTGAATACCAGCGCTTAAAGAGCCTAGCCAAGTCGCAGAATGCCCAGACCATCCAAGATATTTCCCGGCCTGTTGTTCCAGGCGGAATGACTAGCCTGGTAAAGAGGCGGCACGCTGCTTTCAGTAGGGATGAAAAGCAGCGCACGGCCCTTTCCAAGGTTATGAAGGAGGATAGCTCAGCCAGCGAAGAGGAAGACGATCGGAAACCGACATTGCGGAGAACGAGTACGTCTCTTCAAGGGTTAATGGATAGTCCTCGGAAGAAGGTCATGCCGTTGACGTCGTTCACGTCAACTACCGCGGCGACAAGAGCAGCTGCAGGGTTTCGGCAGGCTGTTAACTCCTCTCCGACGCGAAGCAGGGCACAGAGGGATGTGAATGATAGAAAGATAAAACGGGAGCTCAGTGAGGATGAGGATGACCTGGATGTTCGGACGATTTTCCCTGAGAATTTCCCTCAACGCCCACCAGGGAAGCCTGTGGTTGCACCGAGCCGCCAGCAAAGCAGCATCAACGCTTTTCAAAAACCGACAGAACGACCAGCAGTTCCAAGGAACACAGTCCCCGGAAACGGCATCTGCACAGAGGAACAGCCACAGACAGGGTCGGAGAACAAAACAGCAGAAGAGAACGATGACGACTTCTTCGCAAGACTACGCAACCGCAGAGCAGAACAGCGACGCAGACGCGAACCACCCCCGCGAAGCAGGATCAAAGACTCGGACACCCAAGATATCAGTCTATACGACATCCCTCCATTCATCTGAGCTTCACAATCATCACTACCATACATAGTTCCGCTTCCCAGTTAGGCCTTGAAAGGCGTCTCAAACGGCCGTTCAGCCTGCGGCGTGATCCTCGCTAGATGCCGACGCTGTCCATTCTTCCAGTCAATCAGCGCAGAGTGCTGCGTCACGCGGTTATCCCAGACGACAACGGTGCCTTCCTCCCAGTGAATGCGCGCTTGGAAGTCAGCACCAAACGCGAGGTGGTCGTACAGGAACTTGAGGATGGCGTCGGACTCCTCCTTTTTAAAGCCGACAATGTCACGGGTAACTATTTCACCATATTAGCTTTTGCGTCCAATTTTGGAAAGGTGTTTTAGGGGGGGGGGGGGGGGAGGTACATTGGGGGTTAACGTAGAGCGCCTTCTCCCCGGTGACCGGGTGTGTCCTGACTACCGGGTGCTCGTTGACCACCGGCTCCCGTCTCTTGATACTCCCGCGAGCAGCAGCTGCATTCACCTGCTCTATGCCAGAGTGCGTCGCCTTTAGCCCGTGCAGACGTTCTCGGAAGAGGGGGGACAGGCGGTTGTACGCTTCCACTGCGTCAACAAAAAGGGTGTCACCGCCCACCTCGGGTTTATCCAGGATGTAGAGGAAGGTGGTGCCGGGGGGTTGTTGCTCGTAGGATACGTCTGAATGCCACGCCACGGAGGACGTGCGGTTCGCGAAGAATTGGTCGACGGAATTGTCACCCGCCCCGCGATGGACGAGGTGGATTTCAGGGTAGCCTTCGGGGGAGCCGGAGGTGGGGTGGATGTGGTGTCTTTCACACATCACCTGTCAGCTGGCTTGCTGGCAATGTCAAAAGGGGGGAGAAAGGGGAAAAGGGGAAAACACGGACCGTCCAAAGTAGCCCCCAAACTCAAGAGCCTTCTCAATGGGGAGATCGGCAAAGTCTTGACCGCGGAACGCCACGACCTTACGCTCCGCTACGAAGCGGGCAAGTTGGTCCTTTCCGGCGGCACTCAAGGATGAGAGTTGGATGCCACTGACTTCGGTGCCGATAGTCGGTGTCAGGTGGTTGACAGAAGTTCCAGAAGGGAGGAGGTCGAGGAAGGAAGGGTCCGCGTCTTTGCCGTGTTCGTAATGTTCAAAGGGCTGCAGGGGAGGGTACTTTTGCGAGGGGTTCCACGTGGGCAAATAACGGGGGTACTGCACAAAACAGCAAATGTTAATGGGGGGTGGAAAGGGAGAGAGGGGGAAAGGGAGGGAGGGGGAAGAAGAGAAAAAAAAGGGGGGGGGTACCTTGGCTGCATTGAACCCCTTCTTCCCGGCTTCGGAATCAGGGTCGAATTCAACGGGCGACAGCTCCTTGTACTGGTCTTTGTGGTTCGCCGCCGCCGCCAACTTCCAGTTGGAAACGGCTGGCACGGTGATTGTGGCGGTTTCTACTGCTGATGGGGCCATTTTGTCACACTTTCGAGTCGAGTTGGTGATTGAAGTTGGGTTGGGATGCAGGATATCTACAGAGCGGTTTTGTACGGCTACTTATATAGTTCGCGGCCCTTTCGTGATTACCACAGTCTGCGGGGTAAGAATGGTATCGATGCATGGATTCTATTGCGTTACATGCACGCTGCCAATGAAAGACAGCCGTCGACCAACCAGGTACATGGCCCTATCAGTGAAACGCTGATGCCATCGAACGATACCGGAAGCGACTCTAAAAGGTGACAAGATATCGGATATCGGCAGTTGCACGTGCGAACACCGGATATCGCGACGCGGGGTTGATGCCGTCGTGATGCTGGGAGATGGTTGTGGGAAGGGTGTGGTGGTGGTGATGCTGTAAGACGGGGAGCCAATCACGTCATATCACGAATCCCGGGTACTACACACTATTGGGAAATACGACCGGAAGCACGTCACTTGAGCGATGCACGCTACCGTTGCTCAGTGGATTGATGATATTTTGTTACCTACGCTTTTTATGATGGAACAATCACGCGAGCAAAAGACACAGCGGGGGCACGTTCGGGTCATCTATTCGCGACGTATAACAACAATCACCCCTCAATAGGTAATTACCCACGACAGCACCCGAGGGAAATTTGAGTGTCCATGGGCTGGGAGTGCTAGGCATTTGAGCGATAACAGGTAGAGTAGGTATTCTAATCTTCTCTCATTCGTGTCCATCAGCCTCTTTAATAACGGCCTATGAACTTGTATCCAGTAAAGCTAGTATGCACTTTGACGCACTTTGATGCACATAATACTGGGAGTTCGACAAATAATGAAGCTTGCCACCATAAACACGAAATGAAGTAGGATGGGGGGAGAAAAAGGATCTTGAAAAAAGGAAGATTTCGAACAAAGTGCCACGGGTTACGTTCGATCCTGCAGCCTGGCTGTGCGAGACACACTGCACCACTTCGTTCTTGGAATGGCTGCCTTAAAACTCAGATAGATACATGGCAGTCAGGCAGTGGAAACCTGCTCGTGCTCGGGCCATTGCTGAGATACATACCTACCTATGGGATGAAGTGAATGGCTGTGTCTTGTCGGGTGGCCAAGTCAACATTGAACACTCCTGTCCATCACTACGGAAACAAAGAGCGCCCTCCATAACTCATACCTCAGTCTCCGGACGCAAGTGAAAAGCCACTGGCAGTAGATGATAAGAGGAAACACAACACTGGTTCCTTGGTAATAAAAAGCATGTGATTATTTAGCTACAGGTACGCAGGAATGTAAGAACTCAGCATGAGATCTTTATCGTTTGGTATCCAAGCGTTCATAGTATAGTGCTTTGTGCACTAGGGAAGAAGCACGGTGAGTCTGCAGCTCTTGACAAACGAAATTTCCTTCCTTCAAAATTGGATGACAAATTTTAGAGTATAAAGCAGTTGTCAGTTTTACATGGAACACAAGATATCAGTCTGTCTTCACTGACAATCAGGTGTTCAGGTTCTGCTCCAACCCGGCGAGCTGAAGACGAGGGCATGGAGGAAATGCCTTAATTATCCCTTTTTGTCATAGCCCCCGACAGCAGATTGGATTTCGGATGAATTTCCCCTCTTAGCGGGCTGAGGCTTTACAGAATAAGGTTGTCGGCTATGTGTCGAACTTGTGAGAATTTGGCGATAGCTGGGATGTGTCGGAGACTTGTAAGCGAAGGTAAGAACGTTGAGTCTCATGCTGCGCCTTCATAAGATGATCACCACATGTTTGTTCAGATATTAGTGAGTGTATGAAATGAAAGAGGAACCGGCAGATTATCGAGCTGAGCATTGCGGGCATGATGAGATTCGTGGGTATAGTTGGCACCCCGGGATTCACTTCTTCACTCTGGTAACCTATTTTCAGTTTTGTGTGTTTAGCGTTACTATGTTTATCTTCCCCATTTTCCCCGCCGTCCTCCGTCCAATGCGCTTCAACCTGGACCTGCGCACAAGGATACCCTTTGTCGATCATCGTCGGGAGCATTTCCCATCCAAACACCATTTTAGAAAGTCTGCCTTGGTGTATGTCAGTGTTTCAACCTCAGGGGTGGACTATTCTGCAAAGAGATATGATTGGCCTCGTATTTCTCGGTTTTCGTTGGCTGGCGGAGGTGAGTTAGCCCGGTTTTTGCGTGTCTTATTTTTTGTTCATAGCCTTCCCCATGTCTTGGCGTGACACAGCAGCTCGATTTAGATTCGCCCTAGATTAACGATCTAGCTCAGCCTCACGGCATCTACCCATTAGCTTTGTTGGAATGTGATCCCTGATTCAGCTGTTCATTTGCCCATACTCTCACCACCTACGAGCCTCGCTACTGACACTAACCCGACGCAGTGACCGGCAAGTGGCCGGCAAGATCGGTTTGGTCAATCTGACATAGTGCGGCTCTTGGCGCACTTTAGATCATCAAGACTAGTACAAACCTCACGCACATATTCTAGCCGGGTTTGTCCCAGATCGTCATACCACCTACCTTGATTAAGAACATGAACCACTCAGTGCCAAGCGTGGCGGTGATTCCAACTACTTTGCGATGGTCGAATGAGATGAAGAGATCTTGAGATCAATCTATTCGGAAACGATGGATGCTGCAGTACAACCCAAAGAGCCGGGTATCTTTGAGGAGGCTTACCGACCATCACCAGAATTCAGGGGACGTTACCCCGGGATACAGTTAGCTATTTCGGGCGTCAACTCGAGATGGGCAAATACGATAGTTACGAGGCTCCAAGCTCTGTCTATATAAAGGCCTCGCTTCATCTGCTTTTACTGTCCATCAAGCAAGCAGCAGCAACCAGACAGAGACACAACCGACCTAGAACTTAATCTTTTTAACGATAAAATGAAGACCTCAGCCATTTTCGTCCTCGTCTCCTTTGCGGCAGGCATCCTCGCCACTCCCGCTACAGACGCTGCCGCCGCCCGCAGCTACCCCTTCCCGCAGCTCATCGAGGGCCGCGCCGCGCAAAAGGCCTGCTACCACGAGAGCGACTGCAGCTGGTTCTACGCGGCCAAGTGCGAGGACTACTGCCGCCAGTTCGGCCAGGATGTTGGGGTGGACCGCATGGAGAAGTGCAGTTTCTTGAACGACAAGCGGTGCTGCTGCACTGCTTGATCTTGAGTTCCGCCTTGCCGTCGGGAGGGCTTGTCAACTTGTGGGTGTCAATGCATCATAGCCTGTGATTGGGGCACGAGCTGACATGTCAGAAACACAGAGTACACAGGCAGTCAGCAGTGATATACGAGCTGCTAGGCCGAGTACGTAATTAGTGGGCAACAGAACATGAGTTTGGGACATGTATCTAGGATATTGTATACAAAGACACACATCGACGTCAATGTTGATTTAAACGCAGCCATAAAGGCCAGGTCCAATGATAGCTACCTTAATCAAGCGTGGTTGACATACAACCCGGCCGCCTGGATCTCTCGAACCCACAGTGCCCAAGGTCTCTCTGCCGACCACTTTGTCATCTTGTCAGCAGCCTCGGCTTCCTTCTCACTCAAATACTTGATCCCTCCAGTTCTTGCCGGTATTCCGGTGTTGGCGGCCTGGAGAGTGATGGTGGCGGTCTGGACTGCCGCGTTCTTTTGCGTGTATATGGCCCGCAGAACCGCATTCTCAACACTGTCTCCGACGGCAGTGAAGCCGTGGCCGCGCATCAGCACGGCGCTACTCTCGACCTTATCCGTGGTGCTGAAATACGAGGAAAGACAGGAACCGAGATGCGTATTGCGCACTAACATGTCTGATCCGTCTCCCGGTCGGGCATGGTTCGCAATGTCAAACACCGATACTTTGCCGCCCGCTGATAGAAAGCCAGCCATGTGATAACATGCCCTCAGCTCAACACCGCAAATGGTGTAAGGGAGGACAGCTTCGGAGTGGCTGTGTACCACCGCGTTGACTTCCGCGAACTGGCGATAGATGGCAGAGTGGATGTACCGCTCTGAATAGTGCCGTTTCTCATCGGTCACGGCGTCACACAGTGGCTCGCCGGTTTCGACATAGTACTCGACCAGGTCGTCAATGGAAGAGATTAGGGCGGGGGCAATTTGACGGGACAAGATAAAAGTTTCTGGGTTCAAAGGGTTTCGGATGGAAAGATGGCCATACGCGTCGAGGACACCGTGGTAGTGAAGGATGTGGTTGCCAGTTATGAGCTTTCTGTATTCATTCTGTAACAAGTCGGACTCCATCTTGGATAACGAACGCGTTGCTCGACATGATTCGTATCGTGTGTGATGGATGCGTGAGAAGATGTCGCAACAAGGCAGAAAGATATTCCCCCCCTCCGCAGAGCCTATTCCAGTTTACCCCGCTTGATGACGCCCGCGTTGTGTCACCCTTCATTCAAGACGGCAAAGAACAGCGCATTCGCTTCAGATAATTACCTATCGTTGACCGACAAGTGAGGCTTGAGGGAAGTTTCTTGCTCGCTTCGTGAGAAGCCGGTACGACAAATGACAGTAATCCGGCAGCCAGTCTGGTGCTCTATCAAGACTCGGAGTTTCGCCTGATTGCTTAGGACCGATACTATAAGACTTGGAGTGCAGCTTATTTTCGTTGTCTCATTGATGATCTCAGATCAAGTGTCGCAACCTGCTGAAGATGTTTAGCACGCACGCACTTGACACGCACAGCACAGTGCGAGCACCCCGCCTTGTGGTCAGGCGCATGTGCCCCGCAAACGGAAAGAGGCACTGTGTGGGGCCCCTGGCTCTGAATTTGCGTTGAACTTTGCTGGAGCAGCAAGAACAAATCCACCGCGCCAGTACAGGACGGTGCCCGTTGCAATGAGAAGGGCGAAGAAATAGTGTTTTTATAGCAGCCGGCATAAGGCATCTACCAGCCGAACTGTGATGTAATGTAGGAACTGTAACACACTTCGAGAAGAGAGCTCCCTCATTCACATCAACATTACCCCGCCAACAACCAACAGCCTCCACTATGCGGCTTAGAAGGGGCACTAGAAAGCAATATGTCGACGCGCCCATCATCGACGGCGACGATGAAGAGCCAATCAGGGCGATCAAGCGTCACTCTGATGATGAGGATTTTGAGGCGGAAGCCAACGCCGATCTGAACCAAGAAGACGACAAGGACGATGAGCAAAACGACGCCATCAGCGACGGCGATGATAACGTCGTGCAGGATGGAGAGGCCAGAGAGGAGGCCGGTCGATCTGGTAAGAAGCAGCAGCCACAACAGCAGCAGCGAAACATTGTCGGCGGCACGTCGCAGGTGCGCAAAGGCTTCCATGACATTCCGAATTATCCTCTGGAGTCGCGAATCGTCACTCGCATCTACACGGGGCCCCTGAGGCGCTATGCACGATACAGCGCTCTTCGCGACTGCATGTACGGTCCAGAATACGAGCGCATCAAGATGATATGGGATCTCGAAAATCGCTGGGCCGACTTTCCGTCACTCCCGCCCAAGTTCCCGCCGAGACACGCATCCGGCATCCTGCCCAGCCCCTGGCTTCCGGCGAAGTTCGAGCTGATGCAGCGGGAGAGAGCATCGCGTTGGTACCGGGACTATAAGGCAAACTACTCTGAGCTTCAGCGGTCGCATACGCTGCCCGCCGAGACTGGAATGCCGCTCATTCCGGGTTGGAACGAGGGCGACCTCGTCTGTCGGCTGGGACCATGCGGCAAACAGAAGGATTTCACACTCAAGCAAGGAAGCAGCATGTTGCTTACATCGGCCGATCTTCCTGTGGATGATGCCGATGCCAAGGATACCGAGCCGAGCGGATGGATGGTCAATGTGGGAGGGATCCCACTGGCCATTGCATGGGCCCCTCTGTCCTCTCGGGATACTCAGATCCTTGCCGTCGCCTCGATACCATCCGCAGACCAAGTAGCAGGCGGAAATTCGGGTGACGGGGACTCCAAAAGTACAGGATGCATCCAGTTCTGGGAGTTCGTCGGCGAAAGACGAGAACAAGGGGGGCTGGCTTGTCCGTCGAGAAGGGCACCCAGACTCCTGGTCGCTAAGTACTTCAGCTGGGGACGGCCCAAACGGCTACAGTGGTGTCCAGTCCCTATGGACTCTGTCAGCGACGAGTACGGCTTGCTAGCTGTGATCTGCGGAGATGGCATGGCCCGTGTTCTTGACGTCAACAAGGTCCCAAACACAAGCGACATCCATTATGGTTTGTCTACCCCTTATCCCCACGAGCACGTGCAGAGCCTGTGCTGACTCTTTGCAGAGTGGATCGAGTCCGCGGGAGTGACCCTAGGCATGGAGAACGAGTACAAGGTGGAGGCGACGTGCCTGACCTGGGTCAACACGAACCGCATTGCCCTGGGCCACTCGGACGGCTCCATCACGCTGTGGTCCATTTACCCGCGGCGGCTGCTACAGCGGCTCAGCGTGCACACAAACTACGTGATCGACATCTGCTCCGCCTACCCCTCGCATCCGTACCTCATCGCCTCGGTCCCCGTGGGCGGCTGCACGACGCTGACGGACTTTTCCCAGCCGAGTTCGGAGCTTACCTTCTCCAGCGTGCCCGCCCTCAACTTCCAGCCGAATCTTCTGTGTTGGAACGAGACGATGCAGGGGTTCTTGGCGGTGTACCCGTCTTCGACGCCAAACACGACCATTGCCTTCCTGCACCATAGATTCTTCTGTCAAGCGCGGAGCATCTGCACAGGACCCAATACGTTGACGTGTGTTTCGGCTGGCTTCAGTCACCCGTTTGTGCTCGTGGGGTGTGCAGATGGCTCGATGTTTTCGTGCAATGCGATGCAGAAGCTTTTCAAGCAAAAGGGAGAACCATTTCGCAAACTCAGGATCTTCGAGCACGAGTACAGGCCTCTGGACAAAGGCACGGTTAAGGGAGCAGCCAGGATCCTGCATGGCTTCCTGCCTGAAGCGAACGCGGATCCCAGAAGCGAGGTCCGCAAGGAGATTGACAAGCGGAAGAAGGCGGAGCAGAAAAAGAAGACGACCGCTAGCGGAAAGAAAAAGGGGCGACCAAAGAAGAAGGTCGCGGGCCAGGAAGAGGAGGAGGAGGAGGAGGAGGAAGAGATTAAGGACCCTAGCGAACTGTTGTCGTCTCGCCAGATTACCCACGAACCGTTCACTCGTTTCACGACGGTCCAGTGGAATCCTAACCTGTACTTTAGCTGCTGGGCCGCGTTTGCCATGGCGTCGGGGATCATCAAGGTTATGGACCTTGGGGTGCAATAGCCGCCTGATAGCATTGTATATCTATCCATATGCCGTCTGTCTATCATTACATGTACCCATCTATCCATCTATCCCATCTACCGACCCAACCTCATGAACACATTCCGCCGAAGACGCTATGATGAAAGTCAAAAGCCCTCGCCATGCCGTACAAATGGCTTGCCGCCGCCAGCAGCACAAAGATGTGGAATATCTGGTGTGAGCTGCCCCAGATGTCAAATGTCCCAGGGAACTGTCGTTCCGGCCAGCGAGCCTTTTTGCTGTTAGCACTATTCTTACCCCCCCTGCCCCCTTTTTGGTCTGTGTGTTTGTGTAGGACTTACTGCATATAAAAACGCCCCAAAGATATACAGCCCCCCTTGCAAGATAACCCAACTCAGTCCCATTCTGTCATTCAAGGTGCCATACCCGTATATGGTTAACCCGTGTAACACGGGCACCACACCAGACAGTCCGAGCCCGACAAACATCAGCGCCCGGTAGGGACGCCACGCGGGGGTGCGGAAGTGCTCGAACCATGACACCGTCAGACAGCCGACTCCTAGCAGACAGATCTACACACATGTTAACATGGCCCGCTAATGGTACTTACATTGGGTGGGTATAAAGATCGGAAAGCAAATGAGTATGAGGGGGCTTACCATAAACAGATAGATCGTGAGTAAAGTAGAGAGACAGTAAAACCCATAATACAAAGCCGGCACGTAGCTGCCAACGATCAAGAAGACAATGCCAGTGTAATCCAACTTATTCCCCCATCTGGCCACCTCTGGTGAATGGTTGCTCAGGGTATGGTACGTCGCGCTCATCCCTAGACACAAAAACGCCCCTGCGAAAAAGCAGGCAAACACCAGCAGATCTGACTCTGACGCAGACTCATACCGGGGGGTTATTATGGAGTACAGGTAGAAAGCAGTAAATGTGAAAGCAACAGCCCCTAAAAGATGGGACCATATGTTGACGCTTTCGTTGTGTATGTACCCCAAACTGGTAAAGGAACGGTAGTAGCTGTTGGAGGTAGAGCGATAGCCGGAGAGAATGTAGGCATTGTCCCTGCGCCATGTGGGTAACTCGTCCCAGAGGACTAGAAGCGCCTTTTCCACGGATTCAACGGTGTGCTCGACCGCAGTTTCGACCTGTTTTGCTGCGTGTGCAATTGCGTCGGCTGCCGTTGAAGGCCGGCGCTGGCGGAGGGATGCCGCACCCGGGGCACCCGGGGGACTATCGGCCGGCATTGTAACAGCGCACTGCCGCTGAAGTGGGCTTACACAAACGCTAAACAGAGATGAACAAGGTGCAAAGGCGTTGATAGAACTGCTCGTATGGAACAAACAACAAAAACTCGCGAGAAATCACCGGAACCAAATGCTTACATTCTGGTGGCTGCAGGTGCGTCGCATGAATTTGTTGGGACTCAACTCACCGGCGAACGGTCCACCTCGGCCGAGGCATGGAGGCGGATGGTTCGATGGATTCCAGGTTTCCAAGTCTTGGGCGTGCGTGGCCGCTGCAAAGCAAAAAATTCACATGCGAATTGGGTCAGACCTGGGCGTGTTGGGTTGAGTGCAGCTGGCAACACTTGGCGAAAGAAACTCTGCGTTTCTTGTCAAAGCTTGTTTGAGCCTGTTCGCCTGCTGCAACAAACACCAACACGCTGAGAATTGCGACCTCACATCCTCATTCACTGTCAGATACACGCACCATACTAAAATGGTCGCTCTGAGATGTCCATCAAGAAAGTGAGTGATGACGGTAACTTTGGAGGCTCAAAAACCGACTGCGCGGGGAACGGGCGGACAGCGCCGTCGCCCCTTTTCCGGGAACGGGCTCATCTGTTGGTTCGTATGGATTCCCCTCTTTGTTGCGATGTCATGCAAGTGCACACATCGAGAAAACACATGCAGGTGCATCAATCACATCTACATCAAGGATGGAAGATGCTAATGCATAAGGAAGCTGGCCGAATCAGCAAGCTGCTGTCGCGCACTTCTACTCTCACATGTCGCCATTCGGTTACCATACACTCACCGTCAACGGGACCGACGGATCTCATACCCTCTCTCCCGGCGAGGCGCCACACAAGATGATATCCCGAAGGAGGGTACAAGGCAAGCTGCCGGTGCTCAGGGGCGGCACAACCCAAAATCTGGTGTCCCTGACAGATTACAGATGCGTGTGGCGCCACGGACGGAATGTGGGTGTGCGATGGGAGGGAGCAGCCGTTGTGAGCCTCCCCCTTTCGTTCGAGAACAGGTTTACTGGAGCAATATTGGCAGACGTAAGAACAAGAGCCCAGACGTCAAGCCCATTCACGGCACAGTCTCCCCGGATACCAGAAACCAGGGTAATCACATCAAAGAAGCTTAAAGCTATTCTTGGAAATCGACTTGCAGCCGTCGAAATGAAGTGTATGTCGTTAATCAAGAGAATCACAAGGAAACCAGGGTCCTCGCCCGAGGGCAAGCCGATGATACGTGATGGTGATCGACTGTCTCCGAGAACAGCTTCCCTGAGAAAACATTGGTGCATGTCACGTCGACGTCCGGATAAAGGTTGTGGATGAGACCCAAAGGAGATGTGTCCAAAGGAGATGTGACGAGATGCTACCGCTCTAAACCAGGCTGGGCTCGTGCGGTGAGCGTCGGGATCGCCACAATCACAAGTCTGTGAGGCGTCGATGCTACTCTTTCTCTGGGTTTATAGTGTTGTTCTGCAGCTCAATCTACGCTCCTCGCCGTCGGGGCGAATGATATTGGCTGGACGAGCCGCCACCGCATACCTTGCTTAGCACACCTTGCTCAATTTAAGCTTGAATCAACATGGACAAGTTCGCCAAAACCGCCGTCACGGTCCAAAAATAGCAGCAAGTGCAGTCCCGCACACATCACGGGCCTCAACCCAAAAGTCCGGTTTATCGCGGCGCTGTCGCGCCGATCGACCAGAATTGGCCGGATTGCGGTGTCGATATAGGCACAATTAAGGTGCAACCCTGTTACCCTATCCGCCTCTCTATCTTCCAGCCTGGGCAAGTGCGCAGACTGGTCCGGAGGCACAGAATCGAAAGCTTGGTGAAATTTCCCGGATAAATCTGGCGGGATATATCACGGCCTGCCTCTGCAACTTGGACTTTCATCTATTCCATATTGCTCTGATATTGTCGCCGCCAAATGGACAGCATCACATCACCAGGCTCTCACGTTATCCCTTGGCCCAATGCGGGGCGGGTCCGGATCTCGTCGTTGTCGGTTCTATAAATATTTTCCGTCTGGGCGACGACGGGGATGACAGGGGCAGCCTGGTTTTGATGCCAGCGACGACGATAGGAGAAGAAAAGTATATCAACAGACGACATTCCGTCCGTCTTTAATTCTGAGTCTTGCGGTTCAGACATTGGACCTGCCAGGGCTTTCATCACCAAGAACCGACAGACAGACATCCACGATAGTCAGTCATCATGGTCGGATCAGTCCTCACTCTGTCCCTGCTCGGCCTCGGGGCCGTGACACATGCGCTGCCGGCATCCAAGACGGTTGAGGAACGGCAAGGCGGAATATGGGGCATCGGAAGCGGGTCGGGAAGCTTTGGGTATGGTAGTGGCTCCCTGCCGACCTCGACTTGCTTGTCGAATGTCCCCATCTCAGAGCAACCACCGTGCATCTTGGCCCCCATCACCGGCGGGTTCAACCCACCCAAGGAGAAGCGGCAAGGTAGCGTGACGATTGGCAGCGGCTCAACATCTTCGTCGGACAAGGAAGCGGCCATCGCGGCACTCCAACTGCAGCTGCTCGAACTCCAGAACAAGCCCGACAAGACAGACGACGACCTCGCGCAGATTGCGGCACTCCAGGCCATGATCCTCTACACAGAAGGCATCACCTCCATCTCGGCACCGCCAGGCGTCGGCTCGACCTTTACACACGGCGGCAAGGTCAAGCGGTTCAGCCTCCCGCCCGACTCATACAGCAACACGAAGCACGCCATCGAGGAGCTGGAGCTCGAGCTCGAGCAGCTACAGAATAAGGAGGACAAGACCCCAGATGACTACGATGAGATGAAGGCTATCAAGTCGGCACTCAGGTACTTGGCTGGCATCACCAGCATTTCTGCCCCTCCAGGTTCCGGGTCTACGTTCACTCCGGGAAAGCGGTTCTCCCTCCCCCCTGACTCGTACAGCAATACCCAGCATGCTATCGAGGAGTTGGAGTTGGAGTTGGAGCAGCTGCAGAATAAGCAGGACAAGACGCCGGACGACTACGACGAGATCAGAGCTATCAAGTCGGCTTTGAAGTACCTGGCCGGCATTACTTCTGTTTCAGCGCCCCCAGGATCCGGGTCGACCTTCACTCCCGGGAAGCGTTTCTCTCTGCCTCCAGATTCCTACAGCAACACGAAGCACGCTATCGAAGAGCTCGAGGTAGAGTCGGAGCAGCTGCAAAACAAGGACGACAAGACCCCAGATGACTACGATGAAATCAGGGCGATCAAGTCTGCCCTGAAATACTTGGCTGGAATCACCTCCATCTCCGCCCCTCCGGGCAGCGGCAGCACATTCACCCCCGGAAAGCGCCAGACTTTCGGTCTCGGTGATGGAGTCGGCAGCTACTCCTCTGAATGCCCAAACCTGGACGGTGCCGAGCTTGCTCTGGAAGCACTCATGCACGAGGACGACCACCCCTCCGTAGAAGAGTACATCGTCACGCAAAAGCTGCGCCATTTTCTCAACGGCTGCGGCGTGACCATCATCAAGAGCCCCGACGGCACCACCACAACCATCAAGCCGTCCGACAAGCGCGACACGTCCCCTGCCCCTGCCCCCGTCTTTGCCATCCCCACTCAGTCCCCTGGTTTTGACCTCGCCGGTCTCGAGAAAGCCTACGAGTCCCTCTTGCAGTCCGTCGGCACCACCAAACCGTCCTTTTCGACCTGGCTGGCGATGCAGCACCTCGCAGACCTTTTGGAGGTGTACGGCATCAGCATCGACCGCAGCCCGGTGGGAAAACGCGCCCCGCAGTCGTCCGGGACCATCACCATCGGCACCAAGGCGTGCCAGCTCTCGGACATTATGGGCTTGCGGGCAGCGCTTGCCGCGTTGCAGACGGCGTATGGCGATCCCGCAAAAGCACCCTCCAACATCTTCCTGATCGAGCAGGTGATTGTGACAGCTTTGCAGATCTGCGGGCAGGGCGTGTCTGGCTGGACGACGTTGACGCCTGGGAATCCCATCCCGGGGCAACCCATCAACCCGGATCCGACCACGCCGGGGGCGCCGATCAAGCCCAGCAACAAGATCCGGCAGGCGCCCGTCAGCGATCCTGCGGCCCTTCTGGCTGCGCTGAACCTGTTGGAGCAAAAGTATGGGACGTACGGGTCGGGGACGATCCCCGTGCCCATCTTCCTCATCATGGAGAGCATGGTCACTGTGCTCCAAGACATCCCCGGGGTCAGCGTGCCTGGATGGCCGGTGTTGGGGCAGGGGAGTGTTACTCTCACGCCGTCTACCTGAGCGGGCTGCTCAAAGGGATAAATGATGGGTAGTGAGCAGCGGTGTCGTATTGGGAAGGGGACTGGTCCTGATGACCACTGGCCAGGAGAACTGTGAGGAGGCTTGTGTGTGGACGAGGGGTCAGGGGTGGGAAGGGGAAGGGGGTCCAGAGGAGGATGAGAAGGAAAGGGAGAGGCAGAAAAGGAGTGACGGGAAACCTGATGATATCCCACATCCATGTCAGCTGCCTCTACATCAACAACCAGAGGTACACCAGGTGGTGTAATTTGCGTCTGGACTCAGCAGCCATTTCTTTCATCTCATTGTCTTCATCTCATACTTTTTTTTTATCTACTTTATAGTGTTTACAATAGGCTTGATTGACTTATACCCCTCTACTCGTGTTTGTTACTCACTCCGCCATCCAGCCTTATGCTTATAAACATGACTAACACTTACTGCTTCACGTACGGCTTCACGGACGACATCAACATCAACAACCCTCTGAGCACGTTGAGACGACTAACGCAAATGACAAAGCAATGCATTTCTTCACGTGCAAGGCACATTTATGACCACGCACAGCATACAATGTCGTTATGCTTTGTGTATGCACATGGTTACTCCCCACCTCGGCTTCCATGGGCTTTGCTGACCGACTCATGACAACCACACACACACACGCGAGTGCCTCACAGCACTAGACGCATGCCGTGTTCCGCACGGCAACTCTGCTATGAGCAAGAGAGGGTCTAGATTTTCTCCATGCATATTCATCACTATCACACGACGCACCAGGCATGCATGGCACTTATGGTATAGGGGTGTATGTTGAGTGATGGTAGCTTCGGCCACTTTTACCTGCACCAGAGAGCTCTTGTCCAGCTGGTTTGGACATGAGACAAGACGGATAGCGCAGATAAGTGGAGGACGGGCTTTGCCTTCCAGCAGCTGAGTGCAGAGCATGTGCACCCGCGCCTGCCGCTTTGTATTGCTTGCTAAAGGTGAAGGGTTTGTCGGAGTGCTGCCCGGGACTCACACGGCAAAGTGGATACGGCAGTTCCTAGCGTACGCCCCCCCCCCCCCCCAAATCGCCTTACATCAGGACCTCAGGCCGAACCAACGACAAAATTCCGTGCGCATGGCTTTTTGCTAAAGATAAGATTTTGACGATGAAACGCACGCGCGGGACTCGTCAGGCTTCTTCTCCGAGTCCGCGTCCGTTCGGCACAGGCTGCCTCGGGATGTCTAATTATTAGCCAGATACGCTAGGTTTAGGGATGAGTTAGGGGATGGGCCGTCAGTGTCCGTCAGTGTCCGTCAGTGTCCGTCAGTGTCCGCCAGTGTCCGTCAGTGTCCGTCAGTGTCCGTCAACGTCCGTTTTGTGTTCGCGCCTGCCTAGGGCTGGAGCCATGTCACTAGAAGACAGAGTTAAAAGGGTATTGAGCCGGCAGTGGTCCGCTCCGAGTCCGCGTCTGTTTAAGGTATCTCCGGCTTTTTAGCTTGCGTTACATTACCAAAACCTAGTTATGATGGACGCGGGGGACGTCAAGTGTTCTGTGCTCATAGCCGGGCGACCGTTGGACCAAGTCTGTCATCGGACTAATCTTAACATCTCGCTGGACTATTACAGCACGGCAGCAAACTTCAGGGACTACCCTGGATCCACAGGCGAGTCAGGTCCTCAGTTGACTATCAAGCCCGGGCTCAGTCAGAAGGCAACTGCGGCTGGTTTCCCATATCTGTATCAGAGCTGATTCGACACTCCCATACCTTGATGGACACATTCTGTGTATTTTGGGCATGAGTCCGAAGCCACGCCAACACTACAGATACCTAAACGGCGTTGAGCTACAGCACGTGAGATCCGCCCCGGACTTCACTCATATCCACCTCAGCACTTTCCACAGAGCACATGAGATGACTCGCGAGGAATCGGGAATGCCTAACATGACAAACTACCATAACACACATTCGGAATGGCCATGTCAAGACCAACGCCACAGACCCAGCACGCCGTCCCATCCCAATGTCATAGTGAACACGGGCAAGTCCACCCGAAGCAAGGGGATACACGTAACAAAGCAACAGAACCAGCCACCAGAAGCCGACGGCTTCCAGATCCATGGTAGCCATCTCAGTGTGGTCAAGGCTCAACCAACACCAGAACAAGCCCCAAGAGTCTAGAGGCCAACTCACGGCTATCCCTGCCCGTGCGCGTGCCGTGATACCGGTGTAAATTATGGTTCAACCCAAGGCCTAACCAAATAGCAGAACCAACAAACACTGCAGACAAAGCATCCGAGGCTTCGCCACTCGCAACATCTTGGCAGAAGAAGAACCGATGGCTTGCCTTAGCTCCCAATCTCTTTTTTTTTTTTTTTTTTTTTTTTTTTCTGGTCCAACCCCAAGTCAGGTGATCCACCGACAACCATCCCGGGATATGTACGAACACGTGTTATCACCTGAAAAAGCGTGCAGCTTGGGCGGCATCTAGCATAGATCCAACAAATGGACATGGCTTACAGATGGTTCAGTCACCTGCAAAAACCCCACCTCTTCTTCTTCTTCTTCTGCATTTGAGATAGCTCTTACGCGTGTGTGTGTGTGTGTGTATGCCCGTCGGCAGTTGCAACCTTACACTTTGTATGTATGTAGAGGCGTACTGCGTTGCTACTGTGATTCAGCGTGACAGACGTGAAATATTTTGCAGTAGCTTCACAGAGACCCGGACGTCGATCCAACAAACACCGAATAATATAAAAAAAGACAATCCGGACATGACAATACTGAAGCGTGACAGAACAACATTGCTGCATATGCACCGGGGCCAGGTGGTAGCGTAGCTTTCCTCTTTTAGGCAGCAAAACTGCACTGACAGTAGTAAACCCCGACCGTATGTACCAACATAAGGCATTAACTATTGAGGCGTGGCTTGATGCATAATTAATTAACCACACGCGCCGGGGTTGGGAGCGGGCTTCCCACACGAGAGAGAGGATCTAGAACGCTCAATAGAAGAAGGGCCCGGGGCTTTGGGCTTCACTTAGCTTCCGTTTTTTTTTTTTTTTTCTCTCTCTGTCATAATAGTAATACTGGGCAAAATGAGAGCCATCACTGTGGGAAGCATTGCATGGCCTGTACAGATACGTATGTAATAGATGCAGATGGAAGGTACCCGCTTGGGATTCTCCGAGACTGGAGTTCAACACTTGCAGAGCAAGACTGCGCCACCAACAAACCTTCGGCACAAATAACACACCAAACAAGTTAGAAGACAGATTTACACTACAGCTGAGCACATGCATCATCAACTGTGATGGGCAACGGCACGCACGGCTTGTGGTAACTGGTGTGTAAATACGTTAGTGTCGTTGGCGCTGTTGGTGCGCAGTCCGATTTCCGTGCCCCCCGGGGACAGAAGCTCTACTGCAACTTGCTCACTTTTGGTAAATTATGGTTTTGGTTTGGTTTTGTTCCCAGCCTCAGGCCTCTAAGAGAGAAGTTGGTACATACATACATACTGCTCTCTTGGGCCGCGATATCCGCTCCGCTCCGCCGCTATGGTGCTTTTTTCTTCTAGGTATGTATGTGCATACATAACGTACTCCGTAACTACCTTCACCCATAAAAAATGGATCCGTGCGGTTGTCGGCCGGATCGATCCGGGAGGAGGAAGCTGGGGGGCGGGGGGGAGCTATGGCCACCCACTTCTTCAACTCAAGAACAAACCATATTAGACTTCTAATGTTTACTCAGTCACTCGCTGCAATATGTTTACTTTTTGACGTTGTTGGAAGATAAGGCATAATGTTTAGACGCCACACACATACAATGGTGTGTGTGATGCCGACCCCACGACAAATAAAACGATGCAACACCAGCTACAGGTCTTTCCCTCCCCTCACTCACTTCGGAGATCGAGATGGTTGTAAAAAAATGAATGGCGTAGTGCAGTCAATATTGAATCATGATGATCCCCTGGCGTGCGTCAGGTGAAACACACCCAACAAAGCATTCGCAGCACACCGCATCGTAGGTCCAAGAAGTAAGGGAGCAAGATAGGTTGCCTACGTAGGTGTTGGTGTCTCAACGACATTCCTCTCATTCAACACCAACTGTCATTGGTTGCGGGCGATATCACGACGAATAATTAGTCGAAACCCGGCCAATGGCCTTCACGGAGACAGATGCAGCATGGCACACACACCGCATCCTCTACACAGTAGCAGGTGAGGGGAGAGCAAAGAACCTCAGCACAGGCTACAAGACATTATTGGTTGCAGCGAAGGTGTGGCATCGCGGGAATAGTCAGACCAGAGACATCCCAATGCCAGTCGATCCATTTCTGGACATATCTTACTGCCCCTCATCAATCAAGCAAACCAGCCTGATTAGCTGGATGAGATCCGAGTGTTTTGCTGCGTCACACCACACATTGTTCCGGATGCATCTCGCACACTTTCCTACCCACTAGTAGACGGGGTCATCTGGTCCGGTGAGAGGTGTGTGTTTCTTTGACGGAAGCCATAGCCTCCAGGGAAACTTCGATGAACTTGGCTTAATCTTGGAACCGACCATTTGAAGAAGCTTCAAGTTTCACGAACGGCACGCGGCCGAGAAGCCGGGAAGAGCAAGAGAGCCGATTTGGGGGTTTAGAATCTTCAGACCCGATTCGTCTTTGGCGGTTGGTGGTGGCAACAAAGAGGGAAGACGACGCCAACCCCTCACTGAGATCGAGAAAGTCGGCGAGATCTCCAAATCCGGGAGCTGGGCAACTCGGCTTCGGGTGCTACCAGAACCAGGAAAGCCAGAACCAGGAAAGCCATATCCCCCAACCCACTCTTTCCACCTTAGCTCCGTGCCGCAAGAAACCCACATTTCCTTCCCTCGTTCCCCCATCTGACGGGTGCGGAGTCCTCCAACCAGATGGGCAGAAAACAAAGAAGGAAAAGCCTGCCGTCTGTTGCTTGGTGGCCCTGTGTGTCCTTTCCCTCACCGCCATGTGCCCTCTTTCCCGGGCGTGGAGCCCCGGATCCAACTAGACAGCGAGTGCCGGGTGCTGTGAAGGGGTTGGTCTCTCCATGGAGAGCGGTGGGCAGTTTTGCTGGCCAATCTGGCGAGGTGTGATGGGCGGCCGCTGACGCGGGTCTACCGGTGCCAAAGTTTCCCATCCAAACATCTCGATGCACGGGAAGCAAGCCCGCACCAACAGACAGATCAGATATGAGTCCCGGTGCCCCACCGCGAGGCATGTGGGTGACGCATCCATGCACCGTCTGATTCGCCCGAGGCAGACCGGAGGGACCTTTGAGATAAGCGTGACGAGGCACGGAAAAGTGGGCTGGCAGTGCTGGGCAGATCAGATAGATCTCTCTGAATGGACAAGAGGCTCTGGATGGGCTTGAGAGAAAAGACGGTCGCCAGCCCAGCAAAAGTGCGCTAATGCAAGCACTTAAAGCACGCACATCTCGCTGCTTCGTCAGACCAGCCGCGACGGGTCCGTTGACGCGCGCCCGTCTCACTCCAAGCGAGCTCATAGGCCGAGTGCTATAGCATACTATGCCTTCTGCATCCCACCGCTACGTAAGGCAGGTTGGTGCTAGTTTTCCGTTCCATCGAGATGGAGGGTGACAATGAGCTTGATGGCCCGCCGCTTGGCATATGTCTGTTGCTCTTTAGCAGCTAACAAGCTGGCTCCACACTTGAGAGTGGTCAGGCCATGGTCGGCATACCGTACACATACACTTCTCCCAGTCGCTCGCCCATGTAGTGTAATGCAGGGAAGTAAAGCAAAAAGCTGCATGGTCTCGAACCAAGCCAGATTCCGCGGAAGGACCGGAAAAGGCAAGAGGGTCAATTGGCGGGACTGAAGCCATCACCAACGCTAGGCAGTAAGCCAGGCACCGTAGGCACACTGTCCCAGTCGAGTGCGGTGCCTGCCCCAAGGTCCTTTCGTTTAGCTTTTTCGCATGATCGAGATGCAGCCGTCATTTTTCGGATTCCCGGGCCCTAGGCACTGGGAGTGACTTTGGCCGTTTGGCACATGTTGATATCTGATAAGCTCGGGAAAGAGATAGTGGTAGCGGACACCGGGAAGAAGCAAGGGAGAAAAGAAACGAAACAACCGTGTCGTCACTCACGGGCATGGGTTCCCACCACGGAACCAAGCCCACTGCTGCGTCCGTACTCTCAATACCAGGAAGGAACGAAACAGCCACATGGAAGGGAAGCTACCGTGTCTGGTGGCGCGCGTGCAGTGGCTACTGCACTTTGTCTTCAGTCTCTCTCTCCCATACTAACTTGGCCGTCTGACCGCTTGGCTTCTGCACCATTCGGAATGCTATTGGATGGTAGATAATTGGTTGCTCCCACGATATTGGCTTTCTGCCTGTCTGCCTGGCTGTCTGCATTCTCTTCACAGCCGCGGACAGGCAGACACAGGGTAGACGGTGTGATAGAGCGTGAAACAAAGAAACCAGAAGAAATGACCATGAATGGACCGACAGCTTTCAGAGGCTGTTCTCAAGATTGATCCAGTTTCTGCTGCTTCTCGGCTTCGAGCCTGACTGGAAGATTCCTCCACTGATGTTTGTTGGGCTGCAGAAGGAGGGGAAGGACCCGCGAAGGTTTGCGCACAGACCAGTCAGTTATCCTCGTGGGTGGGTGGATGGCTGGTAAAAAGAAAAACTAGAGTGAAGGAGAAGCAGGTGAACGGACGAGAAGGACCTGCGAGCAGTTTGTGGTTAGTGGAAAGGTCCACTATCGTGTGTGCAGTGTGCATTAGTGTCTGCTCGCCCTGTTTTTTATTAGTGATGCGAAGTGAGGGATGTGAGGGATCCCTTTGGGCGTGAACAACCTCAATTTCTTGGCAACAGGGTTTTGGAACGGACGCGATTGGCTGCCACCAAAAAACACGGTTAAGCACCACCCTGTCTCGTCAGCCAAAAATTGATTCCGCTAATCAGTGCCAAGAAATTGAGGTTGTTCACGCCCAAAGGGATGGATGCAGAGACGGCGCGGCACATGCAAGTTCGCAGTTAAAAGTCCAGCTGTGATTGGTCAGACCGGGAACGGGCCCACCTACATTTGGCCTGCAGCAGCATCAGTGTGTGAGGGTGCCCAAAAGTAAGGCGAAGTGGCGTCTCTCGCAAAAGCCAATCATCTCACCGCCACTGGCTGCCCACTCAAGAGAGGTTGGAAAGAGAAAAGGTGCAAGTGTGTGATTGGATGAAAAAGTAAAGTACTGCAGCACCACAACCACCTGACGACACTCTCGCACTTCTGTCTGCAAGACAGGAGTTGATGCAGCATACCTACGGCAATAGCAACGTGTTGGGTGCGGACGAAGGCTGGGTTTGCCGGGTCCGTTTGCTTGGTCGGCTACTGTAGTCCCTGTCGACGACGGGAACCATGGCTATTGCTGCATCAAATCTACCTGGCAGAGTCTTGGCTTGCTCGTCCAAGTTAGTGCATATCCCGGATCAGTTGCATCGTTAAGGGGGGCAGCATTGACAAACCATCACGTGGATTTCAGTTTGGAGCGTGTTCAACATTGTCGATATTGCCGGTAATGTCGGTATCAAACACTGATGCAATCGCCTAGGCAGCGGGAGCAGCTGGATGTGGTCTTCTCAACGTTCTATTCTCTCATTGTCCATCCCCAAGTTCTATCTTGAACTCTTCCTTCCAGAGAGTGCCTGCTAGCATCGGATATCTCACCGATGGCGGCTCTCCGAGAAGGGGCAAAACGTATTTGATCTTTTGCGCCGGTATGCCACCAGTCGCAACCTATGGGCTATTGACCCAGGGTAATCTCTAGTAATTCTCGTGTCCCGTTGTCCCATTTCCACTCAAACAACAATAAAGCCGCCAAACCAAGCGTTGGTTAGAAGAAACAAGAAATGGTATCATCCAATAAAGAGATCGACGCGCCAAATTCGCTCGATCCTCCTCTATGCGTGGGTGTTTGAAATTGTGGCCAGCAAAAGAAGTCTTGAGAGGGGGGATTACGTCGAGTGACGTGTAAATGAGAACAGCTGGCGTTGAAATGAAACTTCCGTCGCAACTCTCAACACTTGAGAGATGTGTGTAAAAACTCCGTCTCTTGTATGCCTTGCGCCGTGATAATGCTTCCATAACCCCCCCACCCAACAAGGACAAAATCTGACAGGTATAATAAAAGAGGCATCCCTCGCTGCCCATCCCCTACTGAATCACACCTTCTCAGGTGAGAGTATCCACCAACTCCGCGCTACCAACAAATGAAAAATAGAAACGTAACCACATCGTATCATGTAGAAGAAAAAAATAATACATTTTTGTAACCGTATGAATGCGAATAGCTTCGCGCTTTTGGTCCAATGAAACTTTTCCTTTTCCGGGGTTTTGGGGGTTCCGGGTGAAAGGTGCCTCTCTAGGAGGACAGACCGGCATGGCTCGGTAGTTCAATGGCCGTGATAACGTTGTTAGGTTGATGTCTTGGATGGAAGTCGAGCCTGTGTCAACGAACCATTCCATGTCTCGGCAATGAGACAAGGAGCGAACCCATTCCGGAGGGTAAGCGGACATCCAATCCCGGGCTTGGAGCAACAAGACTTGCACAACAGCGCAGGACGCCAGAGACGTCGAACTGCGGATATAAGCTGAAGCTAGTAGCAGTTTTGTAATAATCCATAGAAGGGGGCGGCCTGGTGATGGAACGGAACGGGGTGGTGAAGCTGAAGGTGAGATGCCGGCTGTGCGTCCTTCAACATGCTATCCCAAAGTTGGAAGGGAAACTTGGGCGTGCAAACAGGCTGCTGCTGAACCCGAATGGGCATGGGCTGGAGGGGCTCCGGAACAGGCGCAGAATAAGGGTGGCAATACTCTGCTGCATACTCGATCCTCGGGTCCTCAGGCTCGAATATCGCTGGCTCATCTGGTTGTATTGTGGGCGAGGGCGTCCTGGCCTCGGGTCTGTCCTCGTCCTCATAGAGAAGGTAATCATCCTCGAGATCATCGGGACCCGAGGAACTGGAGGAGGAGAGGGATCCGTCGTCGGATGAGCACGTCGACTCGCCGTCAGACATGGAGTCCGGCGAGTCGTAATCGAGTTCGTCGTCGATGGCGTCCTCGCAGTCAACGTATGCTTGGGTGTGCTCTGGCGACGCAGGGGGCGTGGCCAACAGAGCAGGGGTTTGTTGTTCGGTAAACCTGGAGCAGGCCAGAATCCTGGCCCTCAGTTCAGGGAGCGTGATTCTCTGGTCCGGATTCCTGGTGAAGATCCTACCCAAGATGTCGTTCAGTTCATCCGACAGCGGGAGAATGGTCTTCAGGAAATCCTGGCTCTTGGTGTATGCCCGGTAGGTAGAATCCTCCAGAGACGCTTGCTTCCACGGGTTGCGCCCACAGGTCAGGTTCACGAGGATTACTCCCAGGCTCCAAACATCGTTGGGGGCGCAGTAGTAAAAGGGTCTCCTGGAAGAGTGATCCAGGCATTCTAAAAAGAGAAAAAGAAAAAAGTCAGTGGGGGGGCGCGGTCGTAGGGGGAGGAGGGAATCCCGGAACCGGCTGGAACTCGAGCTTGGCAGAGGCAGATAAACCTACCTGGAGACATGTAGAAAGTTGAACCGCAGCCGTAGTCTTCGGACCGGTCAGACGAAGTGGCCAGGCCAAAGTCGGCCAGCTTGACAGTCTCGCCATGGTTAGACACGAGAATGTTTTCTGGCTTCAGGTCCCGGTGGTAGATCCCCAGGCTGTGGCAATGCTCTACGGCATCCAGGATCTGGAGGAAAACACTCTTGACGAGCTCATCCTTACCGACGTATTGCCCGCATTCTGTGATGTTGTAGAACAGGTCCCCCTCGGGGCAGTATTCCAGGATAACGTGTATGCAGTCCGGGTTGTCGATGATCTTCAGCATCGAGACAACATTGGGATGGGCTGAGGCGAGGTGGTGTAAACGTATTTCGCGGATCTGGAAAGCGACTTGTCGGCGGTCCAACGGGGTCCCGTCCGCATTGAACTTGCTGAGGCACTTGACGGCGTACCGGGCGTTGGTCTTGATGTCGAAGGCTGAGTACACAACCCCGTACGCACCGGTCCCGAGAATGCTCGTCAGCTGCAGCGAGCCCGTGAGGAACCTTCCTAACCTCTCCTCCGGCGCCGCAGGGACGAATCGTGCTTGGCAAGGCTGCTGGACCGGGATGTGGTGGGTTGGGATCGCGCACTGCTGCTCGAACGATGGTGACGCCGGCGGGGTGGGATATCCGTACGCTGACACATGCTGCATGATCTGGTCCTTCGTAGTCCTGACGCTCTGTCCTTTCTGGCTTCGACTTTGAGAATCGGCTTGTGGCCGTGGCGCAAAAAGGTCCGGGGACGAGAGAGAAAAGAAACAAAAGCACAGATACTGAGGAAACGGGTCCTGTTCCACGGAATGGGCCTGACAACCAAAAGGAAGATTAAATTTTAAATCTCCTGTGTCCGAAGAGCTGGACTCGGGGGCTCCTGGGTTAAATCTGTCTGATCCGGGTTGCAAATGACTTCGAGCGAACGAGTCAAGTAGTGATGTCGACGCCGTGCTTGTTGGATCTTAATAACAAGGAAGTAGTTTCATGGAGGCGGCGAGTGAGGCAAGCGGGGGGATGGCGGATGTTGGTGGACGAACTCGACGACCTCTGGTATGAGGAAGAAGGAGAGAGAAAAGGTTGGTTAATGAGTGTCGAGAATCGTGGTGGAGGTCGGTCGTGATGGCGGACGAAGCAAAAGTGCAGAACCCAATGCGGGCTCGAGTCGTTGATATTCGTCGATAACGACTGTCCCTCTACCGCCCTGTCCTCTCTCAAAGGATGGTGCTGCGTACCCAAAGTACCCTCTGAATTGCGTGGTGCGAGTGGCTTGATTGGACACTAGCGCCCCATGTCAGAACTAGTCCCGTCCCGGGGCGTGATCCTCATTGCTCAAAGACTGCAGCAGGCCCATGTACAGTGGGTACTCGGTACCCTGCCTGGGCACAGGCCATCGCCATCCTGTTCGCACACCCATGGCATCACAATGCACCCATTCCTATTATTAATATCGGTGCGCGACACTAGCGTAGAAAGAGGATGGTGTGTGTGCATGGCGAGTGGGCGGGCCTTGGCTTGTTCTGGCACGCCTGGGTGGCCAAGAAGGATGGGACCAATGCATCTTGGGGCGCCCGCTAACTCAGAAGCGGGAGTGATATGTGACGATGAGCAATTACGAGGGCAGGGGTGGTCTGACACACGTCCACTCAGACGTCGTGTGTCACTGCCACCCCGGTCCGCCAACGCCCTCGCTCATCAGACACACCCCTCCAGCCATGCCGCTCAACCAGGTGGGCAATAATTGGCTGCGAATTGGCTGGAGCGCTGGGCTTGTTGATTTCTGATGAAAGCAACGAATGTCAGGCAGGGGTGTGCGCATGGAAGGGTTGTGTGCGGCACATGTTCTGCTGACTCCCCAGGTTTTGCCTAGCTCTTTGTGTCGGGCAAATCTCAGCAAGGCCCGTGACTCGCGCTGCTGAGGTGCTTTTTTCTTTTGCTCTGGCGGATGCTTGTCGGGCGACAGCGGCTGGAGAAGGCGAAACATTGCTCATGATGGAGCAAAATACCCGATCCGTTTCCTTCTGCTTCCCACCTGCACTTATCTTGCAGTGAGTAGGCCGAGAAAAAGCGATAGTGATGCCCAGTTCGTCTTTTTTTCATTTTTTTTTTTTTTATATCTCGCAGTTAGCGATGCTCTCATCGGTTGTCTGACTTGCAGATTGGTCGTGAGAGGAACGGCCGGACCTGCTGGAGAAATTTCGAGAGTTGTGTCTCTTTGTGTACGTTTCTGGGATGGAAAACCGAGCGCTGATTGGTTAACGGTATGCAAGCGGGGTGTGGAGACGAGTTTTTATGTGGCGCTTTGCAGAATTGATCAGAAGTGCGTGGCCGCAAACGGAATGCATGAAGTCGGTGTTGGTAGGGCGAAGGGTCCCGACGGCCCATGGGCCATAGCTCTTCCACAGTACTAGTGTAAAGTTTCGGGGTTGAGATTATCGGCGCTGTCAAGCAACCTCTGATCACTGTAGCTGTTGCCTACAGGTCCTCTGCTCCGATAGACGTTTCTGTTGCAGAAGCTGCCTCGTCCTCGTGTCAGTGCTGCGTGTTTCTGCCCTGTAAACGCCTGACTTCTGTCAGGGTTGTTCTGCGTTGATCAAGATGCGAATCCTAGCACTTGATGAATCAAAACCCCCAGCCTCACTGCAGCCATCCTCTGCTGGTATTCAAGTTTCCCATATGCAACTTTGCACGATGGCAATAACAAGCTGACTGGCTCAGCAAGAGACAGGATGGTTGAAGCATTTGGCGGGTATCTACTATTACGAAGGCTGGAAGTGTGTGTTGTTAGCTTCTGAGCAGCGGCCAATAGCTACCCTTTCCGCAGCTTTTTTTAATGCGAGACATGCACAAAGTAATTTGGATAAAGTCAACACCCAGCTCGTTACTGCAGATTACCTGTCATCGACTGGCCACAGTTGAGCGTCCTTCGTCCCTTGAGATTCACTGGAATCAGAACCTCTCTCAAGTCTCTGTAGGGACTCCATGGTAAGCCCTTACATACGGTCGGGGCGAAGTGATGACATTAGTGTGTGGCTTCTTCCAAGACATAACGCGCCGTCCTGCAGGCGCAGCGACTCCTCAGCTGCTTCTTCACTGTTCAGCGCACCTCGCACCACAAATGATCTGGGGCACACAGCAGCAAGTCCTCGGCTGAGCCGCATGGCCAGTCCGTCCTCAACCCGTTGGAAGCCGGTGTGAAGCTTGCGCCGGATGACGCCCATGCCAGGACAAGATGTGAAGCATGGACCCTTTGGTGGATCTCACCGCACAAGTTTAGCAACAAACGTTTTGCTCTTGAGCCAGCCGGCGGTCACAGCACGCCTTTTCTGCAAGGGTCCCAAGGGTCCGAATCCAGGGAAAAGGAGGCCGGGCCAATCTTCCCAAAGATCTGCGCACCCGCCACATGCTGCCCTGAGATAGATGAGCGCTATTTTGAAGCTGGGAGGGTCGTTAGCACGGGTGCAACTCTGCCAAAACGTCGCCTCTGGGATACCACCAGGTTCTTCCAAACATCTGATGCGACACGATTGGCTGCTGAGCAGTTTTGGACGCATCAAGTAGCGTCTAGTGGTTCAGTAAGCATGCCTGACATTGCAGGCGGCATCCTTGAGACGCCTTGAGAAAGGGGTACAAGTTTCAGTATGTCGTCGCCCGACTGAAGTGAAGTATCGGACGCCCATCACCGCTGCCCCATGGTGTCCGTGCTTGTGGATGGCAGTTTGCAAGTCGCCCCACGTCGCATGCATCGATGTCGCCTCGTAATGATTCGATTCGACAGGACCGCGTCCTACCGAGCAAGGCCCTGAAGTGAGGCTGTCGACCCTTGTCGGGATGAGAACTTGAGTGGGTCGCAGCGAGCAAGAAGGAAAAAGATGTGTGGACGGCTCAATCTAATGATCCAATAGGCCGTCTCGGCCGTGCGATGGCACATTAGCGGCCGTGAGTCAATAAATCACATTGTCCGTCACAGAGCCGTTAGTAACGCCTGTTTCCACCTGCAGGCGGGCATTTGAGGGATTTTCGTTGCATCTTCATTGAGAGAATCGTCTCAACCCACTGAAAAAAAGTGACGCTATAGTTTGATAGGAAGCAGATGAGCGCTGAGGCTCCAGAAATCAGAGATTTTCGGCGATGGCGAAAAGAGCTGGCTCTGCTGAAGCTTCAGTGGTATTATTGAACATTCAGGTCTGGACTCGGTCAACACAAATTAGACAACCGAGCGACGTCCTTTTTACAACTTCCTGTCAACATAACACGTTTACTCGACTGCTTCTTGTTGGAGTGCACCTGCCCGTTTCGGACTCTAAAAGTCGCATTTTAAGAGACCCATAATATCCGTTGAAAATGCATCCATGGATGTTTGACACTCAACACCTTCGCCAAGGCTACATCGGAATGTTTCTTACCCTTGATTGTTGCCTCATCTCAAGTTCCTGTTCGATCCGAATTTAGGTTCCGTCAGAGTCTCATTGTATCTAATAGCGTGATCGCATTAGAAGCACTGGCTCTTGGTGTTTGCCCAAGCTTCGAGTCATTTGCTCGAGCCGCCGGGGTCGCAGGTAGGCGGCCACCATAGAGATCACGACAGCAATCCTTCTCTACTTCAAAGCCGTTGACAAGGCCAATTGATCCGGCCACCGGCAAAAGGCCCATACTAGCGACGGGCCATCTCGCGGCGGCTCGAGGATGTATGTACATATTATGACACAAGGGTATCGTCTAGTGACCTGCCCGTCGGTATTGACATGTTATTGCACCTAATATCGACATGCCGTCACAGTACCAGGATCGACTGATCTGTCAGGTGCCTTTACCATATTGCTTTTCTGTGATCTTTTAAGCAGAGATGATCTTGGTATCCTGAAACTCACCGCCAGAGGGTCGTCAGCGCGAAGCCACACCTCTGCTTCGTTGGGTTCCTCCAATCCAGGCTTGCTCTCGGCATATGCCTTTCTAGAGCAAATTATCTGGTCGCTATCTGCGCGTTGGCTGATTGGACTCGCCTGGAAACTCTCGCTGGCCGCTTAGTTCAGTGAGAGAGAGAGTTCGTGGTGGGGTTCCCCGAGTGTCATCGGCCAAATCTTGAATTCAGACTCTTTGCTTCCCATGGATCTCCAGATTATTGGGTGCCATTATTGTCAGCCCCCCTGCACCGGGAGGATTGCAAGACAATCGCTCATGTTCGAGAAGCCGCCTCCAACCACGAGCTAACCCCACACACCACATGCTGTGCGCGTGTCGGATCAAGAAACGGTGTGAGCGTGACGGCCCAGTCACCATTCGGGTCACCTCAATCCCCTGGGCAGGTTAGCAGGATATCCAACTGAGAGGCTCTTGGGACTCGCCACAATCACTATCATGCACATCATTGGTGGCACAGACGTTGAAGCCCATCGCGTGATGCTATTTTGATTCCCGGGTGTGGAAAGCTCGTCGCTTCCCTTGTGCAGGGCAGACTGCAGCATGCATCCCTCTGTAGCCGAGAGAATGGAAGTGCTGGGATGGTTTATTAGGAGTGAGGGTATTCAGGCAAATATGTGGTTGTTGCTATTCTTCTCACGGGTCTGGAGTCGATCCGAGAGTATGCAGCTGTCGTGCACCAGGAGACAATATGCCTAGCAACCTGTCACTGGCCGGTGTCTTATCAGCCTTTAACTTGCGGGTAGGATAGCTGCACGTCCTCTCATGCACACGGATGCGGGCTTGAGGCGGGATATCATCACTGATGCTGCAAGTCTATGGCAAAATGCGAGTGTATCCAGCAGCGGTGACCTCACATTCTCAGAGGCACAGACAGGTGGGGGTGCATTTGCGATGGGCTCGACAAGAACATGTGGACTAGTACAAGTCCGAGTTTCGTATCGATCAGATTAGTTCCGATCTATGGACACCGCCGTAACCACTGAGCTGACAGACAACATGGAACGTGTGAGGCAATTTCGATACCATGCACTGCTGCTGTCCAAGACTTGTGAACACGCAACGCTGAGCGGCAGCGAGCCTCTAGCACAGTGCCTAGACCGCAAACTATCCAAGACTTGCCGCGAACGAACTGTTTCCAACATCGGACCGGTTGTTCAATACGCGCGGCGCTAAAATACGCGGGAACTTTATTTCTTGCATTGGCCCTTTCCAAGGGCCCCGATGCCAAGCCTCGGCCGTTCAAAACAGCTTGGTCTTTGCTTTCGGGTCCGATGATTTTTGCCTAGAGGCTGGAGCCACTCCCGCAACGCTCTTCAAACGCTGGGAGCTCACGAGAGAGATGTGTAATGCGAAAGAAGGCTGCGCAAAGACCAGGGCGTGGCTGTCAATCATGATTCACGGCATGATGCAACCATGGGTCCTTCAAACAAGCCGAGGAATGGGAATGGAAATGGGCAGCGGGTAGCGGGCAAATCTTCCCTGGGCGTGCGATCATACCATAAAACCTTCGGAATATTATTCCTGAATCCTGATACCTTTGATACCTTCCTCAGCCACGATTTTCGCGTTTGCGTTCGTAGTATGGATGATGCCCCGTAGATCTTAATGAGGCAGTGGTAACGTATAACTGGCCGCAGGCTTGAGGTGCCGGACCAGCCGTTCAACCTTGTGACTTGTGAACGATGAGAGATTGGCAGGGCCCTGCTTGTTGACAGGCTGGCTTCCTTGCCAAAACCGCAGGAAATAAGGGGTCCTTCGAGAAACTCGAGCGAACAATCCGTTTGTGAAGCCGGGCAGGCCTGGGCAAAAAAAAAAAGGGTAAGCAAACGGCATATGATCGTCGCATAGATCTCACCACTACGAAACTGATACTCCGCCAAGGCAGAGGCACAGAGAGAGACACCCGACAGGCAGATTCGTGAGGCCACTCGTGAGGCCACAACTTGTGAGAGTGGTACCACAGCCTTGCAGTTTTGCCTTCGTTTCCACGGCGTGAGCGGGACCACGGACCTACGCCCGGGCGCTCGGTGATGATGACAACGACCTTCCATTATCGGGAGGTTTTCTTACGTCCGTGTTATGGGAGTTAAGGGTGTTGGTGATCTCAATCAATCGGTGACTTTTTTTTGGTGTGATCACGATGGTAAGCCGCCTCTTTTCAATAATTGTTGCGCGGTGCTGCCCCCCCTTCCAGGTTGCGCCGCACTTTCGAGGTGCGTGTGTGTGTGTGTTTTGCGCAGGATCTCGACGGGATGCGCTACCTTGCCTCAAAGAGGCAGGAGGGGCAAAGTGCTTAACGGACGTTACCTACTCCATGGAGGGGCAATTTTGGTGGTGGAGGGGGCACCTACCACCACGAGGGGGCACCTACCACCACGAGGGGGCACCTACCACCACGAGGGGGCACCTACCACCACGGGGCACCATCACCCAACGGACAGGTTCTACCAGTGGTCGTTGCGCCCGTTCGCCGTTAGAAAGAGGATAACGGCCGTTTAGGTGGTAGGTGCCCGTGGGCCGTTTAGGTTCCTTACATCATCCCGCGAAAATCCCAAGGGACCTGGACACTTCACTCAGGAAAAAAAGTAAAATAAAGTAACGTTAGGGTGATCGCCCGAAGGAATTCATTTGTGTGAACCGAAGGCGTTTACTCAAACAGCGAGGCGATGATCGCGTGTCACTTTACATCATTTTTGCGAGACCTGTGGGCATCATTCCATTCCAATTGATTGCACTGATTGGAAACCATTGATCAATCACATCCGGAAGGCTGTGTCTCGCCAGGTCTATGGATAAGGCGTCTTTGGGCATGTGGTCTTGCAATTTTTCACACTCCTTTTTTTCTTTGCGTCAAGTTTTTTCCAGTCCAGTCACACTTCAGTTCTGCTGGAAGGTACATCCTTGAGCCTACAGTGCCCCTAGTCCACTTACACCGGGATACGGTCTGTTGGAAGGAAACCGCAACCGGCCGCCGACAGATCTCCCTTCTTGTTGTATCTCCGACTGAGCCGATTGCCACTAACGTTAGGGCGCTTCGCGGCGCAAGGTGAAGCCTGCCCGTTTGCTGGATCGACTCATTACGTATTGCTGTGTTGCGGTGAGGCATCGGGACGTTTGAACGTTTGCTCTCTCCCGGGGTGGGCTCCATAGCAAGGGGGGGTAGCGTACCGGTAGGTCCACTCATGATGAAAGGTGAGGCAGCCGTCAAAGTCTCCGCCACACTGCAGTGATAGGAGAGCGTATTCACTTCAAACGTCGGTGTCCCTTGTCCTTTTCACTCACCTTCTACATAGTACTAGACATTTGCCGTGATGATCCACTATGACTATGTACCAGTTTTACCAGTCCGCGGATGTCTGGGCTTCGTATGCAGTTTCTAGAAGATCCACTAGTTCTTACATCTCAGGACAGATCTCAGGAGGTATCGTCTACACGATGGAGCCGCATCGACATATGCCAAGCCAAGGCTCGATCGCGAAGGACAACTCTATGACGGGTTTCCCCCTTTGATCGTCATCAGATGACGGGTCTGGGTCTGATATTGTCCCCATATCCGTGTTTTGTGATAGTATGGTTGCCTACACTTACCGGCACCAACGAAGAAGTATTGGGCTCCAGGCGCCAGGAATCGCTTTCGATGCGTCATACGGGAACAGGATAGAGTGCTGTGCGGGCTCGGAAGATATCCCAAAGGATCACCGCCTGCCAATGCCAGTCCTTTCACTGTTGGCCAGAAGTGTGGCTAGTGACGAAGGGATCTGCATACGCAGTATTTGCATGTGCTCGTGCTCGTGCTTTTTGGACTGCATCACCAGCACAGCACTTTGGAGAGCCGCAATATGACCTACCTGCGTTGTGTTCAAGGATCACCCAAGGTGAAAGTGCCTTTTTTTTTTGTCCCACGAGATCGAGATAGGGATGATGCGGAGGAGGTAGGACGAGTACACAACATGTAGTGTAATATGTATGTCTCACAACGAGCTGAGTTGATGAAATGTCTCGCTCCAAGAGCATGGTTCGCGTCTTCTTGAGACAACGTCTCTGAGTTGTAAATGTCCACAATATTGCTTGATGATTCACGAAGCATCCGGCGGTCTGTTCCTGGGCTGTTTCTCCTGCTGTTGAGACTTCCAGGAACGGGACAGAAAGTGACAGGACATCAGACATGCCTGTATTCACATTCCAGAAGGCGTGAAGAAGAGACACATGCACACTTGAGCCGAGACAGAGCCCCCGGTATCGTACGTATGTTTGCCTCACAAGGGATTACAGTTTAGACCGCGCGCTTCAGCTAGGCAGTAGGCAGCTGTGACGGGACGGACAGTGGCATGTCGTTGTTGCCTGTCCCGGGCATATTTTGCATTTTCCATACTTTCCCAGAGTCACATGAATGTTCGTAGACGGGCCGCGGGGAGCCGGGGAAACGGGCCATTACCATTACTTTAGAGTCTTTACGCGTCAGCCTCAATCCATGGGGTTCTTCTCAAAAGTCCGAACGTAGGAGGTTGTGTACGATGAATCGTCTTGACGCCTTTGCCCGTCTGCTTCCTAATTGCTGTTGAACGGGAAACTGCAACACGTCCCAGCTAGTCGTGTCTGTATGTGTCAGCAACCGCCGACAGGGCGCTTGTGCACAGCACACGTGAAACGGGAGACGGGCAGCCTTTGTGCGACGGTACTTGCAGAAGGAGATCGGCTGTGATGTGCTGTGCTATGCTGTGAATTGTGCAGACTGAGACAGACACCTACGTAGTCTCGGGACGCCAACCAGAGGTGTTAAGTGAGCGGTGGCCGTATGTAGAGATGTTGCCCCCATACGTCCTGACCTGATGTATAATTATGGGAGTTTTGTCATTAGATGAGACTTGGATCTTCCTGCTGAAAGACCCGGGCTCATCAGGTGTATTTTCACGGCTGTTTCTCTCGAAACTGACCAGTGTTGACAACAGGCTCGCTGTTGTGCAATATAGTTGCAAACACTAGATGCAGCAGTTAGCTTTCGTGGTATGTCTGTTGTGTCCCTGTGCTTTGCTGTGCCTCTCGGTGCGAGCAGAGAGCTGTTCTGCCGTGCGTTGTTGTTGACGCCTCAGCTTCACGCCTTCACGCCCCTTTGACACTTGTGTGAACAACCCCGTGTACCCGGGAAAGGGGATCAGCGGCAACACAAGCCAGACTCACCACCTGGGTTGCACGGCGTCAGTCAGCACAGCTTCAAGACAAGGCGGTCCGTGGTCTGGTCTTACCTTTTCCCGCCCTGCTGCTGTGTTGGTCAGTTTCGCCTTGAGTCCAGTCCCAGTTCTCAGTCCCGAAAAGCAACGCAACTCCAAGACAAGACATAGGTGTCACACTGATGCGGTGGCTGCGTTACGCAACTACCCTTCGGCGGCTCAACGCACTCGCCCCGGGATTCGGCCTTCCCTTTCATTATCTATATGTGTGTGCGACATTACAGTCTGAACACGGGGGCGCTCACGGGGGGGCGCTGGGCAGTCGGGAAACGGGACACGGCGAACGGGAAGCCGCAGCTACTCTCCTGCCCGGAACCGAGTGGCGGCCGTGCCTACCTGCGCTCTTGATTTGTTGTCTATCTAACTTCCCGACACATAGATGGGGCTGCCTTCATGTGTATGTTCTTCCGGCATGTGCTGACTTTACGTCGAAACGCTCCCGCTCCAGCCGCCTAATGCCGACCTCAACGACGCTGCAACTGCAAGTTCCCGGTTGGTTGGGCTCTTTTCTCGTTGTGCTACAGATGACCCTTTTCGGCACGGCCATTTCGTCCGGTAGCTGCTGCTGCTGCCGCTGCTGTACAACAACAGTGTGTATGCAAGCGCCCGTGAGACAGCCACGAAATCTGAAGGACTGAGACTTTGACTGACCGACTGAGTGAGGAGCCACGACATGCAGTACGAAAGGCTCGCCGCAGCTTGCAGCAGGCCGGAGAGAGTTACAAGTCAGCCCTAAAATCTATGCGCGTGTGCTGTGCTCTCCTGTCTGGTGTCTGGACTCACTCTCAAACAAGGCAACGCACACACGCACAGCACACTCCGACGATATCCATGACGTATGTGATTTGTCACATCACACCGAACATAACGACACCCTCTGGAGTGAGAATCTACCATCCCGTTTATCACATGTCGGTATGCGCCGGACTGTATGCGTACTAGCAAAGGTGAGTGGTTGGGGGTTCCGTAAATAACCTCATGGGAGCTCATCACGGCATTCAGACACTAAGAACCGACAAGTAAACACTCTGTTGCCTGTTTGTATAATACTGCATTACCATTGGAATGCTACTGTGCCATTTGTATGCATTGTGTCTTCGATGAACTTGAAGGTCCATAGATATCACTTGAGATAGCGATGATAAGTCACTCAAAAGGACATGCAGAAAATGACCGAGCGTAACCGTGTAGATGGTGGTGGGTCTATCTTCGGCGTCTATGTGTCGTTCCCAGATGCTAATGCTACCGAATGTGTATGCTTCCATAATACTACCGTGTGTTTCTCCACCCGATTCTGGAGGGCTCCTGTCCCACCTAGCATTGTGCAGAGCCGCCGTGAAGCTGCATGTCGGATGGTCTAATGCAGGTAAGCTTGACCTTCATGCTTAGCGGCACAGGCTGCGTGCCCGCCTCCCCGTTTACCGCCGACCTTCTATTTGGCGTATGGGGGGTGCGCCCGGTGGAGGAAGAATGGATGCCGAAGAGCTTCTGACGGCGTAAGCCTCTTCTCGGGATTCAAGGTTAGACAACGCTCCAGCAGGTCGATAAAGTAGTTGAGCTCCCTGGTCTCTGTGTCGTTCATGCCGCTGGAGGCGGCCAAGAGGCGGGTACGCAGATCCCGAGTTGGCTTAACCATGGGTAAGGTTCTGACAGTGGTCTGAAGGAGCATGTTAGTCATTATCCACTATATTAAAACAAGTTATTGTGAGGCACAGAGCGGCAAGATGCTGACTTTGCACTGCAAAAAAGGGTCGGGGAAGGCCACACTGCAACCAAGGGAAACAAGCAAATAATCCTCCGGCGGCACGGGTGCGATGGAATGGGACGTTAGTTGGGCAGGGGTAGAGGATGCTGGTCTGTTGGAAAGGGGGCGGTTCGTGGCGCTCTTGCGACCCATCTCTAGGTCCAATATACACGCCGGAGCGTTATCAAGGCCAGCTTGATGAATCCCGACCAAGCTGCAGGCGCAACGGCGGATATGTCATCACAACCGCCGGCCAGAAAGAGAAGCCAGGTTGGATGGCCAGATTGGATGGAGGAATGCTGGGGAGGACCGCTCGGACCATGCAATACGGCCGCGGGACGCCCAGCCGCGCCGCAGCGCTTAGTCGTTGCAGCCGACCGCTGCCCAGACCAGGCGATAAGCGCGAACCATAACGCCCATATTAATAGAAACGCCAATGAACGACCCAACTGCCGGATCACAAAGGATCCGTTCCTTGATATAGATGTTTTGCGTGCTGTGTGCTGTGTGCAATGTGCAAAAACGCGAATAAGGAAATCTTGTTCTTTTGACGCACCTTCTGAAGAACCTTGTCCCGCTCGACACTGAGGAAATTGCCCATCTCGTCGAAATGCATGCTGGAGAGCTGGCCACGTCGGTAGAGTTTGGCGCTTAGCTTGCCGCGGATCTCCTGGATGTTCTTCAACATCTGGTTGTTGCTGTCGCCCGTAAATAGGATCTTGCCCGTGTAAAGCTCATATAGCGTGCAGCCGATCGACCACATGTCGATGGCGTAGTCATACGGCATGCCCAAGATGATCTCGGGGGCCCGGTAGAATCTGCTGACAAGATAGGGCGTTATTTCAGTGGAAGCAGTGGCCGCATCAGAGCGGTCAATGGCAGTGCCCAGATCGCAAATCTTGAGAACATTGCGGTTTTCGCTGACCTGCGCAGGATTAGCACAAATGACTCCTTGCTTTCTGATCCGAGGCATGAGACTCACCAGGATGTTGTCTGGTTTTAGATCGGCGTGAATAATGCTGCATTTGCGCATGTGGCCGAGTGCGAGGAAGATCTGGTACGCGTATGCTCGGGTCGCACTCAAATTTATGCCAACATTGTTGCCAAACTTCTTCAGCACCTCCCGAAGGTTCATGCTCAGGTTCTCAAAGGCCATACACAAGTGACCCTTGTACTCGAACGACCTCTCGAACTTGACGACGTGCTTCTTGTTGTCGGGATCGGCAGCGTTGAGCTTCTGAAGAATGGCAATCTCTGTGTAGCCGCCCTTTCGCAGCGCGTCGTTGTTCCGCATGATCTTGATGGCAACATGCTCGTTGGCCACAACATCAAGGGCCCGAGCTACTCCCGAGAACATACCACGACCGAGAGTGGTGGATATCTGGTAGCGGCCATCAAGCAGCTCACCCGGTCTGATCTTGTAGTAGCCGTCCTTGTCGTCGCCTTCCAATATGCCGCCGCCGCCGCCGCCTGGCTGCGCTGGGTGAGAGCCGTTGGCTGGAGCAGCCTTGGAGGGAGCCGGCGCAGCAAACTTATCAGCAAAGTCCTCAGCGAACATGTCAAAGTCCTCGTCTTCGTCAGCGTCCTTTTTCGTCTCCTCTTCCACCTTTTGAATAGGGGCAGTATCGTGTGGTGCGTGGGATGGCCGGCGAGCCTCTCCGTGAAGGCCTACGTTTCCGTAGCGCATTTCATCTCGCCGTTCATCTTCTCTCATGTCCGCCGTCGGGTCGTAATCTGCAGCTGCCGGCCCGTCTTCGTCTTGGGCTTTGGGCACGCCGTGTGTGTTGATCAGTGCCTGGTCGTCAGCAAAGTTGAATGCAGCTGGGGAGACAGAAGAATCATGAACTGGCGCTGGGGATAATGGAGGCGGTGTTGGGGCATCTGTTTTATTGTTAGTCCAGTTCGGCGAGGAGGAGAGAGGGAGGGCATGGTCCTTACTAGACCGCGGCGTATTGCCCTCTGTTCCACGAGGCCCCGGGGTGTTGAGACGGGTCGAGGTTGGGGTTGAGGCAGGTCTATCAGCTGTTTGCAAAGCCTGGATTGTCGGTGTCGTAGCGCCAATACCTCGCTTTAACGCTGCTTCTCTTGCTTTCCTGCGTCGTTGGATTTCCGCTTCAACCGCAGCCTCTTCGTCTAATTTCGATGCCGGATCGAAATCTAGGTCAGGCTCAGGATCTGGTGCCGGCTGTTGCGAGGAGTTGCTGCGGGTGTTTGTTAGCAGGGTCCAGTTCGGAGTGTAGATGAACTCACCCATTCTGCGAGATAGCCAGCCTTTCGATGCCTCGTTCATCCGGAACACCTTGATCAGTTTTAGCATCTCGCTTTGCACGACCAGAAGCCCTCCCGTTAGGAGTCCGCTTGGATCTAGCGTCGTCCTGCGAACGTCTCTCATCTTGGGCGCTGTACTTGCTCTCCTCTCCGTACATTTCTGGACGGAAGTGAACCCGATCTCCTCTCCTTTCCCTGTCACGGCGGCCCCGCGGCGAGAGACTGCGTTTCCGGGGCCGTTTGTCCGGGTAGCCCTCGTGGCTTCGGTCCAAGTCGCGACTGGAGTTGCCTCCGCGTTGGCGGGAGTTGGGATTGTGGCCGGAGGAGCGAGAAGGCAGGGCGTCTCGACCACTGCCAAAGCGGTGGTTTGACCGCTCATCGTGATAGGATCCGCGGGAACTGGGGCGGTCTAGATCGCGATCGCGGCCGCCGCTGCTATAGCGACTCGGGTCATCGCGAGGGCTGTCCTCGTAGTGCACACGGAAGTGCCTGGTATCGCGTCTGTCTCGATCTCGATCTCGGTCTCGATTGTCTCGACCGTCTCGATCACCCCGCGATCTCTTGAGGCCGCGAGGTGATCCGCTCCGTCGACGAGATCCATCGCCGCCGCCGCCGCTGCCTGAGTTGTTCCTCGAAGAAGCCAGGTCATGCTCAGGTGTTCGCGAGAATCTGGTGCCTCGATGTCTGTCGCTCCGGTCAACATCACCGTTTTGTTCAAGACGAGGCAGGGGAGGTGCCTCTACGATTTCCCCTTCATCCGAGCTAACACCCGGAGATCCAGCCATCTTCCACACAAAACCGTCTCTTACAAGGAATGCTCAACAACACAGGCCCCAGCAATCAAAGGTGATCGACTGCCTTTACCGCCGCAGCTAAATGTCAGCCCTTGATCAACCTAATAAAACGGAACAGAGAGCTGAACCCGACCAGGCAAGCCTCCCGATTTCTGAATGCGGAAACGGAGAAACTGAGGCGTCTAGAAAAGGTGTGTTTGTCGCTCGAGCTTTGTCGATAAAAATTGAAAAGAAGGTTCGTTGATGAAAGCAAAGATGCGTGCTAGGCATGTGCACACGAACTAAGTGCCCGTTGACGCAAGTCCAATGCCAAGTCATAGCCTGCCGGAAGCAGCACGTCAAAGGCCAGCTGCTAGCGGGGCCGCCGGGTGCTTCTTCCAGTGCCTGGTACAGGCCGATGTTTTACCGGGACACCGCCCAAAAGAAGGCCTGGAAGGATCGAGCCCAGGACTACTTTGTCGGAGGCGGTCGCGGGGCAATCATTTACTTACAGGGTCCAATTTGCGTCGTAAGGCTTTCTCGCCGCTGAACTCCCAAGCCAACTTCAACTCCCATCCGAACGAGCACTTCTACGGAGAACTTTTGTCGGATTCAACATATACAATGGGTGGCGCAAGTCGTGAGGGTACGCCTTTGACCTCTTTTGCTTTTCGGTTTTGGTGTCGGAGCCTCTGCTGACACGCCTGAATTATAGGTGGCAAGGCCAAGCCGCTGAAGGTGCGACAAATCCATGGGAGGATATCCGAAGCTGTACACTGACTATGCCGCACATAGGCTCCGAAGAAGGGCCCGAAGGAGCTGGATGAGGACGACAAGGCCTTCCTTGAGAAGAAGAAGGCCGACGAGAAGGCCAAGAAGGAACTGGCCGCTAAGGCCGGAGGGAAAGGACCTCTTGTACGTCTTGTCCTACTTTCAGAAATCCGTCATGGCAAAGCTAACATTCGGTGCAGAACACAGGTGCTCAGGTACGATGACCGACCGATGAACTCCGCCTCCCTTTGCCTCAGAAACAGTCGGTTGCGTTGCTAACACTCATCAAGGGCATCAAGAAGTCTGGAAAGAAATAGACACGAGCTGGGCATGAGAAACTCATCAAGTACACGGGCATGATTTTGGAAAGTGGAAAGCTGGGTATTGCAGCAAGGAGTAGAGGATAGATGTATTGAACGACTTCTACGAGACAACGTCTGACGATATAAAAATACGGGGCTCTATATCTGTGACTTTATGCTCGCGGCGTCCTAGGTGCCTATCTCGGTTGCTATAATCACGACATGATAGGCAAAGGTTGATCATGCTCTAGATCTCTTTCTTTCCCAAGCCCAAAGTACGTATAAACCTATGTACATGCAGTGGGGAGGTTAAGCCCCGTTCTATCATGCATTAAAACCATATAATGTTGGTTCTCTCTTTTTGATCCATTCCGTGTGCCAATGTCTCTCCAGACACGCACACTCAGAGATGTATGCCCACTTCTCTATCCGCCCAACGCCAGAACCATGCTTAGCAAATGCAATACCCATTTTCTTCAGGCTATATATTTGGTCATCCAAGACCAGCTGCCTCTCCTTTCAATCTCTTCCGCAAGACTGCCTTCCTCACCGACACCTGTCCTCCTGGCGGCCGGGGCCTCTAGTTCCCGCCCCACATACCGCTGCCGTTGCGCGTGGCAGCTCCAGGATTTGCCCCTCCGGGATCTCTAGTACCTCTCCTAGCACCTCCTCTAAAATAGTCGTACTGCATCGGATCTGTTGGTTGAGTGGCAGCAGGCGGAGACTGGACCAGGTCGTCGTCCTGAGGAAGGCCGCCATAGCCGCGAGGCCCACCCCCAAGCATACCGGGAGGAAGAGCACGCGGATTCACGATGCCTAATCCGCCGAAGGGGCGACTCGTTCCGCTGTCGAGGCTCCTGTCCCTGGGTTCGGGGACACCGGGCGTAGTCGAGATGGGCATCCCGGCCGCATTTCGCACCAGGTCACTCCCGCTTCCGTTGTCAAGACTGTACAGGGGGCTCCGCGAGCGCGGGATATCGCCGATGGCAGTCGCTGGGGGGGATGAGTAGAGCGACTGCCCGGCATAGCCCGTCGGCTGTTGTGGCGGGGGAGCATATCCATGAGCATATGCTGTGCCGGACCTGGGCTCACTTTGTGGGGAAAAGGGTCTCCGGCTGCCGGCAAACCCCATCCCACCAACAGGCGTTCCCGGTCTTGAGCCAGACCCGCCGCTGCCTATCGTACCAGGCGTCCCTGGACGCATCATATCCTCAGGCCTGCCAAACAGCTCTCCCGCGCCATGGTCAGCAGCAAACTCGTCCCGGTTCTTGTAGAACTCAAAGTCCAGACGAGACTCTGGGACAACTTCAAAGCCGGGAAGACTGGCCGCCGCCTTTCCAACTTTCCCAGATGCCATGTTGTCGAGAACATAGGCGTCGCTGTACCCACTGACCGACGTGGAGTCGCCCGTGCCAGCGTCCCGTCCATCCGTGAGTCTGCCTTGGTAAACGCTCGCGAGAAGGTTCTGGGCCTTGGCATGTACCATGGGAGTAACGAGAGGCTTGTATAGCGCAGGATGGCCGAATCGTGCGGCAAGGCGATCGTTCTTGAGACTCTGTTCCTTCACGTTGAGGCCTTCGTCCGTCTGATTCCGTCGGAGATTCCTTGTCGAGTAGTAGTGGATCTTGTCGTCAAAGACCCGCGAGCAGTAGAACTTGAAGGCGACCAGCAGGAAGGGCAGAGGGGCGACAGAGAAGGCTTGCGTGTGATACCCATCACCGCGGACCCAGACAACCAAGAACACGACGAGCTGGGACAGCATGGTACCAAAGATGAAGCGGTTGAAAAGGATGCGCCAGAACATGCCGCCACTCTCTGTCTTGGTGACGAAAATGTAGAGAAGCAGATACTTCTTCAGCGCCACATCGATACAGAAATACATGGCGGCAGCCGGCAGCACGAGCGGCTGGATGGGCGCATAACAAAGGGTGACAGTGGCGTAGAAGAGGAAGTAGTTGTAGTAGCTGGCATAGTCGAATGGCGGTGGCGCGGTGAGCTCGATCAACTCTCTAGGTGTAGGGCTTGAAAGCTTGCGCATGACAAAGCTGTAGAAAAGAGTCCACAGCTGAGCCAGATCGATAGCAGCGCCGAGTTGACGTTGCAGAAGCCATGTGATCCAGAAAGGTGAAACGGAGCAGAGCGAGAGGAAAACCGTCAGGCCAAAGTTTTGTGAAACGATGGCCTGCCAAGCATCCGTCCCCTTGCTGGTTCTCTGGACAACCCCGGCCGTGAAGCTCCAGATTGCACTAAAACCGGAGAAGACGAAGAGGTTGTTGAAGACGAAGAAGGAGTAAAGCTTGGAGACAACGTGTCGCTCCCGTCCAGTTTTCGTCTGGTCGCCCGCCCTGATGGACATGCGACGGAAGATGATGGGCAGGAGGAGATAGATCAGTGACGTTATGGCCGGAGAAGCAATACCTTGAACGATGGACCAGAAGGTGTAGTCTGAGGACAGAGAAGTCTGAAATGCCGGCCAGACATGTCCCAGGTTGGCCAGGTTGACCAGGAAGATGGCAATCATGGCATTGGGCGCGATCCAAAGAAAAGTAAGAATGGTGACCCAGAGATTGTTCCAGAGCCTCCTTCTGGCGCGAGTCGGGGAGCTCAGTGGCATGTTGTCCCAGATGATGTCGTTTGGCCGAGGAGCAAGCGTGACTGTGGCTCCATGGGGCTTCTTCTTGCGGCACACATAGGCGATGGAATGGGCTTCGGTGATATCAACATAGGAAGCGAATCCGTAGGGCATCGTGCCCCTCTTGTCCACGCTCTGTCGAATCTCCTTGATCTCAAGCTCCAGAGACTTGATACGCTGCGTCAAGTATTCGATGGCGTCGAGCTTTTGGCCTTTCGGGTAGGTCGAATACGAAGGATCCTTCTTGGACGGGAGGCACACCGGTCTCGCGGCCGGAAGATTATTGGGGTCCTTCAGGTAGATCGCCAGCACTTTCTCCAACTTGTGTACTGTCTTGCTGTGCTCTTCAATAAGCCGGGGCAAAATCTTGACATCACGAGCGATGGCGGTCCTCGAGAACGAAGAGCTCGGGACCACCCCGTCGATGATCCTTGCAATACCTTCGTCTGAAGCGAAGTTCTTAGGGATATCGTACAACTAGCATTCCAGTTAGCAAGATCCGGACAGAGCAGCTCAGGGGTTCATCACACCATCAGAGTCCGAGCATGGAGACTTTGCTGGTACTCCTCACTCTCGAAATACTGGCGCCTCAACAGGAGGACCTTCCTGTAGTTCCACCACAGGAAGCCACAGACAACGATGGTGAAGAGCCATGCGGTAACGACGGTAGCCCAGTGCGCATCAGCCCAGACGTTTGTCGGCGTAACCCTCGACAGCCAGACCGTGTCAGTGTCGGTGTGCGTCCAGTTGACGGGGATCAAAATGCAGCAACCAAGCACCGAAAGCACCAAGAGCATATCGCGGCACATCCTCGTAAATCGCATGAAAATCGCGGCGTCCATCCCCACCAGATTCACCAGATCCTGCTCCGTGGTTTTCCATAATGGCCCAATCCATGCAAAGACACCCTTTCCAAGCGGCGGGGGAGCATGTTTCTCGTCGGCATGTTTCAGCTTTGGTGCGTAAACCACGCTGTTATACGGTCGAAGGAACGAGAAACAGATCGCAAAGGCGGCGGTTATGCCAACCGAGGAGCCCAAGGCAGCCCAAACCGAGTTTTGTTGAAGCTAAAGAGGGAAGATCAAGTTAGCGGAAGCACCACACAGCATCTCAACCCAGCGCAACATACCTGTGAGGAGAAAGGGTCTTGAAGCAGTTTCAAGAATTCGCTGGTAGGATCGTCTGTCGCCCTGGGTAGCAACACCCGTAGCACCCTTGTTGCGTCCATGTCCTCTCTAAAATATGCCTGGTTTGTGCCCGTGTAGGGCGTGGAACGAAGGTTGTGACCAGAAAAGAGGGTACGCTATCGAGGAGGGCGTTCGAAAACGAGTGAGAGTATTAAACCAGCTTGACAATGGACGTCTCTAGCGGCTGGTGCGAGCGCTCGTGGTCGTGCGCCTTAGTGGCAGCGGCGTTTCGTCAAAGGAACTTCAGTGGGCTCAAAGGGGTGAATTCCGTTTCCTTCCACAAAGAATGCGGGACGCACGCGAACCAAACCTGGTTGAAGTCAATTGGAACGCTGTGAAACCCCACGACGCGCGAAGAACTCAGAGTCGGAGTGACGTAGGATCACCGCAAAGGCCCACGCAGATCGCCCTGTCCTTGAACAAAGTCCTAGGGAATAACAAACTGGAAAAGAAAGAGCCGGGGAAAGAAAGGAGCTCGAAGCTCAAACTAGGAACAGTTCGTGAAGTGCGGATAGGATCTAACGAGTGTTTGGAGAAATCGTTCAGAAGAAACTAACGGCAGGGCGAGCTCTCCATGCGAACGACCCAGTGACTATCAGATCTTGACCGGGATGAGATGCATTCCGAGCCCGGCAAGGCGTCGTTGTTTAGGCCCGCTGCCAAGATTACCCACAGGCGTTGGTGATGGAAAACGACAGCAATTGATCTCTCGATATCTTTTCAAAGCCGGTCCTGTCGCCTGTGACACTGGCGCGCAATGACGGAACCATCCCACAAGGTTTGCCTGACTTGATTGGATGCCCCTTTTACTGCCACAGCACCCGTTGAAAAGGTTTGTGTCTCCAAGGCGAGGCCGAAGAACCTGAAGCCACAGGGACCATCTGATCCCAGGTGGACCCGCCACGCATGCCTATTTTCAGTACCACAGGGTCCCCGTTGGGAAAACCCACCCACCTACACCAACCCCATCCAGGCGTTAGCTCCACTGAGTTGGGATGAATACGAGATGGCCCATTCTGGGCCCTCTGATGCAACAGCAACCTCACCCGGCGCGGCCGGTGTTGTGTATTCCGTAGTATGCACCCATCAACACAGAATTCAAGAGGGTTTGTATTCTTCTATTCTTCTCTTCCCGTCGCATGAATACTGGCACAACAGGCGGCCTCTTGCAACTTGCAGGGTCCATGCGAACCGACCAGTGGTTTTCTATCTTTCCCGGCAATGCAGTGCTGATGAGTGATCGCATGAACTTGGGGAAAATTAGGGGTCCTGGAATAGATGAAGTGTCTAACGGACGGTTTGACCAACTCCACTCGAAATCCGTTCCGTCCAGCGGAATTGTTCGCAGCAACCCGGTGATCTTGAATTTGCCACATTGGGAAACGTTTCTCAACAGTCAAGTTTAACCGCAGATAGAGTGCACCCACTTTGATAACTGCTCTTTCCCAACGGCGTCGATTTCCAACGATGTTTAGTGTGACAGCCATTTACCTAGAGTGCGTCTACAGAGACTTACGGCTTTAGTCTATCCAACAGTGCGTGCCATACGTAGCATTCGAACAGTCTATGAAAGTACTGCTTCAGGATCGCGTCGAACAAAACTTCGAGCATACTTGTAAAGATTGGTTTCGAACTTGGATGTCCCATTCCTCGTAAACTCTTCATCTAGCGATAAGGTTGCACGAAGCCCATTCAACCGGGTGCAAGTGCGAGTAGGGCAGCAGGATCCGGTGGTCAGCATCCAAATCCTGCATCTTGATTTCTCGCATCAGCGGCCGGGACTCGGTTGCATTTATCAGCTGAGGTAACCATACAGTTTAGAGCTGAGGCATCCGGCGAGTAATAACCTGGCACATCACATCGAGCGTCATATCTTAACGGAGGTGGTAGAAGTTCCCACCCAGTCGTCCTAACAGCATCTACTGAGGAATAGAGAGAAATAACTACAACCAACCATGTACGTACCTTCTGCTTGAAACAGTGGGTTGCGGTGTCGTTGGTGTTGGGCGTGCAAGTCGGACACGCAGGTGACTGCACTAATTACAATGCCCATGAATTGCGCAGCAAACCGCGCGAAAGGAAATACTCTACACCTGAGCAAACGTTGAAGATGTAAACAAAAGTCCTAACTATATGGAACTAAACTCTCCCAAAGTCCCACGTCCCGGGTTCCAAATACGTCGGGAGATGGACCGCTGAGTATTCTAAACCTGGATGGAGGGGACTTACAAGACATAAGGCCTCCATTCTGCAATGAGGATAGGCTCTGGACTCTGCAAGTGCTCACACACGCACACATGAGCTAACTTCAGCTAGAAAGGCAGAGAACATCACTGCTCGGTAGTCTTGACGTGCAACTTGCCAATAGGCAACGGACGCACAACTGTATAAAAAAGACAGACAGTACCAACTTACATCCAAACAATTTTATGTTAACGAGAAGAGAACGTATTAACGTCAACACGTACTCGATCAACTGCCATCTCGCCTCCCCACTCCCTTACCCTTATAGCATGCTATATAATTACTTCGTCAATATTGCAGGATCAGTGTCACACATTATCATCGTCCAGTGCTTCTCTGAACTAGGTGTCCAAAGACCAGCGATCGAGTTTAGTTGGCGGACGCCCACTACTCGAGATGAGTGGGAGTTGATATCTGGAGCATATACCGCTCGGAGTTTACTGACAAGCGGGCCTGCATTTGTTTGTTGATGTATCGTCTCAAAAGAAACGTCAATTGCAATAGCTGCCTCCTTATATGTACATCCAGGTAGTCTGCTCATGGCAGTTGGCCGTAAAGGTCGGGCATGCAGACAGTACAGATAGATACGCATCCAACTATAAATCCAACCAAAAGGTCCCAAAGGTCCCTCCCTCCCATGACGACCAATATCCAAAAGCATATAAATAGTTACAACCCGAATCCAACCCAAACATATTTTGTTGTTCATATGGAACGGAAACAGATATCATCGCACTTCCGCACTTTTTTGCCTCGCCTCTCCTCGTCCCTTCTGAGAGCCTTGTGTGTGTGTGTGTGTGTATCAAGCAGTTTCAACAGGCCCCTGGCTCCTCGTCTTGCGCAGGGTCCTGCCAGCCGGGAGAGGCTCCTTCTTCTTTTCCCCCTTCTTGGGTCGGCCGGGCTTCTTGGCCACTGGGGCAGCATCGCCGTTAGCAGCGCCATTGGTGATCGACTCAGTAGAGTCCGTCTTGGGCTTCTTCTCAGCCACGTCGCCGTTCGCAGCGCCAGTGCCGTTGGAGTGTCTCCCCTTCCGTTTAGTACCTGCAGTGGCGGCAGCAGGCAATAGCTCTTCGGCGGCATCAGCAGCGTCCTTCTTCTCTTCGGCTGCTGCGGGAGCTGGAGCTTCCTTCATCTCCGCATCCGCATTCTCAGCGGAGGTACCGTTGGCCGTAGCAACTTCTGGCATTGGCTCCTCCTTCGCGGGTTCTTGAGTAGTTGGCTCTTCTGCTGCGGGCTGCGCAGAAGGCGGCGCATCATCCTTCTTATTCTCCTCCGCGGGAGCAGCGGGAGCAGCGGACAGGTCGACTTCGGGTTTCAGCACTTCTGGCTTTTCTGGTTCCTTTGCCGCCTCCTCCTTCTCGCCATCTTTGTCCTCAGATTGTGGAGCGCCGGTGGGAGCAGCTTCTGCCGCGGGGTCCACTGGCGCCTTAGTTGGCTCGGATGCGATTTTTGCTTCTTCCTCTGGTTTCCCTTCGGAGGGTTTGATGCCTAGATTCTCCTCGGGCGCCTTTGGGGGCTCGTCCGCCGCCGGCGCATCGCTTGCCGATGCCGGCGCGGGCGCAGGAGCGGGCTGTTCCTGCTGGTCGACTGGATGCGCCAAAGTCTCCTGTCAGCGCTACGTTCGGTTATGAAGGGATTTAAACACAGCTAAAGTCTTATAGGCTTCGCGAGCCTTGATTGATCCATTGGCCATCCCTTTGAACCAATTGGGACGCAATCGCGAACAAATGCGCTCAGCTCGGTGTCGTTTGCTCACCTTTGTCTACTTCCGCTGCCATAGCTCCCAGATGACGTAAGGGCTAAACCCGGCGCTTTTTGTTCGCGAAGAGGCGCGGTATACACAGAAAGAAAGGCGCAAAGTCTCTCTAGCTCCGGATATCAGAATTGACGCTCTGAGGATGGAATTTGATGATACACTGATGGTTTACGGACGGGTGCGATGCAAGATGGGCAAGGTGAAATACAAAGAAAACGCGGGTTTAGAGGAAAAGAGGTGAGGTTGGGAACATCGCATTCCACAGTTCGAGAACATGCGGTGGCACGAACGAATCAGAAGCACCAGATCTCGGGAGCATGGCAAGCTGGCTGGCTGGCAAGCGGGTCGGAGACGAAGCGGTAGATGGGCCCGGGGTAGTACATCGCCAGTAGGGCGAGACTGCCGTGAGGACGGTTGTACCTGGCTGGCCCTGCCACGCCACCGCGGGCGGCTTACCTTACCGTGCGGGCCCTGGCCGTGCGAGTAACCTCCGGCTCTGGAGAGAGGCCGCGGTCAACGCTTTGGTGCCCGCTGCTACACGTGTAGACGTTTGTATTTGCTCACCTTTCGGTGGCTGGAGGTGTACATCTGGGCCGTCATTGGAGAGCAACCAGCCATCCCGACAGTGCGCATTACCTGCATAACGACAACCTGTAGCCAGTTAAGCTGGCCCTTTCCCCTCTTTCGGTCTGGCGTGCGTACGGCTGCATGTAGATCGCGCTCCCCATTCGCCCGATTTTTGCCTGGAAGAGAGGTGCTATTTATGGGCTGGCCGGCGATCGCTCAAGAAGGTTTTCTGATAGCCTTCCAGCCCAGCAAAAGGCTCCCATTGTCTTATCGAACTGCAGACAACAGGGTCTTTTATCATCGATATCAACCGGCCAAGGTTTTGTTTGCGATTGCACAGCGATTGCACATGAAAAATCGTTAGTTGACGTGACGCTGAGATGGTGCAATCGGAACTTTTGCGATCGCGCGAGCGAGCGGGGATTCTCCATCGCCGGGCTGGGCTGTTGTCATTTTAGCGCATCATCCCCGCAGTTTGGCCGCAGAGGCGAATCGGCAGACTCTGACCAATCAATGCCAACGCTAGCCAAGCGAGTGCCAAGGCATTCGCCGGTCACGCTGTTCGCCACGTGCGTAAGTCGGACACCTTTTGAGAGCCTCTTTTTCTGGACTTCTTAACTTCTTCCATCAGGACAAGGACTTTACTCGGCGAGACTGGCCGATTTGAGAGATATCGGGCCACCGAGTCGTGTGCCAAGACTGAGTCACCGAACCGAACTCTCGGCGCCGATGCAGTCCACTCTTTTCATAGCGTGTGCCGCACTTCCGTAGCTTCGGCCGGTCTTTGATAGGCGTTCAAGTGGGGGATCAGATACGAAGGACTGCAACAGCCACCATCACACAACGCAAGTTCACATTCAACATGCCGAGCAGCATAGTAATTGCAAATACCGCGGAGAACCTGCTTCATGCTAGTGTCGTTGCTGACATATTACGCCTCGACCTGATGGTTTGTGGTGCTTTTTAGAGTGCTCGTGGTGCTTCGCAGCCTTGTGTTTGGTCCCCGACGTTGAATTAACCCCAGTGATGACGCCTTCATCCCCATGGGTCAGCCCATTCCATTATCTCTTATCTTTTACTCCCCTAGGCATTTCTTGGGGCATGTGTGCCACGCAAGACTTCCTTGATTGTTCAGCGTTGAGTCTCCTTGGTGCGCTAGGATCGAGTGTCTTGGTATCTTGGTTATCTTGGCTCAGAGCCAAGTGGTGGCGCAATTCTGTACCAACTTGAGCTGTGACGGGAACTTGGGACTTGGTGGGGTGGCTCAAGGCCGGACATGTACATGTGTACTTAAGGGTCCTGGTCCCCATCAAATGATCTCGGACGTCTGTCTAACTTGTAGTCTATCCTTACCAAACACTGGCATAGGTCGACCCCGATGAGGCGACCTGAGATTCATACGAGGCTGTACTATTTCTGTGTCCCCCCCCCGAGCCTCCCATCATGACTGCTGAATTCGAAAGGCACCCCTTTCTGCTGTCCGTCCAAGAGGTCGTTGACTTTCTTGGGACGGACACCGACAAGGGGTTATCTACTGAGCAATTACAGCAATTACGCCAGACGTATCCCCCCAATGAGTTGGATGTCGGTGGTGCCGTATCTTGGTACACCATCTTGATCAGGCAGCTATGCAATGCCATGATCTTTGTACGCGCCGACCCCGGCCCTCCTCTCCTCTACTAGCAAGTTGGTACTAATCCATCGCCAGGTCCTGATATTTGCCATGGCTCTCAGCTTTGGCGTCACAGATTGGGTCGAGGGCGGTATCCTCGCTGCCGTCATCGTCATCAATGTTTCTATTGGATTCTGGCAAGAGCTTGGTAACGAGAAGAAAATGGAGGCGCTGAAGGCCTTGTCCTCACCCACCGCGCGCGTTCTGCGCAACGGCGAGAATGCTACCATTCCGAAGTAGGTGCGCGAATCATATTATGATGTGGTAGACACGACTTGCTAACTCATCTGTGATCAGTGCCGAAGTTGTGCCCGGCGACATCATCAGTCTTAAAATGGGCGACACCGTTCCGGCCGACCTCCGCATCTTCGAAGCAATGAACCTGGCTTGCGACGAGTCACAGTTGACAGGCGAAGCCATCCCAGTCGACAAGTCGACGGCGAACGACATTCTTGCGCCTGGCACCGAGAAGCTGGCAACCTCCGAGGGCGAGGTTGGCATTGGAGACCGGATCAATATTGCCTATGCCACTACTACTGTTACAAAGGGCCGAGGACGTGGAATCGTTATTGCGACGGGAATGCAGACTGAAGTCGGCAAGATTGCTAAGAAAGACGACGGTCGCAAACCCGGAAGATCGATGAACGTCAAAAAGTATGGCCCGAAAATGGCCACGGTCGGCGCGGCCAAGCGGGCGTGGGACTTTGTCGGCAAGTTTCTAGGTCTGACCGAAGGCACACCTCTGCAAATCAAGCTGTCAATGCTGGCATACGGGCTCTTCCTCTGCGCTTTGATCTTGGCCTTGGTCGTGTTTGGCGTCAATGGCTTCAAGGCGCCCACCGAGGTTGTTATCTACGCCGTGTCTACTGGAATTGCCATTATTCCAGAGTCGCTAGTCGCCGTTCTGACCCTGACGATGGTTACTGCGACGGCAGTAATGAGGAAGGCTAATGTTGTCGTTAGGTGCGTACCGTCTGCTTCTTGCTCCCTAAGCCACGCTTGCAAATAACTGACAGTCGCTTAACAGAGACCTCTCTGCACTCGAGGCCCTAGGAGGTGTCACCAATATCTGCTCCGACAAAACTGGAACACTCACCCAAGGAGCCATGATACTCAAGAAGCTATGGCTTCCCTCTAAGAAGGTCTACACCGTCTCAGGTTCGATGGACCCCAACGATCCCACCGCGGGAACTGTCACTGTTACTCAGCCGGGGGCAGGGCCAGGAGAAGAGGCGCCAAGAGACTTCGACCAGGAGAGAACCACTCAGGCCATCAAATTCGACGTACCCGACAACGCCCAACCGAGCCAGCAGAACGAGCAGAAGACCCCGGAAGAACAAGCCGAGGTCACTCCGGAGCTTCGATTGTTCCTACTCTCTGCGGCGCTTTGCAACCTTGCCACGGTCAGATACGATGAAGCCAAGCAAAAGTGGCAGACCACTGGCGAGCCCACTGAAATCGCACTGCAAGTGTTTGCGAAGAGATTTGAGCTTGGGAAGAAGGCTCTTGAGGCACTTGGCTGGAAGCAGACTGCCGAATTCCCCTTCGACAGCTCCATCAAGCGTATGTCGGTCGTCTACGATGCGCCCGCTAACGACGAGAGCGGATTAAGCCCCGAGAACAGCGTTGTCTTCACTAAAGGTGCAGTGGAGCGCATTCTCGACCTCTGCTCGCACGTCGGCGCTGGGGAGGCGCAACAGCCAATTTCGGATGCGTTGAAGGAACAGGTCCTTGCCCAGATGAACGACTTCGCCTCGCAGGGTCAGCGTGTTCTCGCCATTGCCTACCGGCCGTGGGTTGGGCGATTCAACGCCGACCAGTCAAAGTCCGACAACGATGAACAGCTGCGGGCCTCCGTGGAGAGAGATCTTGTCCTCCTCGGCCTGGTGGGCATCTACGACCCTCCTCGTGACGAAACCTCTGGCGCCATCCGCGAATGCTCTGGGGCGGGCATCAAGGTGCACATGCTGACGGGCGACCACCACGAGACTGCCAAGGCGATTGCCCGTGAAGTCGGCATCATCCCAACCAACATGGGCCAGCTACCAGCCGCCGTGGCAGACAAGTGTGTTATGAAGGCGACGGATTTTGACAAGATGACGGACGACGAGATCGACGCCATGGAGGAGCTCCCTCTCGTCATTGCCCGTTGCGCACCGTCCACCAAAACGAGAATGATCGAAGCCTTGCGCCGACGTAATGGTTTCATGGCCATGACTGGCGACGGCGTCAATGATGCGCCATCACTGAGTTCGGCGGATGTGGGCATCGCCATGGGATCCGGTAGCGACGTGGCCAAAGGCGCGGCCAAGATTGTCCTGACAGACGACAAGTTCAACAGCATTGTGGCGGCAATCCGAGAGGGCCGACGCATGTTTGCAAATATCCAGAAGTTTGTTCTCCACTTGCTCAGCAGCAACGTTGGCGAGGTGATTCTGCTGATCGCCGGTCTCGGATTCCGCGATGCGTCCGGTTTCTCAGTCTTCCCCATCGCGCCACTCCAGATTTTGTCTATCAACATGCTCACCTCGTCGGGCCCGGCCTTTGGTTTGGGACGCGAGAAAGCCAGTCCCGAGGTCATGCTGAAACCGCCACACGACAAGAAGCGCGGCGTGTTCACGAACCAAATCCTTGTGGACATGGTCGTGTACGGAATCCTGATGGGCACTACCACCCTCATGACGTTCGTTATCGTTGTATACGGCGCCAACAACGGCCAGCTCGGCGAAAACTGCAACACGACCTTCTCCGAAAGCTGCGGACCGGTGTTCCGAGCCCGAGCAGCCATCTTCATCGAATTGACCTGGATGATATTGATTAGCGCCTGGGAGTTCAAGAGCATCCGCCGCAGCATGTTCAAGCTGGACCCCAGAGATACGAGGCGATTCCCGTTCTTCAAGGACATGTACAACAACAAGGTGCTCTTCTGGACGGTGGTCATCGGGGCCCTGAGCGTTTTCCCCTTCGTGTATATCCCGGGTCTGAACACGAGCGTCTTCAAACATGCGCCCATCAGCTGGGAGTGGGCATTGGTAGGGCCGTTCACTTTGGTCTATGTAATTGGTATTGAGATTTGGAAATGTGTTAAGCGTTATTGGAGCATTCTAGATGACCATGCGGTTGTCAAGGGCGCTTGGTCTCAGGGCCAAGATCAAGGCGAGGGAAAGAGAAAGCTCGCATACTCGATGAGCTTCTCGAGTCTGAAGAGCTGGAAGAGTTGGGGGAAGACCACCACTAACGGACAGAATAGCAGCCCTGTTTAGTCGTTAAATTTTGCTTTGGGGTGACAGGAGTTGGGTGTTAAATGCAGGATTCACTGGCCTACATGTTCATGACGCATGATACCTTGTTATACATGCTCCTGAGCAAGTCAGCAGAGCAATAATAGCTAATTTAACTGGATTGAATGGAGTGTCTGTAAAATAACTCGAATTATTTTTTTTCGTTTTGCAATTATTCGTGCTTGTGTTCACCCTGTTCAGCGGAGACGAATCAGGAGTTGAGCGGACTCAGGGGTAATAAATACGCTTAGTCATCAATCATATGCCGTTGTTCAGCTCTCCAACTCCAAAAGGACACTTGCAATGTTCCAAGCGCACCGACCTCAACCCTGCGCCCATCTCCAGAACTACGTAGCCCATCTTTTGGGCAACTTCTAAACCCGACGCGACTTCCGTCACATTCTCGACATTCCTTGACAACTCTTTTAGTCTTATTCTTTTTGTAATCCGTCACAATGGCCCCGGCAAAGTCGAGTGGAAAGGACCTGTATTCGGTGATTCTACCGACCTTCAACGAGCGCCAGAACCTGCCCATCATCACATGGCTGCTCAACCGCACCTTTACCCAAAAGTGAGTCCATCTTCTTCCCTAGCCCGTTTGCGCGCATCAATTGACCGCGAAATGGACAACCTAACGCGCCACACTCTTTCCAGTAACATCGATTGGGAACTCGTCATCGTCGACGACGGCTCCCCCGACGGAACGCAGGATGTCGCGAAGCAGCTCGTCAAGGTGTATGCGCCGCACGTACAGCTCCAGACGCGGACGGGCAAGCTGGGGCTGGGCACGGCGTACGTGCACGGGCTGCAGTTTGCGAAGGGCAACTACATCATCATCATGGACGCCGACTTCAGCCACCACCCCAAGTTCATCCCGCAGATGATCGCGAAGCGGAAGGCCGGCGACTACGACATCGTGACGGGCACGCGGTACGCGGGCGACGGCGGCGTGTACGGGTGGGATCTGAAGCGAAAGATGACCAGCAAGGGCGCCAACATCCTCGCCGACACCGTCCTCCGCCCCGGAGTGAGCGATCTGACGGGCAGCTTCCGGCTGTACAAGAGGAGCGTGCTCGAGAAGCTCTTCGAGAGCACCGACGCCCGCGGGTTCACGATGCAGATGGCGCTGGCGGTGACGGCAAAGACCAAGGGTTTCTCCATCGCCGAGGTGCCCATCTCGTTTGTCGACCGAGTCTACGGCGACAGCAAGCTTGGTGCCTCGGAGATTGTGGAATACGCAAAGGGCATTGTTGAACTCTGGTGGTCAACATGAAAGGCGGCAAGCCGAAATATGACGGGGAATAAGATAAGATACCAAAGTTAAAGCCTAATGAGTTGCTGATTTACCATAATGTATGAGTACATGGGGGGGTGTTTAGGTAGTATGGCGTTGTGATTATCTGTGGTTCATACAATCATACTTGCAATTCGATCTGATAGTTTACATGTTCCGTCCGCCTGTCACACTGATGGTCTGCCCAGAGATGTATGAGCTAAGCGGTGAAGCAACGGCGAGAACGGCGCTGGCAGCCTCTGTAGCCGATCCGGGTCTTCGCAGCGGAATATCCTGGTACGGGACCGGGCCCGCGGACTTCTTCTGGGCCCCCGGAATGCCCAGCGCAACCTTCTGCCCATCCACCTCGACAAAGGCACCGGCCTCCTTGTTCTGCGTCAGCCTTGTCTCTATGTGGCCAAAGGCGACGGTGTTAGCCCTGACGCCAAACGCAGGTCCCCATTCCTTGGCTATCGTCTTGCTCAGTCCCACGACGCCGGCCTTGGCCATGGCGTAGTTCAGCTGGCCGGCATTGCCGTGCAGACCCGACGTCGACGAGATGTTGACAATGTTGCGCGGCTCGCCATCCTTGACTCGGAAGTACGGCGCAGCTTCTCGCACCAGCTTGAAGGGCACCGTGCCGTGGAGAGCCAGGATGGTGTCCCATTGCTTGTCGGTCATCTACTTGCGTTAGCATCCTCTCCGCTGGTAATGGGATGAGGCCACCGACCTTGTGAATGACGGCATCCCAGGTAAATCCTGCATTGTTCACAATGATATGGATCTTGCCGTTGCCAAACTCGGCAGCTTTCTTAACGAGCTCTTTAATGTATCCGTCCTTTAGGAGGTCTCCGGGGACAGCGAGCGCCTTGCCGCCGTTGTTGTTGATCTTGTCTGCCACGTCCTTGGACTTGGCGGCGTCAATGTCGGAGATGATGACCTTTGCACCCTCATTCGCAAAGAGCCTGGCACACTCGGCACCAATGCCTTGCGCGGCGCCGGTGATGATGGCGACCTGGCCCGCAAGAAGCCCCTTGGGGTAGTTCAAGTGGCTAGCGATCTGGTTTACTCTGTCTGACATGATGATCAATGTAATCTATTGATTGAATCAGAGGTATCTACTGAACAGAGTACAGACAAAAGTCCGGGACATCGAAGGAGCTCTTGCATCCCCAAAGCTCGGTATGAGCCATGTCCGGGGGCGATGCCGAGGTTGGATCCGCAGCTTCGGTCCGCATAGCTTGTCACCCCAGGACACCCCACACCCCGCATCGTCGGATCGTGTAAGGTTACAGATGCATGTAGCTTCCCAACGGACAGTAGGTCGTACTGATTGCTTACCTTCGTTACGCAGGCTGAACGGACTGTAAGCATAGCTCGATGTAGTTTCACACATGTTCGTCGAGATGAAAAGAATTATGAAAAAGCGATTTACCTGTACGGCAAAGTAGCATGGGGTACAGTACCTCCTGCGTAGGGTAATTATTCCGTGCCTGCGTTTGCGCGTTGCGCCTATCGCAAATAGCGGGGCTCCGTGACTGATAGCACCCGATACCTGTATCACCAACAACAACAATCCACCAAACCCACGGAGCGTTGTCGCTTGCTCTGCCGTCAGAAAGCCACTTACCCGTGTCCGCCTACAATCAGCGTCTCACTCAATGCAACGGAGAGGCGGGAGGGTGCCCTCCGGGCATCACCTGTCGTCACGGCTCCGGCCGGTTGAGGTCGACCCGCTCGCAGAATACGGCCTTCCCTCTAAGGGAGAGAAGAGGTTCGCTGCTGTTTTGCCATAGTTATGCTGCGCACAATCTGCTTGACTTTGGGCTAACATAAGTTTGTCGTTATTGTTGTTAGGCTTCTGTCAGCAAAGACACAGGAAACGTTTTACTCGAAAATCGCCGAGCGGTACCTGGCTTTTTGCACGGAAGCCGGCGACAGCGATGGACTGCAGAAGCAGTTTGCCCGCCTAGCGATCGACTCAAATAACAAAAGCGTGCCGGCGCCGACAACTCGTCCGAATACTACTACCACCACCACCGAGAGGATACAAAAAACAGACCTATCACAAATCCTCATGGCGCTAAGGAAACTGCGCGAGGCCATCGTCGCGTCAAAGCGGAGGGACGACTTTGCTACGCAGGTGTACCTCTTCGCCATCAGACTCGGAATCCTGTCGTCCTCGCACGAGACGTACCACCCGGCCCTTCTCTATCTTCTAAAGGTCATCCACCCGGCGCACAATCTGAGTAGTGTCGAGCTTCAAGAGGTGGTAGGCTATCTTGTGCTCGACGCTGCGTGCAGGAGGAGTGACTTGGCCGAGGCATACACACTGCGAAATAAATACAGGCTGAAAGATCCCAAAGTGGATGCCGTCCTGCGGGCGCTGAGCCGGGACGACTGGGTGCTGTGGCGGAAGGTGAGGCGGAGCGTGGACGGGCACAAGGCGAGGATCATGGACTTTGCGGAACCACAGCTCCGGTCGCATATTCTCAAGGCGTTTGGGAGGTCATATCTGTCCGTCTCGAGGGAGTTTCTGGAGACCCAAACGTTTTCGTCGTGGTCGGAGCTCGTGGATCGACATCAGGTCGGTTGGGAGCTTGACAATGGGCGTGTAGTTATTCGAAAGATACAAGGGCGGTCTTGACCTTTCCTTTGCACACAGTATGTTGTTGTTTTCTTTAGCGTTGTCGCATTGATACCCAATAGAAAAAAAGCAGACTCGTACGGTCAACGACAGACACGGTGATCTGATTAAACATGTACATCCAGTCCTCTGACAGACATTTGGTAGGTATATATTAGGTAGACAACACAGCTCTACGGCATCTTCTCATACAGTATGTAACAACTCCTTCACTCACTCTCTCGTTGTACAAACCACGCATATAATTAAGCATCTCACCACCATACCACCCATTATTCATTTACAGCATAGCAACAGCAGCGACAATTCCACCGATAGCACCGAGCGCGCCAGCGGCGGCAGTCGGCCGGGGTCCGGCGTTGTGGCTGCTCGAGCTTCCGGGCGCAGCAGTGGAAGATGCGCTAGCGTTGGTAGCGCTAGCTCCCGACGACGAACCGGTTGCCGTCGCGGAGGCTGATTCGGAAGAAGCAGTAGTGGTGGCGGCGGCCGATTCGGAGGAAGCGGTGGTGGTGGCGGCGGCGCTGGCCGCGGTCGATGCGCAGACAACAGTGGTAGGAAGGGTAGTCACGCCATTGGCGCCGCAGAACTGTTTTGCGTCAAGCATTGTCAGCTGCTATTCTATATCGTGAGACAAACTAAGTAAACGTACCCTCGAAGCAAAGTCGATAGCCGAACTCTGGTCCGCCTGGTTACACGCGCTCGCGAGACAGCACGAGATGCCCGAGATAAAGTCCTTGTCGGCGCAGATGCATGCCGGGTTGGTGCCGCAGTTACCAATGCCCGAGCCGAGGAACTGGTTTGCGCAGCCTTGCTATATGATTGTCGTATCGTCAGTCGCGTGTAATCATTGACAGCCCGGGAGTCAGGGGAGGGAAACATACAGCGCAGTTGGGAAGGGTAGGGGCCTGCGCGACAGCGACGCTGGCGAGACCAGCGAGGGAGAGGAGAACTGCAGGGACCTTCATGGTTGCGATTTAAGCTTAATTGAGAGTGGAGAGTGGATTGGGTGTTGAAACGGAACGGAAACTGTACGCTTGCTTGATGGATTGAAAGCTTGGGATGGAGACAACAGGAACGCCGGAGTAGGTACGGGCAGTAAACTGGTTAATAAAGACCGCCGTCAAGCCAAACAGACCTATCGCAAGTTGCAGAGCCGTTGCGAACCAATAGGGGAGGCACTAGCACCACCACTATGCGTGCCAAGCAGGTACGCCAATCCATATAAGTGTAGCTATGCGCCACCTGCGCCAACTGATTGAAATGTAACTGCATTTCCGGGTCATGGTTCAGCGAGTGGGCACATGCAAAGCACCAGCTCTGTATCGTCCATTTACTGGTTCAAGATCAGATTGACTCGTCTAACATTATACGATATCTGCTTCTCCTTGAACTGCGCAACCAGCATTTTGTTTCTCGAGCTTCTATGCTGACTTTGCAAAAATACCCGACTGCATGTACAGTACCTGCGTATGGGGCAGGAGCCCAGGGGTTGGGAGGGAACGGCCGCGGTGAGACAGCCCGCAAGCAGCAGATGACATGTTCTCCATGCGAACGTCTGGAAGTTTATTTGAAACTTTACGTGCTGACAGCTTTTACACGGTGTTCTGCACATGAAAACGGAAACTCTATCTGGATCTAGATCTAAGATCTGATGAACCACAAAGCTTCTCATGCATCTCTAGAGGAACTTTGTCAAAGTCTCCCATGTTGCGATGAAAGTAAAACGGGTTGGCCGGATGAAAGCTCTCTCGACGCCGTTGAAATCGCGATCATGATACTGAGCTCCTGCCGAGGCTTACATATAAACTTCGAGATGGTGACGTTGATGTGCTACTTGTGTGGTTGAGGCACGCAGGCCGGCGGACACAGGCAGGTAATACCAGATTGTAGGGTGATATCTGTTACGTGTGACAGAGATCCCGAGGAACGTCAGCTTCGCGGATGCATTTTAGCATGGTGATAGTCATGAGAGGGGAGAAGGAGCTTTTCTCGTTCCCCCGCATTTACATGGAGAGAGATTCGCTGATCGTCGCAAGGGGCGGTCGGCAAAGTGGTCTTGGCCTCTGCCATTCAATCAATTTCGATCAATTGGAGGTCGTCACACTGACTGGTGCTGCAGCGCAAATGCTGCACAATGAAGGACTGAGACGCAGATTAAGAAACACGAATGAAGATCCAGTGTCTGGGTGTGGTAATAGATTGCCATCTTCAGATCCAACAGTGGGCTGGGGAGCACTGGACGGTGACTGGACAGGGTCCCGTCGATTCGAGATTGGTGGCTTCCAGATTCAGCTGAGCAGCATGCTGCGGCTGCGGCCATTGGATTAGCTTGGGACCCCCAAAGGGATGGAACGCCAGCAAAAATGGGCATCCGCGGTCCTTGTAAGCCCCGACTTGGCCATGCATCGCGAGACCTGATCTCTCATCTTTTATCGCGACGTTCCCCGTTAGGCCTTTGCATCTGCGACGACGCCGGTAAACGATGCTGTCGCCGTGAAACTTTACCCACACCCACCTGCCGTATCGAGACGTTGCAGCCAAAGTTTGCCGCCACGATGGGTTTGGGAGTACTCGAAGACAAGGTGATGAGCCATGTCCCAGGTATGGCAAACACAAGTCCCCCTTCCTAAAGTACCACGCCGAAGCTTGGCGCTTGATTAAATGCAGAGACCATGTGCTGACGAACATCGACGCCAACTAGGTACAACCCAGTATTTTGACGACCCAGAAAGACCGCAGTATGCCGCCGATGGGGTTACCGGGCTCAAGATGGACACGAGCGGCCCGGTGCCCATCATCCTCGTCCCGCAGCCATCGGACGATCCGAACGACCCCCTAAACTGGCCGCTCTGGAAGCGCGACCTGATCACTTTCATCCTGTCCATGGTCGCCATCTTCGGCACCGCTCTGGGTCCCATTCTCGCCGCCAACACGGTCACTTTGTCGTTCTGGTATGGACTCGAGTTTGGGCGGGTGGCCGAGCTGACGGGGTACTACCTGCTGGGTGTGGGCGTTGCCGGCTTCTTTTGCGTGCCGACCAGCCGTATCTGGGGAAAGCGCCATCAGTTTGTGTTGGCCACAGTTCTCTTGGTGGTGACGAGCGCGTGGGGCGGCGCCTCAGGCACGAGCTACACGTGCATGCTGTGGGCGAGAATCTTCCAGGGCGTCGCCACGGCTCCCTTCGAGGCCCTCGTCAATGCCGCCATGGGAGATTTGTACTTTGTGCACCAGCGTGGAAAGCGCATGGCCTTTACCAACTTGGCCGTGTTTGGGGGCGCCTTCTTCACGCCCATCCTGGTCGGCAAGATCACGCACACCATCAACTGGTGGTGGACATTCTACCTGGTGGCCATCTTCTGCGCCGTGTCTCTGCCCGCCGTCGTCTTCTTCTGCCCGGAGACCGCCTACCGTCGCGATGCGAGCTTGAACACGGACATGCTGGACCACGACAATGCTGCTGGCGCCCCGAAGCAGTCGCACTCTCCCAACCTCTCAAATGAAGACCCCGAGAAGTCCAATGGAGCCGCCACGGCCAATGCGCAAGCTGAGCCAGGCACTGCTGCTGAGAATGGAGAGGCTTCGGCGGCCAACGGAGTGCACCGCACAGCCAATGGCAAGAGTGACCTAGCTAACAGGCCAAAGGTGACCTTCGTGCAGTCTCTGGCGCTCTTCAACGGGCGCAAGACAGACGATGCGTTTTGGAAGCTGCTGCTGCGCCCCTTGCCCCTCTTCCTGCAGCCGGCGTTCCTCTGGGCCTGCCTCATCCAGGGCCTGCTGATCGGCTGGACCGTGTTCATCGGTGTGATCCTCGCCCAGTTCCTCCTCGGTCCACCGCTGTGGTGGGACGAGGTGCGGACGGGATACGCGTATACCGGTGCTTTCATCGGCGCGCTGATCGGCTTCATCATCGCCGGCGCGCTCGCGGACTGGAGCGCTCGCTTCATGACCAAGCTCAACGGCGGCGTCTACGAGCCCGAGTTCCGCATCGTGCTCGTCATCCCGCAGATGATCCTCGGCTGCGCCGGCCTCTACGGCTGGGGCATCACCGTCGACGGCCTCCTCAAGAGGGAGTACGGCTATGCCGTTCCCCTGACCTTTTTCGCTCTCGAAGTGGCCGGCATGGTTATTGGTGCTGTTGCCAGTTCGCTGTACATTGTCGATGCCTATCGTAAGTTTTTTGACATTTGTCATCCGATATCAAAGCTGAGATAAAATTCTGACAAATGTACCCCCAGGTGACCTCGCCATTGAGGGCTTCACTTGCATGATCATCTTCAAGAACATGTTCAGCTTTGGACTCACTTTCAAGGCGTACGACTGGCTCATTCAGAACAATACCAAGGCCAGGCCGCTGTTCAATGCCCTGGGCACCGTCCAACTTGTCGTTTGCCTGCTCAGCATTCCCTTGTGTAAGTCCTAGAATTGACTCCATGCAAGATGACGAGACTAATAAAGACCATTTACAGACATTTACGGCAAGCGATTGCGCAGTTTGCACCACCGTTATGACTTGCTCGGTTTTTTCGGTGTGAGGTGATGAGCAGCTCAGCTGACACTTCACGCTCATCTATGTCATCGTTTGCTACCTACCTTTAGATCGTGTGTTGCGGGACCGGGTTTGAATATTCCATTTTCTTGGGATATACTTTCTGATTGTTTTTGCTGTCCGATATACCAGACTAATAATGGAGCGGTCGACCTGAGATGAAGAGGATCATGTTCACTAATAGCGTTGCGCTCTCGGTTCTCGTACACATGTTACGGCCATCTCTCTGATACCATGCGATGGATTTCATAAATCATTACTAGTTTTGGTCCTCTCAGTGCATGATTGTGCTCATCATGGTTCCTTGGGGACTGACCCGCTGAGATCACATCTTCACACAGACACATAGTTCCAACTCGGGCGTGGAGCTTCCTAAGCTTTGCCAACGCCTGCAGCATCGTGGCTGGCCACATGCGAGAGTCCGCCCTTGACCAAACGCAGCTTGCAGACAGCCATGACCAAGCCCTCGACAGCAAGGATAACAACAAGTGTCACAAGAGCGCCGATGACGCCAGCCACCGGCAATGAGATACCTCCGCTTCCAGAATCGGTGGTAGAGGCAGTAGAGCCGCTGCCGCCCGTCGTGCTCGTGGAGGTGCCTGCACAGAGACCAGTGCTGTTACCGCACGCCTGGCACCACGCAGCAGTGCTGCCAATGGCAAACTTGTCCATCTCACTGACGAACGTCTTCCAGGGGATGGTGGTCTCGCTCTGGCCGAAGAGCGGGAATGCCTGGGGAGTGTTCACGTCGCTCGCAGTGCCGTTGGCGAACAAGAAGCGCACGCTTACATCGTCGGGGTTGACGGTGGAGGAGCTTGAAAGGCTGGCGTTGGTCACAAGCTCAAACGTCATGCTGCTGGCGTAGTCTACGATGCCGTAAAAGTCGGGTGATGCCGCTGTCGCCTGGGAGAGACCAAAGAAGGACATGAACGTACCATAGGCGCCGAACTGGACTGTGAGCTTCTGGGCCGAGGCCTGGACGACAGGAGCAGTCAGAGTTCCGTTCAGGGCTTGCACGATCTGTGCCGCTAGGACTGCGCCTCCAATGGCGCGGATCGTGTCGCTGCTGTTGTAGGCGAGGCCCCACTCGTGCTGGTCAGCACGGGTTTGGAGCTGGTGCAGCGACTCCTTGGTAAGTAGAGTTTCCGATGGGATGGTGTTGCTGGCATTATGAATCATCGAGACGTGGACGAAGTCGTAAACTGAGTGTCTGTCAGCGACGGAATCCTCCCCCTGAAAAAGAAAAAAAAAAAAAAAAAAGAAAGAAAGAAGGAAAGGAAAGAAGAAAAAGCCCAAGGACTTATCTCCAAGACTGAGCCATGAAGGGGGTTGAGACACTTACTGATATAGGCGTTCTGGAAGTTAGCCTTGGCACTTGGGAAAGTGCCATTGTAGACCGGCAGCAGGGTCTGGTAGAAGTCTCTGGTGCTCGCCAGCGTAGCCAAGTACTCGTCGCTGGAGAAGTAGTTGTTGCTGCTGACGACGGCATTCCCACATCCGCTTCCGCCTTGCAGCCACTCACTGCCCTCAGCGTTTCCGCTGCTGGCCGCTGTGCTGACAGCGTTCACGGGGATGTACTGGTATCCGCCGAAGGGCGCCTCGACCGTTGTGCCATTGGCAAGCACCTGAGCAGATGCCGTGCCAGCTGGCGGATACAAACCCTGGAGGAAGACCTGCGCGCTGTTCTGCAGCACGTTGTCAATGGGGCTGGTCACCGACAGCTGTGAGAGCACGGCAATGTCTGAAGCAATGCCGTTGATCTGGGTCGAAGCATTGCTCGAGATGTACCTGTCGCGGTACCATGATCCCGAGGCAAACACCTCGCTTGCGCCGAGCGGCGTCAGAGAGACAGGCGAGTAAGACTTGGTGGTCCGGTCGCCGTGACGGTGGAAGATGTATGCGCCGAGCACCGTCTCAGCGGTTGCAAGGCTGGGCAGGAAGGGAAGGAGAAGAAGGCAAGTGAGCTCCATTGTCGCGATGGAGGGGCATGAACGAATGTCGTCAACAACTTAGAGTAACCGCAGGTTGACTCTGGCTTCAGCCTGTGAAGCTTGGGAAACAGGACCTCGGTAAGCTCTTCGGAGCTTGAAAAGGTTGGCCTTAAATGGAAAGGAGAAAGGCTCCGTCGTCAACGAGATGAACGAGACAACATATACCCCGCTGCCTTCATCCGACTTCGTTGAGCGATATGTGTAATGGCAGGACGATACCCCACATGGCGTCGCTTCACTCTGCATGTCACTGGTTGACTGATCAGATAAGATACCGAAAATGGCAGGTTGGTGGGTGGTAGCTCGGTGGATTTGTCCACACATAAGCTTCTCCGGGCAGTCGCCGGTGCGTAGTAGTTGCAGGTAAACAGGGAAGGGGAAGGTACGGAAATGGCTATTTCCTCGGAATACTAATCAAAGCCATACCTGCCGCCGATTCCTCCATTCTGATATCTTAGCCATGCTAAATACCTCCGTGTCAGTCGTGGTGTTCTAATAGACTTTACAGTCACACACGGAAGCGACATAAGTTCGTCTGGATAGAGTCTTGTTTCGCAGACTTCGGGTGAGCGGTACTGCGACCAGCGGGGTAGTTCTTACCTCAAGCTTGGATGAGTTGCCACTTGCGAGCTAATTGTCTGCCAGTCCCATCTCGAATGCCACCAAAGGCGAGCAGAAGGGCGTCATCGGCATCTATCGCTCGGCTAGACATGGGGCAGAAATCGAGCCAAGGAGCTTCGGCTCCGCCCTGGACACTTCCACAGGAACCCGCCGTGACCCGGATCCGTACCCGACAACTTCAAGCAATCTCGAATTTCAAGGAGTAAATTCATTTTAGAGAACAAATGTTTGCGAATTAATTACCCAGTGCAATACAGATCTAATGCTATCGCTAGTTGGAACTCGCCTTTATAATGCCACCAGCTGTGGGCGTCTGAAGTAAGCAGATGTTACTGTTGCACAGTGAACTCCAATCTTCCTTTGTCGTATAAGCTGATTGCAAGAGCCCATGACAGAGACCACAAGTCCCGGCAACAAATAGAACCAATCCCTTTCTACAAACCAAGTTCTACGCACCAACTCCTATTTGCCATCTGGTATCTCAACTCGGTCCTTCATAGCTTCGATTTCGACTTTCTCGTATCCTTCAAATGGTTGCTAATCTCTCCGTTTTTGAGGAAGTCCGGATATTGCATGTTCGAGTCAATACCAACTCCCAAACTCCCGTGTCGTCTCCATGCAGCGCCATCGACGATAACATTAGTGCCATTCAGATAATTCCCTGCGTCGCTGAACAGGAAAACAGTCGCATCAGCGATATCGCGCACTGTTCCCCACCGCCCGCTGGGAACGCCCTTCGTGTGCTGGGCATGGTCCATCTCCTTACTAGCAAGACGCTCCATACCTTCAGTCCCTGCGATGGCGCCTGGCGCAATGGTGTTAGCCGTAACGCCAAATGGACCATACTCCAGGGCTACACTGCCCATCAATGAGTCAATAGCGGCTTTGGCTGCCGATACGTGGGATTGCAATGGCATGCCGGTGTAGTGAAAGGTGGCCGAGACTGAGATCATACGGCCTCCTGTCCTTCCGGATGGGCTCGGGTTCGGGTTCCTAGACGCGGATGCGACCAGATGATCGATAGTGGCCTTTATGGTGTTGAAGGTGCCAATGGTGTCAATCTCAATGACAGTCTTGAAGGCATTGGGACTCAGTCCAGCGATTGGCGCAATGAAGTTTCCTGCTGCGCCGGCGCTACAAACAGCCAAGGTTAGTGCCTGAACATACGACATCAGTCACCAGTCAGTGCTGGGTTACTTACACAACGAAGTCGATACCCCCTAGCTCCTTCACGCATCGGTCGGCAGCAGCTTTCAGCTTGTCGAACTGTTTAGAGGTCAGTGATGAGATGAGCCAGACTGCAGCAAGTGAGACCTAATACGCACACTTCGAACATCCACACCACCAATTCCTATAACTCGAGCCCCTTGCCTGACCTTGGCAATCTCCTTTGCGGCCGCCTCGGTCTTCTCAACATTGCGCCCGATGATGCAGGCATCTCCGCCCAAGTGGACAAAAGCCCGAGTCTGCGCGCTGCCGATAGTCCCGGCTCCGCCAGTTATGAACAGCACGCGGTTGGCTGCAAGCAATATTAATAAGAGAGGACTTCGCTTCATGAAAGAACATTCTTATTACACACCAAAGATGCCATCTGCCCATGCGGAGCTCAGGTACTCTGATCTTGGGACCGTCATCGTGCTGCGAGGGTGCCACTATTGTTATTGAGTTATCGTCGGGTTCGCGAATGGCATTCAGTCCTTCGCCGTAGACACGTTTATAAAGGTGATGAGCAACTGATAATGGAACAACAAAACAATGACTTTCACGACTTTGTAGCCCGACGGAACCTGCTCATGTGGTCCAAGTAAGCTTGAGTTTCATCAGCCAACACCTGCCTTATCTGGGGACTGGGGTGCTGTGTTACCACGCCGAGCTAACAACCTCGGCAGGACCCACATACAGTTCAGGTGAACAACCGTGTATACTAGGAGGAGTTCACGCCGTTGGCACCGCGGCACCCCGCAGTGACTTTCCCCAGTTTCCTCGCACAGTGCCCATAACAAGGCACGGATGTGCGCTCCTGTCCATACGAATACCCCGGTATCAATTAACGCGGGAGCGCGTGAACGCGCTTGTCCAGGGTTCTAGGCCGTTCTTTGTTTGCCTGTTATGGGCATATTTTTGGTTTGCGATGCCAGGCAACGAAGCCTATCGCTATAGCAGTAACGATTAAAAAAATAACAAACTCGTGCCGTATGCGATTTTCCTGCCAGCATTTATCTTCGATCACGGCACACGATATCCTCAACTCTCAGGTCGCTTCAGCACCTCCACAGCCTCATGACAGTTACAAACCGAGAGGCAGCAATTGCGCCGCTGCCAACACAAAGGACGAGACCACTTCCGTTCAAGCGCACAACAGCCCGGAGAAGATCGCCTCAGCCTACAGCAGGTGCACAACTAGGAGAGGGCGACATAAATAAGACGGAGAAGGACGACAATGCGCTCGACTTCTTCCGGCGAAAAGATGTCTTCTCTCAGGTCATTCAGGAGTCGGAGCTGCGCCTCAAGGAACGGAAAGAGAAGGAGGAGGTGAGGTTATCCACGGAGCCCGCGCCCGCGGTCAAGCGCAGGAAAGTGTCGCGCGAGGAAGATGGGAAAGGCCTTGCGTTGAAAAGGTAGACGAATGAAACTGTCAACAGTCGCATGCACCCTGATGCTAACCCAGCTATACCAGGAGTTCCAGCCCGACTTTACTCGACGAACCGATTAAAGTTAAAAAATCGAGTACCCCGGCACCGTTAGACTTGGACGACGATGATGTTAAAAAGGATGTCAAGGGCAAGGGAAAGGAGATCATCAGATCGCCCAAAAAGGAACGGTTTTCCAGGGGGACGCTACAGAGCAAGACCGCGGTATCTTCCAAAATATACAACCCACCGATCGTACAACTTGACGACAGTGAGGACGACATGAATGATGTGAGGACGTTTAGCTCCCAACGGTCACGACAGAAGAGAGAAGAGTCGCCTATTGAGATCGTCAAGGACGAGGAGGCAGTCAAGGTCGACGATTCCGATGAAGAGAAATCTAAGCTTCAAGAAGTCCAAGAAGTCGACGAATGGGTCATCAAAGCGCGGGAACTGGCGAAGAAGAACCAAGAGGTGGTCATCAACATTCTACTAACATCAGCAATACCTGACACGGCGCCGCTCATGGTAAAGCGGAAGCTGAGCCAGACCATGGAACTCGTCCTCAGGACATGGGTCGACCTCCAGAAAACACGCCACTTCCACATTACCGATGAAGAAGCGAGCAAGCTGTTCCTGACGTGGAAAGGAAACAAGATCTACCCCACCACGACGCCCGCGTCTCTAGGTGTCGGAGTGGACTCGGAAGGGGAAATGAAGAACCCCGGTGGCGCAGGATATCGCAAGGGCGGGCTTCACCTCGAGATCTGGACAGAGGAGCTGTTCTTGGAGCATCAAAAGGCGCAGGAGCGTGAACGTGCTCTTCAGCTGGGTCTAGTTGACGACGCAGACCTATTAGAGTTTGAGACCGGGCAGGGGGAGCAGATACAGCCTCAGAAGAAGAAGCGCAAGGGCATCAAGGTGATACTCAAGGCAAAGGCGCTGGAGCCGCTCCCGATCACGGTAAAAGAGGATACGGTGGTGGCGACCATGATCGAAGCCTTCCGCAGACAGCGACATCTCCAACCCGACCAGCAAGTTGCGATCTGGTTCGACGGAGAAAGGTTAGACGACGATTCCTTGGTCACGGATGCCGACATCGATCCGGATGACACGAACCAGTTGGAAGTGCATATCAAATGAAGAAGTCGGAGGGAAATGGGCATGGCAAAGGGGTGTCGTTGCCTTTGGCGTCCATAGGTGGTAGTTGCATTGTGATACCCAGTTTAAAGCATGGTTCGGTTATCAAGGAGTTTTGTATGGCGCGTATCTTGGTAACATTTGCATCACATTTCTCGCATAGCGCAGCATCTATCAGCCAGCTAAGACAGTTTCGCTCAATCCGTAACGAATTCCCCAGTGTAAATGATAATTCCTAATGCAGTGGGCTCCTAAACGCCAAACCTGTCCCGATGATGAACCCCGTTTTTCCAACCGGTAAGAGAGACCCGTACTCATCAAAACCTCTCCTTCATCCTCGATGCGATTATCCTTAGGTTGTTGTAGACCTTGCCTGGTTGAGCGCCGAGCACCAAAGAGACGATACTAGACAATGTCAGTAACGACCTCCCCCAAGTAATGGATGGTCTAATCTTACCTTTCCCGAGCCATGCCGATGTTCTCGAAAGCTCCAAGAATGTGTATCCTTGATCCAGCGAGGACGATACGGGTCTTTGTGGCGTTCTCAATGGCAAACTTGGTTTTCTACAAAGGAACATAGTCAGCATCCGGCTATTTATCTCAGATCCTTGTAGATGTCTACGTACGCCATCTTTTCCTGCTATTCTGCCAATAGCACGTCCTAGAGCATCCGGGCCGAGTGTCTGACGAACGTCCTTGATGTCGAAGGACTGGATGTACAACGAATCCAGACGAAGCAGCGCGATCGCGTCATCGATGTCGAATCCCATGGCGAACGCTGAGATGAAGTCCGCGCCCATCTGGAGAGCCTCCGTGCTCTGGGTGAACTTGCTCGACCGTAGCTCAACCCTCTTCTCCTTGGTGTTCATGCGAACCTGAAGTTTGCAGTGGTCCACAAGCGGGGGGTATATCTTGCTCCAGTTGTTTTTGAGAGCTGACATGCGGTTTGGCGGGATCGGAATCTTTCTCGTTTCTGCGCGACGAACTGGATCCTAAAGCAACAGACCAGAATATCAGTATGAGCCGACATTCAAGGATGTTTACACATGGAAAGTCCTACAATGTCCTTCCCGGGCGCAAATCTCGGCTTGCCCTCTTCATCGATAATCATCTCGCCGTCTTGTTCGTCTGTCGGAGGCTGAACAGCACCGGCATCTGGGAGGGAGTCATCTTGAACAACCTCGAGGAGGAGCTCGTCGTCCTGGTCCGCAGTGGGGAGCGGAACGGCCTCGGGGGCCTCGGTGGGCATTATGAGCGCTGTTGGCGCAGGCATCTTGACGTTTGAGTTGGGGCTGTCGGCTGATTCTAGTACTTGGAGGAAGAACCGAGTATCGCTCTCAAAGTGCTTCAGATTGGTTCGTAAAGTCGCCGATTCGCCGCTAGTCCAACAAAGTTGCCTTCAATTTTGACCGCGGGGCATGAAATTCTTCCAAAAAAATCGTGGGCCCACAGCTGTAATCGTGGGCTTATCGATTGGCCACCCGCTGCAGCCAGCGTTAGCATCCGTGCTATCCCTGTAAGCTCTTGGTAACCTTATTAGCGTCATTGAAAGCAGGTAAGGATGGAAAGCCTTTCATGCGCTCATAGTGCCCTTCCTCGTTCAAGTTTCTAAGCTTCCGGCGTTATTCAACCACGCCGAAACGACACTGTTTTGCCCGAGTGCCCAGTCATGGCTTGAGAACTGCGGTTACTGAGCTCTGTGTGTGTCTCAGTATGAGCTTCGAAGATGTCTACTAGCGCCGCGACGACCCAAATCGGCCGTCACTTCTGGTCTGCCATCCGAGATTCCGTCGCCACTTTTACTACGAGATCTCCCCTGCGCCAGCAGACACTGAACCGTGTAGGATTTGGACAGTCGCTACCAAAGACACATACCGGCCAGAATTCTAAACAATTCCACTCGGCGGCACGATGGTTTTCCCTTCCTTACACGTCGCGCATAGCGCCGAACAACGTCCGACGCAGCTGTACTTCTGGCGGCTTGCTGTTGCTCGGGCTGAGCCATAACCAGACCTCGACGAGCACGGCTGTAGCGACCTGTACCGCCGCCGCCGACTCTGCGCTGTCTGGCAGCAAGGCGCAAAGAGCCAACATAAGCTACCTCGCACGGCGAGCGGCATTGCGAAGCCATCTTCAACAACATGGCAGTCGAGGCCAAGGCTGTGTGTCCGGGAGGAAGGCCAATAGTTCGAGCGCAAAAGGGGAAAAAGGCAAGGAAGATGGAAAGGAGACGACGTCTTCTCAGCACAAGGCAGATGCTCAATCGCCTGCGCCTGAAAGGAGCCCGGAGTCGCAGCAATCAGACGAGTCTCTGGCGGATTCCATGTCAAAATACCTACATCTCCCTCACTTACCTAAGATGCCTCATCGGCCGACAAAAGAAGAGTTGCTGGCAGCCGCAAGTGGGTTCTGGGAGCGGTTGAAAGTACGGTTCAAGTGGTTCTCCATTCGAAGCATGCGACCGTGGAACGCCGACGAATGGGGCGCATTTGTGTCATGGTTCTTGTTCGGGCATCTGGTGTGGATATTGGTGGGAACTACGACCTTCTTTTCCCTCCTTATCCTCACCATCAACACGGTGTTCGCCCAGGGTAAGTATTAACTCTCGCGGACACAGAAACCCGATACTAACCGTGGGATAGAAACGCTTGCAAAGTGGATCGGCGATTACCTGACAGAATCCGCCGGGCTCACGGTCGTGTTCGAGTCGGCGATCGTTCCAAAGTGGAAAGATGGTGTGATTACATTGCGTAACGTTTTCGTGTCACGGAGGCCGGGTCAGATTAAGTCGTCGGTAAAGAAGGGGTCTTCCAACGAAGCCGCGGTAGCAGCGGCCGCCAGACATGCGGACCAGGAAGCTGCGCTTACGGAAGAGGACGATGGCAATTACACACAATTCGACGTGACCATTGACACAGTGAACGTCACGTTATCATTCATCAAGTGGTGGAACGGGAAGGGACTTCTAAAAGATGTTGAGGTCAAGGGCGTGCGTGGGGTGGTGGACAGGACATCAGTCCACTGGTCTGCTGACGGAAAACGTCCCTTCGATTACAGACACGAGCACAACCCCGGCGACTTCGAGCTGGACTATTTCAAACTAGAGGATCTCCTGGTGACCATCCATCAGCCTGGAGGATTCCGTCCCTTCTCCGTCTCCATATACTCGTGCGAGCTTCCTCAGCTTCGCAAACAATGGCTCTTTTACGACTTCCTGTCGGCGTCGCACATGTCCGGATCTTTTGACGGATCCTTATTTACCATCCATCCCCGACAGATACACGGCGTCGTCTCGGCCGATGAAAGTGGACATGACCATTTCGGCACGCCCTCGGCCTGGAAAAAGTTCTCGAGGTTGAGGATTGACGGGCTTAAGATTGATCACCTGAATCGGGGTGTCGAGGGGCCTTTTGGCTGGATCTATGAAGGCAACGTCGACATAGTTGCCGACGTGATGTTCCCCGCCGATGCCCAGGAGGGCATTGGAAAGGTGGTTGCCGAGTTCTACGATAAGATGGAAGAGGCCGTTACAAGCAACCGCTACCTCCGAATGCTGGACAACAACGGTGGTCGCAGCACGGCACCCGACAGCGATGTGACCATCGATAATGCAAGCCCGAGCCTAGAATCCTCGGGTGCAACAACACTCCCCTCAACAACCTCATCCCCCGCAGCGGCCGCTGTTGGTTCCATTTCACCCATAGAGGAAGGCACGCCCTCCTACCTGGTCATGGACCTGCGGATACACTTGAACGACGTCCGAGCTGCGGTACCCCTATTCAACAACCAGCACATGAGCTACGTGAACCAGGCCCTCGTGCGCCCCATCGTGGCCTACATCAACGCCAAGCACACCTACATCCCCATCAACTGCCGCATCGTCAAGCGCGTCACCGACTTTGACGGCTCCTGGAGCCTGTGGGACTGCGGACTCATGGATGACCTGAGTGCCGAGGTATACTCGGCCTTTGCCCGGAACGTTGAGGATCAGCACAGCCGAGTCCGACGTTTCAAACGTGTCGGTCTGTGGACGATAAGTCTCGTCGTGCATGCGCTGCTTGCTGGCGTGGCTGGGGATCTGATGTAGTCCATGTTTTTTTTGGACGTTTTCTTATTTATGTTGTACTCTCTCTCCTCTGTGAGATTCTTAAATGTATACATGTGGATGGCGTCGTTTAGAATCTGGAACCCGGGTGTGGTTAAAAGGAACACAGCAACACATATATGGGGGGTCTTGGCATATTGTATATATAGAACTTAACTGGCGTTTGGGGAAAATGTCGATGTCAGTTTTTGGACATCTTGATAACAAACTAGGTAGTTGAGCATGCTGATCGACGGCAAAGGGGCCAGGGGGAGGGGGAGGGTTCAGGACTGAATCGATACCCGCGTGTCTTGTATGAGAGTTTGATGATTAAATAATTTAAGGTGTAGATGATGAAACTTTCATGTGTGGAAGTGATGCCAATGATATCTAATGCATTCTAACGCTCAAACAAACATGCCATTAAGCAACACACCCCATGCAGCCATTCCCCCTTTTCATCGCTTCTGTTTCACTCCACCGCTCCGTGTATGCACGAAACCAAATGCTCATTACATCGCCCATTGATTGCAAAGATTCTCCTACATTCTTAAACCAGTAACGCCTTCACCACGTGAACCTGGACTCGGCAAGATCGGATGTGTGTGTGTGCCTGACAGAGGTAAAGGCGTTCTCATAGGTATCACCTGTGTTTGCCATCAATGGTTGTAACTGCTGATTTGCACTGTCAGGACAGATGTTGTCGGGCATGGCTTTCTCACGTAGAGAAAGCCGACGCGGCGCATATGGAGCGGGTGATTGTTGTATTGTCGTATCAAATCTTTCACATAAAGTCGTCACTAAATCCATTGTCAGCACAAACCCCCATAAACATTGTCACATTTAAGGGCTTGCTTACTCTCCAAACGCCTCATCGTCGTATGCGGCCACATCCGCAACAGGGCCGCTACGGCTGACACCCGCAAGGGTGGTCTTGGTCTTGGCAGCCTTGGTCTTCTTACCACCCTTCTCAGCGGCCTTCTCCTCCTTCATCTTCTCGTTGCTGAGCGCAGTCAAGGTGCTCGAGATCTTCTTGATCTGGTCGCTGGGGAGGTCCTTGGCGAGCTGCTTGGCAAACTCCTGGAGGAAGAGCACATAGTGCGCCTTCTTGGAGTTGCTGGCCAGGACAGGGGTCAGGGTGTTGCGCAGCAGCTCAAACTGGGACTTGGTCGAGGGGTTGAAAAGCGGAAGTCGGGACAAATCGATCGTGTTGTTGGGGTCCTTCGCATCGATCACCACGGCGCTGGCAGCGGTAGTCGCCTTACGGCTATCGCTGATTCCGATTCCGCCAAAGAGGTCCTCGGCGTGCTTAAGGTCAGCCTCCTTCTCGGTTTGACGTAGGCGCTCGCGCTTCTGGGCCTCAGTCTCCTCCTCATCGCTCGAATCACCAGCTTCGGCGAGGGCTTTGGCGCGCTCGGCTTGACGTTCCGCGATGCGCTGAGCCTTGGACTTCTTTGCCGCGGCGGCCTCGGCCTCGGCCTTTGCCTTCGCTTCGGCAGCCTTCTTGGCTTTCTCGCGCTCGACCTCGGAGTCTTCGGCGGCGTCCCATGATTCTAGGACCTATGGCGGCATTGTCAGCTATCTGGGACCCCCGTATTAGACGGGCGGGCAACATACATCGCTATCCTCGGCTTCCTCATCGTCAAAGTTTCGGCGTCGCACGGCCGCGACAGGGGGAGAATTCGGAGCGGAGCTGGAGGACTCTTCCTCCGACTCGTCTGCAGGGGTGAGAACAGCGGTCAGCCCAATCTAGTAATTCCATATGCACATGATGTCGACGCTATGCTCGCCGAGTCCTGGATCGCCAGCCATAGGGCAGAAGGCATTTGCATATCGGTTCAGTGCCCCACCAATAACTGCAGTCAAGGACAGAAGTCGTGGTGCATGGTTGTGGACATATCTGAACCGCGATCACAGGTCTTTGGCGACACATGTGGCTGATCGCGGGGTCGCGCACCGAGGGAAGTGGTGATAACTTACCCCGCCGTTTCGTCGGTGCTGGCATGATTATGCGCTCTGTCGTAATTCAGGTGGCTTTTTTTCGTTTGCGCGAGACGATGCTCGAAAAGTTGCAAATTGGGCAATTCTGCTGGTATCGAGAATTCCTTTTAGCAAGTACGGTCGACTTGAAGAGAGGAACAGAGTCGGGTTCCAAAGTTGGGCAGCAGCAGGGAAGAAATGGTTCCGTATCTAGCGAAGATTAATTTAGGTTGTGGGTGTCAGCGTTAAAGTTGCGACCTAGTTTCACTGTCGCCGGCTGCTTTGGTGCCGGATTCAGCCAGCAAAACACCGCCACAGTCAGACTTCTCCAAGCAGGTTACAGAATAATATGTCTTTGCTATACACTCTAGTCCGAGGGGGTTTGTTAGCGCAATATCGAAGCATTTATAATGAAACTCTTGCCTGAGGTATTCTTGTCCGAGGGATCTTTGGGTGAAAAAAGATTGGCTGATAAGCAACTGATGTCTTTCTCCTGCCCATATACTATTGTCCTATTATAACGGCGTTTCTTCGCGAGACTGCTTTATTTCTGATCGGTGTTACACATGCGAATACCTGACTGACAACTGCGCCGTCGGCTTAGAGTCAATGGCGCAGAACCTGGGCTTTCTTTCTGTTCCCCTCGACTTCGTATTAGAAATGATGTTCTTCTACATATGCTACTACAACCGGAGGCATGCTGCAGTTATTCGCTTTCGATGTTCTTATCCTATCATATGTGACTGCCATTTGCTGTACTGCACTGTTAGACTGCGGTTTCTGCGTAGTGACACGTTAAATTGTCTGGGTCAAACTTTGCTCATGGAACCGTATGGCAAAACAGAGAACGAACACTGACACGTGTGGCGTCAACTTAAACTTCGAGTTCCGTCCTTCAGACGACTGACGTCACGGCTTCCTTCTACTCCAGCCACAATAGGATCTGAGGAGTGCCAACTTCTCTCTTATAAACCATAGCAGCGATGGATCTCTCACCACTTTCCGGCGCAGAGACTGTTCGGCATTCCTAAAGGTGTAGACAGTGTGCATTGTAGGGTCTTGTGCTCCAACTTCTGCTAAAGTGCGGTCCGCAGCGCGATAACGTTTAGGTGATTGCCGCAAAAACCCCACTAATCTAGGCACCTAGTGTACCTAGGGATGGAGAAGAATCCAGGTGATCGGTTCCTCAGCGAGAAATTTCTTCACAGCTTCCAGAAACTGTCACCGTGGACACCCGTATTCTGCTCTGAGTCAGACGATGCCCACGAAGGAGGGCCTGCCCATTATAGCGCTGAGAATTCCAAGACTGTCATCGGAAAGGAACGCGACGACGTGCAATCTCTTGCAACCCCGAAAGATTCCGATGGCAAGCATCAGCCTTCAGCTGACACACCAATACGGCCTTCAAGTGAACACAGCCCTTTGACAACGTCCAGAGATGCTCAGGAAGGCCCCACGCAGTCGCCGTTTGTATTTCGTTGTTTGTTTGGCCCTGCCTTATCGGGCTCTTTGGAGGCTGAAAATGCACGTTTCAAGCATTTCCTCCACGCGAAGTCGCCGGGTGGCCATGACACTGATTTGTTGCTACATGCCGCCAAGGTGCCGCCTCCGCCACAGAGCGGGTATGCGTTGGTCTCTGGTCTTTGGTCCCGGTCTTTGGTGAGCATGATCTTACTGCATAGGTCAGACAATGGGAAAAGCCGGCTTCCGCTTTTTCTGGGGTTTGTTAAAATCTTCATCCGCGTGTGTCATCAAGCTCAGCATACTTGAATACATGGCAACCCAGTAATTATATATACTCGAGCCCTACCTCATGGTCTCGCTCCCCAGTTGTCAGACACGGTGACTTGATCATACCCAATCACATAAGCCCCTAATAAGTAATCTTATTATATCTAATCCTCATTGACTACTCCAATGATCTCAACCCAAGTCAACACCAGGCTTTGCTCACCCAAGCAAGCAACCCAGCTTGGACGAGCGTTAGCACCTCTTTGCCTACACCAGGTATCCGTACTTGGAAATCCAGCTGCACTCCGGGCTGCGGCTGCTGCTCAACAACATCAACACGGCCCGGCTCCACGAACCTTCTCGACCACCAGCGCTGCTAGACTCCGTGATTTCTTCCCACCCAAAGAGACAGCTTATATCCGCCAAACGCCCCCTGCCTGGCCTCACCATGGCTGGACCGAACAAGAGATGCTCGCGGTGGTTCCAGAGCATCGCAAGCCCAAGAACGTGGGCGACTGGGTCGCGTGGAAGCTGGTGCGGTTGGCTCGGTGGGGGACAGATCTTGCAACTGGAATCAGAGCAGACCAGCAAGTCGACAAGAAGAACCCCACGACCGCGCTAAAGGCAACGGAGCCACTTACTGAGGCTCAATGGGTATGTCCACCTGTTTTCGGACTTGTTTTCTCCAGTAGACCAGTTGACGCTAACCCGATGTATAGCTTGTTCGCTTTATATTCCTCGAGTCTATTGCTGGAGTTCCCGGTATGGTCGCCGGTATGCTCCGACATCTCGGCAGCCTCAGACGGCTCAAGCGCGACAACGGCTGGATCGAGACGCTACTCGAGGAGTCCTACAACGAACGCATGCATCTGCTTACCTTCATGAAGATGTGCGAGCCGGGCTGGTTCATGAAGACGATGATCCTGGGAGCTCAGGGTGTCTTCTTCAATGCTATGTTCGCTAGCTATCTTGTCGCGCCCAAGATCACCCACCGCTTCGTCGGCTATCTCGAAGAGGAGGCTGTGCACACCTATACCCGCTGCATCCAGGAAATCGAGAGCGGGGATCTGCCGATGTGGTCGGATCCCAACTTCCAGATACCCGAGCTCGCAATCAATTACTGGCGGATGCCCGAGGGCAAGAGAACCATGAGGGATCTCATTCTCTACATTCGGGCTGACGAAGCCGTTCACCGCGGCGTCAACCACACTCTTAGCAACCTTAATCAGAAGGAGGATCCAAACCCATTCGTTAGCGACTACAAGTCAAGTGCCGATGGCCACAAGCCAAACCCGGCCTTGAAGCCCACGGGCTATGAGCGGGAGGAGGTTATTGGCTGAACAGCCTTGTATAGACGACGCTGTATTAATATGTGTACAAAAGTTATTGGTATACGGAATTATGGTTCTGGGGAGGTCAGGCAGTCATTTGGTTATTTTTACTTTGTTAGACTGGACAAAACATGTCCTTTTTGGGAAATACCTTGGACAGGAGGGAGTTCGGGGTTTGGAGGATCTGGATAGGCGACATGATGCCATATCTCTCCTCTCTGTACGAGGTTTCGAGTTTGCATTTACGTAGGGAACTAGAGAATAACTACAGGCGGGCCAACAGATGGTGCTTCAATATGACTTGCATTTGTACATCTTCATGATTTACTTTGACGTTGTTTGACTCGTGGATGTGCTTAGGAGTCCCCTAAAAGACGCTCGGGCCTCAGGTTAACGTCTCGTTCCGACTAACGCGAACAAGCGATCAGCGGCTTATATCCACTGCTTAGCTCGCTTCGCATGTGAATCAGCAATTGACCATCTACAATTGGGGAATATACGAATGTGCTTAATCGGTAGAACCACTAGTTAGAGCTCCTCGATAGATCCCATTGCGAAGAACGCAAGCCAGATGATAAGTGCCTGTTGCAAGTCACCTTAACTATGAGCGTCAGATCACGACGGGAAGCCTGCTATTGGAAACTGACACTGACCCGATGCCAGTCCTGGCAGGAACATAAGGAAACGGCGCGAACGGTTCGCCGTTTAGTAACACACATACCTCCGTACAGCGCGGGAAATCTGCATATCAACCCAGGCACCCATTAACTACCGCCAAGCGTTCATTAAGGCACCAAAAATTGGAGACGCAATTTCCAAACTGGAGGGTCTTTGGGCGCCGTTTCGACAGGCGCGCACTTTCCTATCTAGGCCGCCCGCCGCCCTGAACTGAGGTGTTGCCGCCCTTCGCCCGTTGTCAGGTCGAGCAGCAACTCCGACTCTCGTCAACTTCTAGGTCCTCTCGTCTTCACGACACAGAAACAGGTGGGTCGCATCACGCACTACTAATCGCCTCGACGGGAATTTGCCTCATCCGCTCCAAGAATACTCCGCTAATCGCATTTACATTTTTGCCAGCGACTAGACAACACGTGCTGACTGCTAGGTGCCTTTGTCGCAACTTCGAGCGCTTTGCGATTGCCCCTGTTCATCTTACTGAGAGAAGGTGCTGACAGGCGCACTTTAGCTCGACCTTGTCGCAGCTTGGAGGTTGCGACATCTTGGAGACGAGGCGCGATTCCATCATAAGGTAGCTCAAGAATTCACGGGGCACTCTTGGTCTCAGCGGGAATTTATCGATTAAATCGTCTGAACATCAAAACCGCCTCAAAGCTTCGGGTCTGACCCGAGCAACTTGGACTCCTTCCGAAGCCACTTTGGACTGAAAGAGCACCACCCCACCCCACCGAAATAACTCCCAACTGCCTCTGCACAGCCCTGCCTGCCATCGCGACCCCACGATCAGCAACGATACCAAACCCGCTTGCCAACCTCGAACGCTTCTGCTCAGCGCTTATTGAAGCTAAATCGAAGAGATCTGTGCAGGAGCTGTACATGACGTGGATGGCACTGCAGCGAACGTCCAACGAAGAAACCGAAACAGCTATTTCTTAACGTGACCTGACTACTCCGTACAGTACCTGCACAAGTGGGCCAAGCAAGAAGTCGATTCGTGGCCGCGCTTCCTTGCGACCTCTGTGGCTCTGGACGGCCCCTCCCATACCGGCCGCTTTTACATTTGCAGGTCAATACGGCGCCTAACAAGCGTCAGGCCTCGGCCATTTCTGAGGCGACATCAACGTGGTCGAATCCCATCTTCTCCCATTGAGGCTCTAATAGGACTCCACTGTCGGTGAAAGTTGGGGTAGTCGGGTCCCGCGCTCTGCCAGCGCAGTCAGTGTCACCTTGCAGCCTGCCGCAAGCACAGCCTCAGAGCATTGCCACTGTGCCTGGAAGGCTGACTCGCAATTGCCTCGTCAACATTCTAACAAAAGAAACACCACTCGATCTTGACAAAGCTAATCGATACGCGATCCATGGACCAACAGCATTCGCAGGTCCGTGGGCGCTCGGTCTCGGCCACGTCTGCCGGCGGGGAAAATGCACATCAACAGCCTCATATAAGAAACGGGCACTCGCCTTCACCTGCCCGCTTTGCTAATCCAAATGAAGTCGCGTCATCTTCGATTGGCCTAGGACTCGGACTTGATCCTGCTGCGCAACACTTCAGCGGAGAGCAACCCGATTACGCGGCTTATAACAATAACGCAAATAGCTACCTGAACAATCAGCAGCTCCAGTCCTTCTCGCAGCCAGGCCTCGGTGACCCCTCCGCCACATTTGGCCTGAACCAGGGCTTCACGGACCAGCTCAAAGCCGAGGACCCCTCCTTCGGCGCCCAGACGCAGGGAGGCTATCAACAAGACCTGCTGGGAGCGAACTTTGGTGACGCCGACTTCACGATATTCCCGCCGACATCGGGAGAGCAGCAGTTCAACGCGCCCTTGTTTGTTGGCGACGGCCAGCAGCTGGGCAGCCCCGACGCCAACATGATGGCACAGGCAAACCACAACTCGACCCCTCCTCACCTCCTCCAGCCCGAACCGCACCAGCCCGCCTCCGCTAACCATTCGCCCTCCTTCAACCAACATCATTTCTCCTCGCCGCCCGGCAGGCATTCGAGGAATGTCTCGCTGGGCCCAGAAGCGGCACTTCTCCCGGGTCAAATAGACTGGAGCCAGGGTCCTCAGTTCCAGGGACACAGGCGCACCCCATCAGAATACTCAGATGTCTCTTCCGTCGCACCGTCTCCGAATCTCGTCAGCTCGGACAACTTTGAGACGATTGACCAGAACCACTCGCCGATGCAACGTCCGCAGGATGCCGCTCTGTACCAAGAGCTGCACGGTATCGGCAGCTTCAGTATATCCGATCAGGGCACACACTCGCCTAATCATAGAGGCCGGAGTCCGTCCCATAGCCCAGCCATCTCGCCGCGCATTCTCCCACAACAGTTGCCCGACATGAACCAGCAGAACAGCTTCCTCCTACAAGCCCAAAGTAACAGCTTCGGTCCGCCGCCCTCGTACATGCAGCAGGGACAGCAGGAAGCCTTCCCTCAACTGCCCCAGGACGGGTCAGAGATGCAGGGACAGATGCCAGCACCGCCAGCCATCAACATCGACTTCGCGCCGACAGCCGTTAGAAGCGGTTTCGAGCAGCCAAAGAATTTAGACATAGATTCTCTGACTCCGCCGGAAAGAGGTATGCCAGATGATCTTTTTTTTAAAAAAAAAACAGGCACCAGAATCATGTTTAGCTAACTGTCGTGGCAACTAGGTCGCCCGAGAATCTCGCGCCCTCGCGCCGTCACCGACCCTTTCAACAGTGGTGGGGCCGCCTTCAACCATCGCAGCCCTTCAGCATCCGGGGGGTTATCACCCAACTCGGCCGCCGACGCTCGCTCAGAAGGGTCCCGCTCCCTTTCTCCACTTGAGCGCTCTGGCTCCAACAGCGGGGCGGCTTCGCCAAACAACAGGAGACGCCAGTCCACTTCAGCCGTGCCGAACAATGTCATCGCGCTTCGTCTTGCAGACCCAGAATATAATGGTCCTGGCGCGCAGGGGGATGGCGGCGCTGGCGGAGCGAAACGGGTTCAGAAACACCCCGCAACCTTCCAATGTACATTGTGCCCCAAGCGCTTTACTAGAGCCTACAACCTGCGGTCTCACCTTCGCACGCACACAGACGAGAGACCGTTCGTGTGCACAGTTTGTGGGAAGGCCTTTGCGCGTCAGCACGATCGCAAGCGTCACGAAGGTCTACATTCCGGTGAAAAGAAGTTTGTCTGCAAGGGCGAACTTAAAGCTGGCGGGCAGTGGGGCTGTGGCCGGCGGTTTGCACGTGCAGATGCCTTAGGACGGCATTTCCGCTCTGAAGCAGGGCGCATCTGCATCAAGCCGCTTCTGGATGAGGAGATGCTCGAGCGGCAACGGCTATGGAACGAGCAGCGGATGCAGCAGGCCGCGGCGCAAGGCATGGTAATGCAGGCGCCCGGCATGATGATGCCGCCCGGAATGGATCCGAACACTGGCGCTTACCCCATGGATGCCAGCGGCAACTATGCGCTGCCCCAGGCCCTACTCGCGCAGTATCCCGCCTTGGCGCAGATGAACTGGGGTCCAGACATGGCCGGCGGTGGCAGCGGCATGGAAGACGAGCTGAGTGGGAGGAGCAGTTTCGACGCTAGTGATTACGATGAAAACGACGACGGCGGCTATGTCAGTGGTCCTGGGACCGGCTTTGGTCCTGGCGGGATGCAAGAGGGATTTGGGGAGATAGGTTATGCCAGTGACTATGGCGGGCGTTGAGACCTGCCTAATTGTGGGGAGTTCAAGTTGGTTTGGAGAACTGGGCGCATTTTGATTTCTTCCAAGGGATGATTTGGATATTCCCATGCGAACATGCTTCATTCATGCGAGCTTTTTTATGACATTCATGATCTGTTATTGGCGAATCTGGTCTTTAGGATTGCTTCACGATTCTTGGGTATATTTCCCGCGGGGGGGGGGGGCTTCTTCAGTTATCGTTTCCAGGAGAGGGAGTACTGCATGTTTAAAGGTCTGGCTTTGTGGGACTGTGTTTTTTTAGACCGCACTGCGACTCCTTATAGATACCAACCTTTATGTTTGTCAACCAGATCTTATAGGGTAGCTAGGTACACAGTAGCTCTCATATGAAGAACATGGGATTTCGGATCGAGGAGCCTCACAATGCAGCGCAACCCAGCAGATGCCGCTCCGAGAACTTGCCGAGCCAGTCACAGTCTCTCCGGAGCAAGATCCAATTACAGTCAGAGTTGCAGCTGCAATCTGCAGTCTGCAGATGTCAGGTCCAGGACCAATGGGAAATAGGAACAACTGAAGGGGACATTAACACGCCCAAATCTTGTCCCGGTCATTAATCTGCAGCCACAACGTACCCTCATAGCGCTTCTCAAGGACTCAGGCCAAAACTGTGTGGTGCGTTCAGCTGTTCAACACTACACCATCCGGATGTGGACTCCAGAGAGGGGCCGTTCTCGGTCTAGAGTTGGTGGGAGGGGGAGGTCGCTAGAGGTATCTGTTTTCTGAATGCTGCTGTGGTCATATAGTGACGAGCTAATACTGGGCGTGGAGTGGGCCTCAGGCTACTTGTGTTTCCTGATGCTAATTGTGACATACAACTTCGTCAACAGCAGAGCTACTATCCTATTATGCCTGATATCCTTAGCTTGAACTTGACATGTCTCCTCCACCTGAAGTCAGGGCCGTCGTCGTGGCTAGGCCTGGCACGGCTGAGATCAGGACAGTCTCCTTGCCCAAGCTCCGGGCCCATTACTTGCTGGTTTGTACAACGGCCGTGGTTGAACCTGACGGACTGGAAGTATGCTGGATGTGTAGGAAACAACAGGGGCTCCCCAGTGGGCTGTGACTACGCCGGAATCGTCGAGGAGGTTGGGAGCAAGGTGACGAAGCAGTTTGCCAGGGGAGATCGAGTCTGCAGAGTCTCCCACGGGTCGACGACGCCATTCTGAAGGAGGTGAAGCCGAATGTTGACAACGGCCTGACCCTTGCTTATACCATTCTCGGCGAGCCGTTTGAGAAGGGACGGAAGGTATCTGCTGGTCTTGAAGACTACGGGTTTGGCAAGATGTTCTTGGGCTCAGCCGACGGTTGCTCGCCGCGGTTCTGTGCATGACGCATGAACGATGTAATTCCGTGTGTATATCTCCAGACTTCCTGAACGCCAAATATTTGACAGAATCGGTTGGTATCGCTAAAACAGCAAGAGCAGATCAAAAGGCAAGAAAGACGATAAAAAAGCCAAAGTATTGAAAGCACCACCAACCCCAAACCATCCCTGTCACTGATACACATACTGCGTCTGCGACGTCCGCACAATCTCGTCAACCACCCGCTGCAGAACCTCTTGGTGGGCATTCGAGAAACTCCGCTTGACGAACGGCTTGACCAAGCTACCGCACTCGATCGTCGCAATCTCGACAAGTTCGTAGTCGCCTGCCGTTTCTGCTGCCCCTGCCCTGGTGACTTGATTGTGTACCACAGAGGGGTGGTCAGGCTGCACCTCGCCGGCGCGCCGAACCTCGTAGCTGCTCCGCACCGTGACACCGGCCTGCGCATCTGCGCGACACCGCACGCCGTGCTCGAAGCTCTGAAAGACGCAGGGGATCACGATATCTTTCGTCGCCCAGGACCCCACCCCGGGAATGATGGGCACCCGGTCATGGACGATGAACGCCTGCAGCTTGAATCCGTCCTCCTTGAAGAAGGCGTCATTGACCAGTTCCTCGAGCTGGACCGGCCGGCGCTCATACTTCTTCAGGTACGGGTTCGCCACGATCAGAGGCTCGTACGTGTGGAGAGCCTCGAGCACGGCCTGCGGGGTGAGGTATGCAGGCAGCGGCACCCGTGTGATGACCGTCAGGCCGGGGTTTTGCTGAGGCGAAGGCATGGGCCAAGTCTTGTCAAGAACTGTGTTGGGTACTATCGGCCGGGCATCTGCAGACGGAGGCGGAGGCGGAGGCTTGGCGAAACCCGGAGATGGAGGTGAGTTGAGGTGGGGATCGGCCAGTAGGCGGACCACGGGCGGGGACAAGCGCTGGTTGAAAGCCAAGTCCGCGGCTGAGCTCTTTGTTACAATTTAATGCGAACTGAAAGACAGCCCCAAGATACAAGTCGGATGAATGAGCTTGAGCCGAATTTGTGGGAATAGGCTGCAACATGCAATCTGATAAATGGATTTTTAGCCCCCAATTCAATCAAGTTGTGCGCCAGTCATCCATCTCACCTCATCATCAATCAAATGCATGGAGGCGAGCTGAAAAAGGGCGGAACGGGGTTAGACTGAAGCATCCTCGTTTCAAAACGCGGCCGCCTGGTGGCGGGGGTGCCACCGGTCTTCAGTCAAGTGCTAGACTAAGATCTGCAACAGGTTCGTTAGGTCCCGTCTTTCGTGCCTCAGGAATAGATTGTAAGCCTCTTGTCTACGAAGTACAGCCCCCAACCCTGAGGTGGCTCGTTGGATTGACAGTTACTTTTTGATGTGAACTTGAGTGCAGTCTTTTAGATTTCGCGCCGAATTGCGCTCTCGCAACATGTTACAGAGTGTGTGAATCACAAATCCTGTAAACCTGCTCGGAGAAATGTGTCATTTGGCTGACTCGAATGGGGCAAATCAGTTCGAGTTCTGTCTCCCCGAGTCTTTTGCACCCTTTACGAATCACTCTGATTTAAGACCTCAACCGGGCATCTGAGACAAGCTTGCCCTCAATTTGACTTGAACGGGTACATTTCCACGGTCCTTCTTTCCTGGTTCAGCTTGGTCCTGTTTGCTACGTGTCCAGAAAGTCGGTGTCTGAGACTCTGAAACGCATGGGATTCTACACAGTAATTCCTGTGTGGCTTATCAACCCCTCTGAGGCTTGCCTGTGGCTCAGGCTTCCGACAGTTCGGGCCCGTGGCTGGAAACCCTTGAGTCAGTGGAGCTGCAGGGTTCGGAACGGCTTCAGCCGGCGCCGGCCGCTCCCGTTTGATGCTGGGTCCTAAAAGAACGATCGAACATCCATGGATGCATGCCGATGGACATCGATATCTACCAAACCTGAGACATTAAGTCGACGACGCTACGCTTTAGGTTAGTTACACTGATAGTATTTACTCCGATTTTGCGAAGTCTGGCCGCCATACCCGTCGCCATGAAGCTCAAAAATGTGTTGGTTGGGAATAAGGAACAGCAAAGTGGTCTTGCTCCCCAACCATTCCAGTCATCCGTGCTTCTGATAAGCGGTAAATCGGGAGGATAAGAGTCATACGGAACATGACGGGCGCTCGCCTCAGCATATCCGCATAGAATGGGAAAGATACAAAGTGAAAGAAGGGACAATTAGGGAGAATCTCCAGCCCTGCTGATTCAACGGCTTCAAACCGAGAGCCGAACTTAGCCTCCTCTAACATAGCACTTCGGGTGGTACGTAATGGATATCACTGGTGTTCCACCCTCAGGCTTGACCGCCTGCGAATAATGCACCGAGCAGCAGCAACCGAGAGGCCGAAGCATGCTAGAAGCACGCCGAGGACGGTCAACGGCCGTTCGGGGCGGAGGCAGGGCGGGAGAGATGCACAACAAGAAATGCGGTGATCTGTCGCGTCACTCGAGTTGATTGAATAGCCAACGGCGCGTCCAGATAAAAAATTCTGCTCATCTCAGTCCACCCTTTCGACCCAATTTGACCAGTCGATGCGTGTTGTCAGAGGAGCTGTTCTGGCGGTGAAGAAGACTGCACTGAAGCGTTGCCAATTCGGGCGCGGGCGGCTGGGGCGATGCGTGGGGAGGTAGCACCCCGCGCTTCCTCAACCTTCAAGTTCCTCGACTGCCCCTTCATGCGCGACTGCAAGACAGCTTGACAGCCAAGACAACGACCTGCTTTGCCAAACGGATTGGCCCACTGGTTGAACCCAGAAGCGGGTCAACCTATGGGTCTCTATTCTTTGCTTGCTGTCCGTTCCCGTCGAAAGGTCCTGAATGACAGTTGGACCAGATGATGAATCTTGATTCCTATAACGGATGGCAACAGGAATTGCCTTTCTGTCATCTTGGATGCGGGCGACGGCATAAGCCCCACGACATGATTGAGGTACTTGTTGGAATAGGAGTGCCTTGGGAACAAGTAGCCGACACTTGACTAGAGGCGCATCGCTGCCCAGTCTGCAACGTATCGGTACCTAGGCACACAACCGCCCCAAACGATTCGCTGCCCGTGCTGTATTTCCCTGCACAATGGGTACGGGGAGATCGCGTTGCGTACCATCGTTCACGACTTACATGCGCATTGCATCAGGCAACGCCAACGAGGCATCAGGGATGAAGGATTGCGATGGCGCGCTGCCTGTACGTAGTGTACATGCTGCTATTCTTGTTGCGCATCCAAGAAGGCCTACTGTATGTTCCGCATCAGAGAAAACCGCAGCAAGCAATCATGGCATGTTGTGAACCGGATTCGAGCGGCGCTGTGCAAGCGCACCGGGAATCGCGCATTTGTGGACTGTCTCACGTTCCAATGTCCCTTTCTTCCAACGATGCGTGAACCCCACGGCCTTGGCCAGCCGGATAAGGGCATGAGGAGGCAGGGCTGCGATACACGCACAGACAAATATCCCCCATCCCCTGCAAGTGCGAAGGGAAATGGAGGGGCCAAAATCCTGAGAGTCTGCCCCTGAAGCCGATGACGCCGTCACCACACCACACACACTCAGCTCGGTGATGGTGTCGAGCAAAGGTCAGCAGGCAATAGAAGATGGTGGGACAGGGTCGGCGGGATACTGAAACGGCCAACAATTGGTCACGCATGTAAGGGCCCGCTCGTCTGGCACTTCCTTGACCTCCCGCAACGGTGCCATGGAGGGCGGATATCACAGCAGGCTAGCTTGTTCTGGAGCACCGTTGTGAGGGGCATTCTGGGGACAGGAAAGCACTCGGCAGAATTGTAGTATACATACTTGTGTTTAAGCCCATCCTCCTGTGCAACCCGAAGTACCGTTCCAGGCCAAATGAAATGCAAGCTTCCTGATGTTAGGCACTTCCTTTGGGTTGGTGGGATGAAAGTGCGAGTGGGCTGTGACGGGAATGGCCCGCTTACCCTAGCGGAGAATAGAAAACGGAGACCAGAACAGCCAATGACGTTCGCCCCCAGCCATCCAACAAACATTTCACACGATGCATCGAGCAGGGCCTCAAGTCGGACAGTGCAGTCCCGCTTGAGTGACTCGACGTGCTGTTGCACGGGAGACGGCTCTTGTCTCTCTTTTCCTGCAAAATTAGAGGGATATTTCTTCCCGCGAATTAGTACTTACGGGCAGACAAGAAGAGACGAGCAGTGGACGAGAAGGACATTTATCAGCGGCTTATCTGTACGCTCCTTGCGCCGCTATTGTGCCACCCGACCGCCCTGCGGGAGCCAGTACATCGGTGTATGTACTTACCGCCGTGCATGAATACCTCATTAAGATACATTGACACCACCTCTACTTCCGACCCATTTTGCCGTGGCCTTTCCAACCCTTTGCTCGTGTTTGACGACCGGTAAACCGCCCAACCAGTCACAAAACAGAGCTCTCTCCTGTCGCAGCTGCAGGACAGAGCGAAGGCAATTCGAAGAACAGACATTAGCGGTGTGTGGTCGCACAGCGCAACCAGCCTTGAAGGTACACCAATCCCGTCCTACAGGTCTGCTTTCTTCAGATCCGGGCGGGCGATTGGCTCTTACCACAAAGCCATTCTCCCCTGGACGGCGAATCTTTCTGCAGGTGAAAACAAAATTTAGTTGAGGGAAAGGGGGATTTTAGGAAAGCGGTCGTCGAAGATCTGTCTTTCTTCATTCTGCATCAACTTCAAAACCACACAATTTGGCCGACGAACTACAGCGACATACACGATCACGAATTGCCCGCCGAGGCCGTCCTTCGAGCCTCGTTCGGTGAACCTTTGCCTCTTCCGAACAATTGCAGCCTCCAACTCGCCTCCTAGCCTTCCTTGTTGGAATACAGCTCCACATGAGTTTGACACCCGGTAGTCGGCACGTTGTCATTCCCTCCGACTATCAAAATGGCCGCTGCCGAAGTTTTGGCATTCCGCGAAAGTTGGACAGAGGACGCTGTGTACGGCTTGCCAACGACCCAGCTTTCGACGAGGACGATTGGGTGGGATGAAGAATCGGAGAAGCTGGTGAACAGCGCCGTCCTAAAATTGAGGCTAAGCTTCATTGCGCATGCCTGGGTTGAGGTGTGCAGCAGGACAAAGGTACGTGGCTACATTAGTTTTCTCCTCACACGCAATCCTCGCCATTGTTCCTCTGTGAAAGAAATGCCAGGCCATTCGTAGGCGTGTGTGTCCTAAGTCATCCTCGCGATCTAGTGGCTAGGGACAATCGGCGCTACGATAACGGGGTCGTCTACCACGGACCCAGTAGTCTAAACTCTAACTCTTGCTGACGTGCCCGATTACAGGAGGCCAAATCGTTGTCCGTTACTCTTCAATCAAGCGCGAAACCGCTGATTCTTCCGGACGTTCTCCCAAAATGGTCCCGCCGCCTCCCTACTTCGTCGCCGTCGCCTTCCGATGAGGACCCTGAATCGTCATCGCTAAGCCCCTGCGACCCGACAGATAGTGGGGCAAATGCGCGTAGCTCTCGGCCCCCGTCAGACGGGTTTCCAGCTCCCGATGCCATAGCTTCCGGCTCCGGCTCCGGCTCCCACCGCAGAAGTCGAGACGATGGCTTGCTCGCTGACCCGAGCATGTCGTTCCGGGTCGATTTCACAAGCGAGGAGGGATTCTGGCAAGCTGGGAAGAAGAACAAGAAGGCAAAGGCAGCGTCGGCGCCGAAGCCCTCTAACGATGATGGCGGTGACGGGGCGAAAAAGGAAGGCGGGGAAGGCGGCGATGATGGCAAGGGTGGCGGCGATGCCGGTGGAGGAGACGCCGGAAATGCCGACGGAAACGGTGCTGGTGGTAGCGGCGACGGCAACGAGGAGAAGAAGGACGACAAGAAGGATGATGAAAAGAAAGTCGACACCGAGGAGCCCAAGCCCGAGGAACCCAAGGTCGAGGAACCCAAGCCTGAGGAGCCGAAGCCCGAGGATGATATTGCAGCTTTTGCCCCTGTGGCAACAGGCAAGAAGAAAAAGGGGAAGAAAGGAGCTGCTGCCGCTGCTGCTCCGCCTTCCGAGGCACCTCCGCCTGCTGAGGCACCTCCGCCCGAAGAAAAGGAATCTGATTTCGCGCTACCGAGTGTCGAATCTAGTGGGTTTAATGCTTTCGATGAGGTCAAACTCGATGAAGGCCCCTCTCTTAGTCTGAGCCTTGGCCTTACAGACAGCAAGACACCTTCGTTTGGTGTCGGTGCTTGGGTCTCCAGTTGGATCACTGGCTCTAGCACGGGCGCTGGCAAATCCGAGGAGAAAGGGGAGGCCGACACCTGGGGCCTCGATCGAGGCAAGCCCAAGAAGAAGGGTAAGGCTAGCCTCTCCTTTGGGTCATTGGATGAGGTTGAAGAGCAGACCCCTACCGACGATACTCCGGCTGTAGACACCTCGAATGACAATGCCACTGCCCCACCAGAAGACGACTGGTTTTCATCTGTGTCTGCAAAGAAGGACAAGAAAAAGAAGGGTCTGGCTGTGGTCGAGGAATTCAAGATTGAGGAGCCCGCAAAACCAGCTGAGCCGGAACCAGAGCCGGAACCTGTTGCTAGCATCTGGGGAGCGACTACTACTTCCGGCAAAAAGAAGAAGAAGGGAAAGGGCGCTGCAGCAGCCATTGTGGAAGAACCCAAGGTCGAAGAGACGCCGGCCCCGCCCCCCGAACCGGAACCGGAACCGGAGCCTGAGCCGGAGAAAACTGCCGAAGCTGAGGATAGCTGGGGGGCGTGGGGAGTCCCCACGACTAAAAAGGACAAGAAAAAGAAAGGTAAGAACGCCATGGAAGAGCCCCCTAAGGATCCAGACCCGCCTGCAGAACCGGAGCCCGAACCGGAGCCCGAGCCAAAGCCAGAGGATACTAAAGCAGGAGACGACTTTTGGGGTTCGCTCAGCAGCAAGGAAGAGAAGAAGAAAGAGGACCCCGTTGAAGACCTCAGCTGGGGAGCAACGATGACTGGCAAGAAGGCCAAGAAGAAGAAGGGCAAGATAGCTGTCGAGCCTGAACCTGAACCTGTCAAGGAACCTGAACCCGGACCCGAACCCGAACCAATACCTGAACCAGAACCCGAGCCGGAACCGGAAAAGAAAGAAGAGAATACCAGCGGCTGGGGACTCTCATCTTGGGGAATTACAGCGACTAGCAAAAAGGACAAGAAGAAGAAGGGCAAGAGCGAGCCTGAGCCCGAACCAGAGCCTGTAAAGGAACCTGAGCCAGAACCAGAACCAGAACCAATACCAGAGCCGGAACCGGAGCCGGAGCCGGCAAAGACAAGCAACGACGACTTCTGGGGCACGACCGTACCCACGAAGAAGGATAAGAAGAAGAAGGGCAAGAAGATCGAGCCCGAGCCCGAGCCCGAGCCCGTGAAAGAACCGGAGCCCGAACCCGAACCAATACCTGAACCGGAACCCGAGCCGGAACCGGAAAAGAAAGAAGAGAATACCAGCGGCTGGGGACTCTCATCTTGGGGAACGACAGCAACTAGCAAAAAGGACAAGAAAAAGAAGGGCAAGAAGAATGATCCTGAACCAGAGCCAGAACCTGTCAAGGAACCGGAGCCAGAGCCCGAACCGGAGCCCGAGCCCGAGCCCGAACCTGAGCCTGTACCCGAGCCTGAGCCTGAGAAGAAGGAGGACATTTGGGGCGTACCCACTTCGAAGAAAGACAAGAAGAAGAAGGGGAAGAAGAACCAACCCGAACCCGATCCTGAGCCTCCCAAGGAGCCTGAGCCTGAGCCCGAGCCCGAGCCTATACCTGCAGCCGATCCTGAGCCCGAACCAGAACCCGAACCAAAGAAGGAGGCAGACGATTTCTGGGGCGCATCGGCTTCGAAGAAAGACAAAAAGAAGAAGGGCAAGAAAAACCAGCCCGAACCGGAACCAGAGCCTATTCAAGAGCCTGAGCCTGTTATCGTGCCTGAACCTGAACCTGAACCCGAGCACGAGAAGAAGACGGAAGATGACTTCTGGGGCGGTTTGGGTACGTCCAAGAAGGACAAGAAGAAGAAAAAGGGCGCATTGTATGAAGAAGCCCAGTTTGACGATGCTCCTGCACCGGAACCTCCCGCAGTGGACGATAGCACCAGTGCCTGGGATACGTGGGGCATCAGTAAGACAGACAAGAAGAAGAAAGCCAAGGATGAGGCGTCCATCAGCAATGAACCCACCAACAACGACGACGACGACTGGATGAACTGGGGCCAGAAGCCCGATAAAAAGAAGGGCAAGAAGGCAGCCGACGCACTGATTGACCTCGACAAGACTGAAGACGTATCACTTGACGATGCGCTACCAGCCGTGTTGACTCCTCTCGACAATGACTTCTTCAACTCTTGGAGTACTGGCGCCGACAAGGAAGACAACAAGAAGAAGGGCGAAGCTGAGACGCTCAAGCCAGACACGATCGAGGAGCCAGCCGCTGATGACATGTGGGGTCTCTCTGCGCCATCAAAGAAGAAGAAGGGCAAGGCCGGCACCAAGAACGAACCGGTCGAGATTATGGGTGAAACCAATCTCGAGTCGATGCAGCCAGACTCGGTCGAGGAGACCAAGGACGATCAAGTTGATGAGGATGACTGGGGGGGATGGGGCAGCAGCTCAAAGAAAAAGGGTAAGTCCCGAACAAAGCCGGTTGCTGACGAATCATCACCGCCGGCACCTACACCACCTTCAATGGAGCTAACATATCCCCAAGCCGAAGCAGTGCCAGAAGCCAACGTCTGGGGCGAAGATCCCTCTTCCACATCTCCGGACTTGACCAAGTCTAAGTCGAAAGACAGAGACAAAAAGTCTAAAGAGAAGGAGCCTAAGCTGACCAAGAAGGAGCAAGAGAAGCTGGAGAAAGAGAGAAAGAAAGCCGAGAAGGAAGAGGAGAAGCGGAAGGCCAAGGAAGCTAAAGAAGCTGAGGAGCAGGCACAGCGCGAAGCTGAAGAGCAAGCTGCTCGCGACGAGGAAGAGCGTCTGCAGAGAGAGGCTGACGAGCAGGCGCGCCTGGATGCTGAAGAGCAAGACCGCAAAGACGCCGAGGCCGCGAATATCGCCAAGGAAGAGGAGGAACTCGCTGCGCTAACAGCAAAGAAGGCAAAGAAAAAGTTGTTGAAAAAGGAGCAGAAAGAGTTCGATCGTCTTACTGAGATCGTAAATAGACGCGCCGAGGAAAAGGCGGCTGCTCAGGAAGCGGAGGATCAGTCTCTCAAGGAAGCCGAAGAACGGGCTATACAGGAGGCCGAGGAGCAGGCCGCCATGGAAGCCGAAGAAAAGGCCGCCCGTGAAGCGGAGGAGGCCGAGGCCAGCAAAAAGTCCAAAAAGAAGGGCAAATCCAAGAGCAAGGGAATAGACCTGGACGACGACCCTGTCTTTGACGAGATCAAAGACCTGAATCTCACAGCCGAAGAGGTGGACGAACTTTTGTCGCCGACTGTCAAGGAGCCCGCCGTAACAGAATCCGCCGGGAAGGAACCTTCTGCTGCCGACCCATTCAGTTTCTGGGGTGCCGCTAAGAAGCCGGCCAAACCCAAAAAGAGCTCGTGGTTGCCTGAGGTGTTATCCGCTAAAGCCTGGTCAGCGGAGATTACACCTGCTGAGTCATCTAACGTTCTGGAAGCTACCAGTTTCGGCGCTATTGGCGCGGGCGCGACCGAGGTGTGGAAGGCCACCTCACCGTCCACCGACGCGCTCAAATCAATGAAGTCGAAAAAGGCAGTCGGCGGCAAGATTGCCAACCGGCTCAAAGCCTTTGAGCCACTTGACGACGACGTAGCTGCAGCGGAAGAGCCCGAGCCCGAGCCAGAGCCAGTGCCATTGGCGCCACCTCCACCTCCGCCTCCTCCTGCTGCCGTCCCCGTCACGCCACCAAAGGAGAAGAAGAGCTCCTCCAAGAAAAGCAAGGACAAAAACAAAGATCTTGGTTTTGAGGAGTTTGCTGCTCCTCCTCCCCCTCCCCCTGCCTTCGCTCCTGTTCCTCCTCCACCTCCGCCAGCTTTCGCCAGAAAAGCACCAAAGTCGGGTCTGCCCGGGAGTTTCCCTCTCGACGACGGTGACGAGATAGTGGGCATTATAGACATGGCTCCCGAGAAGAAATCAAAGAAAGCCCGGAAGGCATCAGCATCTCCCCAGGTTGTCAGCGTCCCACCCCCACCCCCGCCTCCTGTCCCGCCTCCGCCGCCCGCGGTCCCCGATCCGCCATTGACGCCTTCGCCCGAGGCCAAGTCCTCCAGGAAGGAACGGCCAAGGATCAATCGTGAGGGTTCGTCATGGGGCATGTGGAATGCCACGCCAGGCAAGGAGCCAAGAAAATCGTCGTCCTCAAAGCCCAAGGTCGAGAGAGAGTCGAGCTCCAAGAAGAAATCTATCTCCGTCGATAGAGAGGAGAAAACATCGTCCAAGGGTTCGGCGTCAGGCAAGGTCGAGAAGTTGCGCGCGAAGGAACCTCCAGTGGCGTCGCGCTTCCCCAGCGTCTTCACCAGTACCCCTCCCCTCTCACGTTCCGTGTCTACGCGCGAAAAGCGCCACAGCGTCAGCGGCAAGCCAAGCTCGCGTAGGCATTCAGTTGATATCTCAGATGGCATTGTCAGCCCTCCCCCGGAAGTCGTGCCAGAGATGTCGGCCAAAGCAGCCAAGGTGCTTGGTGTGTCAAGGTCAAGCAGCAGGCGCGGCAAAAAGGGTAAGGACCGTAGCGCTCTTCAAGTCGTGAACACCGCTAACCGTTTTAAAGTCGCCGATGAAGACGATGACATCGTGATGGTTCCCACCCCTGATGAGCCCCCCAGACCAAGGTTCGATCGTCGCAGGTCAAGGGTACGTCAAGTCAGCCCAACCGTTGCTCCTCGTTCTTATCCCATAGCCACGCTCATCCGCATTTGCGCTAACCTTGATTTGATACAGCAATATACGCGAGACGATGACATTGTCATGGTCGACGCTGCTGAAGCGCCGCCTGCGCCGCCTCCCCTCACACGCTCGAACTCGAGCGCCAAGAAAACGGCTGGGCTGTCGTCGCTGTTTGGTGGTGTTTTCACACCGAAAAGCGAGCCTCGTCCGCCGCCTCCTCGTCCGGAGCCTCGCCGTCGGAATACCTATGCCTCCACTGACGATGAAGCCGCTAGGCGAGGCGGGGATCCCGCGATGACGGACCCAGAACGAGAAGCCCGTCGCGCTGCGCGACGAGCTCGAAAGGAAGCCGCAGACAGAGCTGCCGCGGAAAGGGCTGCCGAGGAAGCCCGTCGTGCAAAAGACGAGGCTCGCCGCGAGCGTCGCAGGAAACAAGAAGAAGAGGAAGAGGCGCGTCGCCAGGAGGAGAAAGAAGCTCGTCGTGCCGAGCGGCGCGCCCAGCGTATGCGCGAGGAGGAGGAGCGTCGCGTGGCCGAGCAGAAGGAAGCCGAGCGCGCCGAGCGCGCCGAGCGTCGTAGGCTTCGGAGAGAGCGCGAAGCTGCCGAACCCCCTGCTGCCGAAGCCCACGGAGGAGCCGTAAGGCCTCCCCATGAGCGTCGCCGCAGCTATCATCCAGAGCAATCGGATCGAGAGAACGATGAGGAGCGCCGTCGCCGCCGGGAGGCGCGACGTGCGGCCCGCGAGGCCGAGGGCAGGGGCGATGGCAGGGATAGGGAACGACACTCTCGACGCAGATCGGAGCAAGTGGATGACTACGTCTACCCCAGCAGATCCGGCGAAAAGAAAGGCTCTTGGCCTCACTCGGGCACATCGTCTTGGGTCAAGGATCATTCCGACGCGCCGCCTCCACCGGTGGATAACGCCGAAGAGGCGATCGGTGGGCCACCAGTTGAAGTTGACGACGAAGAGGCGCGTCGCGAAGCCCGGAGGGCCAGACGGCGTTCCAAATACGCCGAAGCTGAGGGCGCTGGCGGGGATGATTATGATGAGGAGCGACGTCGAAGGAGGCGCCGCGAGGAGAGAGAGCGGGAGCGCGATCGCGACCGCGAACGAGAAAGAGCGGACCGTGATCGTGACCGCGACCGAGAAAGAGGGGATCGTGATCGAGAAAGAGGGGACCGTGACCGTGAACGTCGCACCGGTTCCTCGGGTGGAAGTGATGAGCGCCAGCGCGACAGCAAGCGCAATTCGCTCTTTATGGACACCACCCCGCGAAGCAGCTGGTGGAAGAAACTGACGGGCAGCTAAATCAAATGGTTGTTACGGTCAGTGAAAAAAAGTTTGTACAACAACAAATGGAGTTGATGTATGAGCATTATTAGATGTCACACCAAAGGGGTCGATACACGGCCTCGGAGGAATTTTCTGTTTATTGTCCTATTTGTACACGCACGGTCCGGAAGACCGTTATTTATCTGATCTCTCATCTGATGTTGGGCAGCGACACATACATTTACACACATGCAGGTTATGCGTTTATCTCGGGGCTGGTTGGATCAGATTCGAGCAAGTGAGCCGGGGGGAACTAGCGGATCGGATTTTACGACTCACTCTTGGTATTATGTTGGATAGCGGAGCGAGCGAGCGAGCGAGCGAAATGTGTTGGTATATACCGTTGCCTTGTTTAGATACCACTGTCACGTACGCGTGTATGCGTCGTGTCGATCTGTCGATCTGTCGGTTTGTATGTTGTTGTTTTTGCATTAGCGAGTGTTGGATTATACATTGCATAGATACAGGAAACGGGAAGAACCTGCCTTATCCGGCACACAATTTTTGGAGACACTGTCATTGTCGTACTATACCCATACATATTGTTATACATTAGCAATTTACGCACGCTGTTACATCGATACGAACTCCAATACACAGTGTTGAAAGTCGTCATATGCGAACTTGGTGAGACTAGATGTAAATTATGAATAACAATATGATCACTATGGACTACTTTTATCTATGGTATCTCTAAAACGTCAAATCTATATGCAGGTTACCTCCGTCCACCCATCCGCTGACTAGCCAATCCTATACCTTTTCAGCATTTCGGGCCTTCTCTTCTAGCTTCTTAAGCTTCCTGAGGCGTCTCTCCTCGCGCCACTGCGGACCCCATTTCGTCAATATGTAGAGAATAGGGGAGAAGGCGACCACGACGAGCGCCCAGAAGGTGTACGTCCACCCCCTGCCGAAGGTCTTGAGCATGGACTCGATGAGCGCCGTGCCGGCGGCGCCAAAGAGACAGCGCACTAGGTTGTTGGCGGCCACTGCTGTGGCGGGCGCCTCCGGGTAGAGATCGACAATCAGCGTGTTGAGGATGGAGAAGGAGCCAGTCACGCAGAGGCCGATGACGAACAAGAGCACAAGAGGTCCCGCGAGGTGCGTCTCGTGCTGGAGAACCCAGCCGTAGCAGATGGTGGCCAGGACGCCGATGGCGGCGATGGGGGCGACGGGCTGGATGCGGGCCTTCTCGATGGGGAACTTGCTCAGGTCGTCGCCGCGGCGGTAGTCGATGGTGAAGCCGATGCTGTGGGCCACGCGGCGGTAGTTCCAGTCGAGCACGTAGCCCTGGATGATGGCGGCTATGCAGCAGCCCACGCCGTAGGGCAGGTAGCAGAGGCCGACCTGCAGGTCGTTGTAGTGGTAGATGTCGGCGAGCTGGGTCGAGAGCGTGGCGGTGATGAGGATGAAGACCAGGTACAGCAGCGTGTTGTAGAACAGGAGCATGGCCAGGTCCTTCTCGAAGACCACGGCTAGGACGTGGAAAGGGTTGGGAAGCTTGATTTTGGGCTTGTTCTTGAGGGCGGCCATCTTCTGTTCCGCGGTGGGAGGGTGGCGCCGAGACCGGATGTAGTCGACCAGGGTCATGTTCCACCCCTGAGCCGGGATCGAGCCGTTTCCGACCACCTTTCGGCACGTCTCGGGCACGGTCAGGACAAAGGGGACCAGCCAGGTGCCGGTGAAGATTAGACAGAACCAGAAGATGGACCTCCATCCGAGGTATTCCGCCAGGATCCCGCCGAGGACGGGGCTGAGAGCGGGTCCGACGTTGATGCCGGCGCCGACCACGCCCATGTACTTGCCTCGCTCTCCGCTGACCGCTACGTCGGCGACGACGGCGAAGCCCAGGGCGAGAGTGCCACTGCTTCCGGCACTCTGGAGCATCCGCAGGACGAGGAGAGCAGCGTAGTTGTCTTGGAGAGCAAGTCCCAGATTGGCAAACATGTAGATGACGATGGAGATGATGAAGGCAGGCCTTCTTCCCGCCATGTCGCCAAAGTCGCCAAAGATGGTGGGCGAGATGCCCTGAAGGATCATGTAGGTCGTCAGCGTCAGGTTGATGAGGTTGACTGAAACTCCAAGGTCCTTAGCGATGGGGTTTAGGGCCGGGAAGTAAATGTTTGCCGTCATAGGTGAGACGAAGCTCGAGAAGGTGACCATGGTGACTATCCACCTCTTGGTCCCCTTTGAGAACGCGCTGTAGGGAGGGCCGCTCGGGGCCCGGGCCAGGGTCTCGAGGTCGGAGCTGGTGTTGCCATCAGACGGTCCATCATCGGCAGTCCGTAGCGCGCCTGGTCCGGCTAGGATACCCGGGGCGTCTTTCTCGTCGGCCAATGTGGTAGGGAGCTGCCTAGCCGACCCGCTAGGGCTGGCACTTGATTCGGACGGAGTCAGGGCATCATCGGATATCATGATGAAGTGGTTGCATGCTCCAGAAGGTAGGTACGACCCAAGGGAAAATGCATTTCAGAGGTGAACGAGGCACGGCTCCTCTTAATACTGGTCATGTCAGCCACTCGCCCAACGAGATCGGCTTGCAATTGCATAATGGCCGGCAAGGTAGGAAGCACACCCAGCGGAGTTAAGTCGCCTTCTGGAAGCCGCAAGGGTGATGCAAGCGTTATTCCCGCTGACCTTCTAACTGGAAGCCTCGGGGACGGCGAAGAATCCCCGACGCATTGGCTGCAAGGCTTGTTTTTGTAACTGAAAGACTCCATCGCGCTATGCTTTTACTGGGACCCGCAGCAAAATGTTGCAGAGCATGCGTTGCGGTATCGGCCTCAGGTTGCTGTAATCATTGACTTTCCGGGATGCTCGTGGGGTCCATCACGGCCAGACATGAAGATCGTCCGTTCACGGCGGGAGTATTGGAAAGCACGTCGGGTCTGTCAGAGTCTTTGGTATACCTAGTGTGGATATCAAGCAGAAATTTGCAGTCAGGCATGTGTCAGGGAAGAGTGTTGACAGTTTCTATAGTGAACGAAGAACTGCCTGAGTATTAGTAGATTCCGGCCCCGAGAGTTCAACGACTCATGTTGTTCGGAGCCGCACTGCCGTATTGTGCAAGACAAGCCCGCCGTTCTGGGCGTCCCACAATTTGCCGCTGGGCCTTCAATAAGCGGCAGCCACGCGAGCCAAGCTCTAGCCACAATTATGTCCATCAGCCACGTCAAGCTGTCCTGTAGCCATTACAATATGCAGCTATCTAGATGACGTTTGAGGCATTGTTCGGTCGCTAGGCATAATGGAATGAGATTTCAACCGGAGACAGACACTTGCAGCCTCGCAGATTCAACCCAGAAAGTCGGTTGACTCGATTACCACAATGGCCGACCTGACTTCGGCATTCAATGCCCTTCTGAAGGCGCACGAGGCGCCCCCGACGAGGAAGCGCTTCAGCGTGGATGAGATTGACGAGTTTCTCAAAGAAGCATACCGGATCGTAGGACTTGCCAAAAGTGATGCGGTTATGTATACTCTTGCTAACATGGCCTCTCCCTAGAGCGCTCTCATTGCGCGGCTGCACACCGAACTTCGCAATGTGCGCCAACCCTACCTCTCGACAGCCGCGCCGCGGAAGACACTACATCTGCGTGCCCCGTCAACCTCCCAGTCGGTATATCTCACGGACCGTGACCGAGAAGAAATCGACGCCAATGCCAAGATGACGCTTCGAGACCTGAACGCCTCGATCCGCGCCCTCGAGGACGCCGAGCAGCTGCGGCAGAATACAGAGACGGCCCTGATGCAGAAGAAGTACTCGCGCGGGCTGGGTGCATTGGGGTCTTGGGCAGCCGGAGGCGGAGCGCTAGGCTTGAAAAAGAGCAGCGAGCAGGTCGCCGCTGAGGCAGCCGCTCGGCAGCTGGGCGCCCATCGAGAGAGCGTCATTTGGTTTCTAAGGCAGCGGCTGCAGGAGACAGCCAAGACACAGCAGAGGATGATGGAGAAGCGGCTAACGAGGGAGATGGAGAAGAACAGGAGCGTGTTAGCGAAGGCGAGGGGCGGGGATATGGGTATGGGCTACGGTCGCGGTGGTACGGGGGATTCGAGTACAGGCAGGTCGTTAGAAGGGAGTTTGGCTAGTGGTGGGCCTTATCCCAATCTGCAGCTCGAGGAAGAGGAGAGGAGGAGGCCGTTACCCGATGACAACAACCTCACGGACGAACAGAGGCAACTGTTTGAGAAGGGTAACCAAGACATGCTCAAGCATTTCGAGAGTACGCTAGACAAAGTCAGGTGAGTCTTCAGGCTATGTGTCCGATCCGATGTCTCCCGTTAAGCTAATGTTGCTTTATAGAACGGCCGAGAAGTCCCTTGTTGAGATATCAGAGCTTCAAAACTTGCTCGTCAACAACCTCACCACACAAGCAGCACATATTGACCAGCTGGTTGCCGACTCCTTTAACACAACGGAGAATGTCGGCGGCGGGAACAAACAGCTCAAGAAAGCCACCGAGAGAGCTAGCGCAGCACGATATACTTTCTTTGCAGCAACCGGTTTATGCCTGTTCCTGATAGGGTGGGACTTGTTGATATGACGATATAGCATGGGTGTCTGATGGAATGAGCCCTTATTTTTGGGTTGTCTCAAGAAACGTTGAACATATGCTTCGTGACCATAGTTGCGTGTCGGATCCCGGATATTGAAGCAGCCGCCATGCCTGGTCAGGCTTACTACATATACTGGCTACGATCCTCTAGCTTCTCCAAGTTAATCAGGAAAGAGTAGGCCTATTGCTGAATCCTCGTGTCGAGGGGAAGGACAAGAAAAGGCAGAGGACACCCTGCATCCTAGCCGTTTCCCTACCGTCGGCCAAATTAATCAATTACATGAGAATGCAGGCTTTTGAGTTGAGTCTATGGTATTATACTTTGACAAGTATGCGCCATGCTTAAGCCTCAGCGCACCTGGCAGAAGAAACGCCCCTACTGTGCTTCCCGGACAACCTTGTCGACCGCCTTAGCAAAGTAATCCACGTTTCGAGTGTTCAGACCAGCCATGCTGATCCGCCCGTTCTTAGTCATGTACACATGGAATTCCTCCCTAAGCTTCATGACCTGCGCCTCGCTCAGCCCTGTGAAGCTAAACATACCGATCTGGTCGGTGATGTGGTTCCAGGTGCCCGGGGTGCCGAGTTCCTCCAGCCGGGCCCGTAGCGCCTTGCGCATGTCGATGATGCGGCCAGACATGGTGCGGAGGTTCTCCTGCCACTCGGCAAATAGCGCCTTGTCGTTGAGCACTGTCGACGCAATCCGCGCGCCATAGATGGGCGGGTTGCTAATCTCCGAGCGCTGCAAGATAGCAAGCTGTGAAGCCACACGCGTGGTGATCTCGGAGGCATCGCTCGACGGCGACGCCACGAAGTGGAAGCATCCAGCGCGCTCACCATACAAACCAAAGTTCTTGGCGAACGATTGTGCAATCACAAGCTCGAAGCCCTGTTCGACGAAGTAGTGGATGGCAGCCGCGTCACGCTCGAGGTCACCCGAGGCAAAACCCTGGTACGCGCAGTCGAAGAAGGGGAAGTGCTTCTTCGCCCTCATCAAGCCGGCAATCTCACGCCATTGCTCGGGAGTGGGGTCGACGCCTGTTGGGTTGTGTGCGCACGCGTGAAGAAGAATGATGCTACGCTCTGGCGCGTCCGCCAACGTCTTCTTCATGCCCTCGAAGTCCAGCCCCTTGGTCTGCTTGTCGAAGTATGGGTAAGTCGCGATCGGGATACCGACGTTGGTAAAGATCTGGTTGTGGTTTGCCCATGTCGGGTTGCTGAGGTAGACGGTGCGGTTGGCGCCATGGATCTTGTAGAACCTGGCCAGGAACAGAGCGCCCAGGTGCACGGCGCCAGTACCCGAGATGGTTTGGACGGAGGTAACGCGCTTTTCAGAGATAGCGGGCGACGCGCCACCAAGGATCAGCTCGCAGGCCTTGGTGGTGAAAGATGCGAGACCAGCAATCGGTAGGTATTCGTGGTTTAGCTCGGGGTCGTTCCGCAGAATCTCGTCTGCCTGGGAAACCAAGAAGTGTCAACTCTCGCTGCTCTCATGGCGGGGGAGGGGCAAGCCTCAAAATGAGGGGTTTGAAAAGTCGACCTCACGCCATTCAGCTGTAAGGCAGAGAAAGGACGTTCATAGCGCAGGGCATCGGGCTTTAAAGATGCAATTGAGAAAGACCCACCTTCTTAACGACTGGGAGAACCCAGGGTTTCGCGGTGTTGTCACGATACGCTCCAATCCCCTCAAAGTAAAGCGTCAGCGGAAATCGAAAGAGTGCACGAGGCCAACGTAGACGGTAAAGCTATGACCCACCAGATCGACCTTGTCTGGGCTCTCGTCAGCCCTGTAAGCCCTCATCAACCCAAAGAGGGGATCCTCGGGGGCTTGAGGGACCGCCTCGGCAGGGAAACTTGTTGTTGATACTGGGGATGCCATCTGATTTGCAATGTTTTGGAGTCGGGAAAGGGGAGATGGGACGGTGGACGGGGACGAGGGAGAAGTAGGGCGGCGAGATGAATCGGACGGCATTTTCAATATCGGGCTTCCACTGCGACTTGGTTCCGAGCTGTTTTGCCCAGCCTAGCACGGCGGGGAGAGACGCTACACACAGGGCGCCTATCTGCAGCCGCACCAAGTGGACAGCTCCTTCGGACTTCCTCAGGCCCGCACCAGTCGTAACGCCCTGTAGTTCACTTTATCCGGCCTGGTCGAAACGACGTTGACAAATGGTTGCGCTCGCAACCGCCAGGGTGACAACGTGATTATGCAGTTGGTCGTCCGATACGCGGCGCAAACAGGAATCGCAGCTGCAAGATGTGTACGATCAGAGAATAGTTATCAGCAGTTTACTCTAACATGACACGACGTTGCAGGCGTTTTGCATTATATGGGACATGTCTAAGTAACAGTCGTCCCATCGGAAACGTTCATATGCCGACCGGTAATTATGAGATCAGCTGGTCCCTTCGTGCATGTGAAGCCGGGGAAGGCCCCGTTGCGGATGTCCTTAGCCCTCGACCGAGGCAACTTTATCGCAAGGCTGCTGGACCCAGACGCCTCCACGTCCTTTGTTGTCTGCACAGGGAGGCGCCCGCGTACGTCACGGACTGACTTCAGACTTGAGTTATGACTCCAAGTTGAAGCAGGATTGGACCTGGAACATATAGGTCGTCAACAAGAGACATCTGATTATTCGCCATGCCGTATCAGCTTAAATCCAACAATCACCTGCTGGTGGATTTAGATTTGGTTCAGATGGGCAAGTGATTGGAGATGAAAACCAGCGCCATCGAAGTGGCGTCCATGAGGCTTGTGCAGAAGTTGTGAAAATAAAAATAAATAATGTCACGGGAACTGCCTAGACCACCTGAAAGTCGCGTCAAGACCGTGTCTCGTTTTCAACCTTGATCAATTCGTTCGTTCAGGAGAAACAACACCAAACACTTCGTGCATACAACATGGCAGATGTACCATCCGCTAAACGGCAGCGAGCCGACACAACTGAAGCCGGCGCCGCACCAGCTTCCATGGCACAGGCGTCGCACTTTCCACCCCAATTCCCGCCTCAGCAGTACGCACCACATCCAGTGCCTCAACAGTACTTCCCTCAGCCAAGCCCTCAGCAGTATGCATCATACTCAGCTCCCCAGCAATATGCGTCATACCCAGCGCCTCAGCAGTGTGCGCCTGTATCAGCACCTCAGCAGCAATTGCCCGTCAGATTCCCTCAACAGGTTGGCGCTAGCTCATTGCCTCAGCGAGCCCCACCAATGGATGAGAGTCAGAAAAAACGGCTTCACGGCATCGTGAGTTCGCTGTCACCTTCACTTGTGGCAGCGCTGCTTTTAAATGCTGCGTCCATGGACTCAACAGGAATGGTTGCCCAGTCAATCGAGCACCAACACCAGATGATTATCGACGCCGAGAAAGCTCGGGTCATCGACTTCGACCACTACAGCGAGGCAGCTTGGCGTGAACTAAACCAGGACGCTGGGGGATGGGATGGAGCTGACGAGTTTGGGCGAGTGGGAGACGTCGAGACGGCAATCGAGAAGATGTTGAACGCGATTTTTAGGGCCACCAAAGAGCACTCGTCGTTTGGCACAAAGAAGAGCGCTGTAGAGACGATGCGCAAGATCTTCAAGAGCCTCATGCTCGGGAATGATCAGATCGCTCACGAGGTGCGGACGACCTGTTACGGTTGGGACGCCATGTTTGTTGCTGTCTTTAACCGCATGACGGATCTGGAGAAGGCGAGGCTGGCGCTCGAGGATGACGGCGCATGGGCGGAGAAGTTTAGGGAGGTGGTGAAACTCGCAAATGCATATCGCGTTATGGAAAAGCTTGGCGAGCCACTGGACGAGCTGGACAGTTATTGGCATGAGGATTCGGAAGAATATGACGAGGAGGACGAGGAGGAGGATGAGGGTGCTGGAACTGCAGCTGGCGGGATGCCCACGGGCGGTCAAGGTAACTATCCCCTTCCCGCCGGTGCGGCACCTACTCCGCACGTCACGGGGTAGTCGCGCGTTGTACGTCGATGAGAGTCCCTCAACGGCGTCTTTTGGATCACCCATCCTTCAGCAAGGGGTACGATCTGCCATAGAACGATCTACGCATGCTCTAATGTATAATATCGCCCTCACCTTCCCCTCTTATTCCCTCTCACATGTCAGTGCTGGGACTGCAGGGCCATCGCTTCGTTAATGCAAATCCGATACTCACAGTGCTGGGAACTCGTGCAGAAAAGCTGACTCCGCGTGCTTAGAGGGCTGGGGAGCGAGCTCCGTGACTTTTCTTCATTGTATCGGGAGAAGGTAAAGGCCCGGAAACTCGGGGGGATTTGGAATGCCGCATTGTAGAGTACGAGCTTGTTCATTGATGTGCTCGCCGCTTGGCTCGTGTCCGATGGCGTCTGCAGCCTACAGTAGTATCTTGTGATTTGATCTGAAGGCCGACTGCTGGTTGCGGTAGCCTGAGGGAGTGTCGTATGAGAGCCGACGGGCGGGACCTACCGCATCTTGAGCACTCATTTTGGTCTCTTGATCAACAAATATTTGGCTGAAGTCAGCGCCTTTCTGATGCAACGTACGTACTGCCTGGTGCAGCCAACAGCAGCTCGCTTATGCAGAGGACCCCTTTATCAAGTGTCTGCAAATCGGCTCCCATCCATCTCGGGTTACGGTAGACCTTTCGAGTGCCAATATACCCCAGCTTTGAAAGGAAGCTGCAGGCGCACTGCAAGTCACGGCCCGTCCGGACGTGCAGAGTGTATTTAGGCCAGTCCCTTTCTCATCCGGCCGTTACAAACAACCCTTTGCTGTGCCGCAAAGCAGCTTACAGAGATCATACGGGTACTAATATTAAGTCTGGGCCAATTTACCCCACGAACCATCACTCCTGAATTTCAACTGTGGCTCTGGGAATTTCCTGCATCAAGATTCTTCCCTATTCAACTCCAGTGCCGATTGTGACCACGAATAGAGCCTTGCTCTGAGCCACCACTTCCCAATGGCTTCTCAGGCTCGGGTATTGCAGGCTGGTGGTGGTTCAGCTAGCCATGGCCAAGATGATACAGTTGAAATCGTGAGCATACGTGGTCTCTCGCCCCCTTCTTGACTTCGCTAAATGCCGTAAAGGACCCCAACTTTGGTGGTGAGGACGATGACTTCGATTCAGCAATGGATGTTAAGTGAGCGCACTGATTCAACTTGGATCGCGAGTCGGCTTCACGCTGTAGACTGACGGGATCCAATTGGCCAAAGCCCAAGTTCCACGGCCTCCCTGAGTTCAAGCATCCTGGCATATCGTAAGATGTACGGGAGAACCTATGCGAATTTCACCACGGGCACCGAAAACTGGTATGCCCCCCGTGTCCTCCTGTTGACCGGGAACCGGAAACTGATATTCCCAGGACTCCGAATGATGAGACACAGAACAACTCTCTAGATATGTTGCAAGTATCCGGTTCTCTTCCCATTGCCAAGAGCCGTGGCTGTCTCTTGCATCACTGATGCTATCAACTGTGGAACTGCGACTGTATTGCTAATCACCAAGACCGGGTCAGACACCACATGGTATACCTTGCCTATGGAAACCGACTCTTTCAAGCACCGATAGGCAACAGCCCGAGCCGGGTTCTTGACATTGGGACTGGAACGGGGATCTGGGCTATGTGAGAAGACCATACCCCCATACTCTCCTCTTAACATTTCCCAAGTTCCATATGCTCTGACACTATTTGCCGTCCAAGTGACTTTGCAGACGAGTTTCCAGTCTGCGAGGTGATTGGCACGGATCTCTCGCCCATCCAGCCCTCGTGGGTGCCGCCCAATTGCAAGTTCGAACTTGACGATGCGCAGCAGGACTGGACATGGCCCGACAGCCACTTTGACTACATCCACGTCCGGGCCTTGATGGGCAGCATCGACGACTGGCCGCGGTTTTGCAAACAGGCGATGCGCTACCTAAAGCCCGGTGGCTACCTTGAGATTTTCGACTTCAGCGCCAACATGCAGAGCGATGACGGGGTGTTTGGCCCGGATCACGTTTACACGCAGTGGTTCGAGCTCTTCCAGCAGGCCGGGGACAAGATCGGCAAGACGTTCGAGATCATCGACCACGGGCGGGCCGCAGGCTGGATGCGCGACGCCGGCTTTGCGCATGTCACCGAGGTCAAGAAGAAGCTGCCCATGGGCGGCTGGCCCAAGGACCCGCGCCTGAAGGAGATCGGCATATTCCACATGGCCAGCGCCTCGGCCGCGCTCGAGGGCTATCTGCTCTACACCATGACCAACGTTCTCGGTTGGACGTACGAGGATGTCCAGGTGTTTGCGGCCAAGTGCCGTGCTACCTTGCGCGACAGGTCCATCCATGCTTACGTGAATAGGTGGGTGCTCCTTGTATTACTGCACCATCCCGTTGATACCGAATTTCAGGACTGATGTCGCGATGCTAGCGCTGCCGTGTATGGCCAAAAGCCTTCCGCTGCATAGGAGGAATTGGAGTGACTTTGGAGGACATGAAAGGCAAATCTGACTGGCCTACGGACCGAAATACCATGTATCAAGCCCGATTCAATTGCGCACCGTTCTCTGCAGATTCGAGCAACGAGTTCCTGTAGTCGTGATGGAGTGCCCCTTAATAAGTAGCCGGCGAGCTCGGCCCAGATAGTGTGTTACTTGACTGTCTTTAGTCGCACTAGCTTCCAAGTCGAACCCCTAGATAGGTCGCAGAGGAATGGTTAGTGCGGCTCAAAGTTGGCGTCTACATTACGAGGGGCTTGTGATTGAGCGGGGAGGCGCTAGGTCCCCGCAGCCAATCGATGCGCGAGCGCGTTTCTCCCCACTGGTTCAGTGGTTCAGACTGGTAGCGTTTTGTGATTTTTATGCCGGGCGGACAAGTTTTCAGTTCAACTTTCAGCAGTCGCACTCTCAGCGTTGCTTCACACATCCCCCGCCTCACCGTGAAACCAGCAATCTGCACGTCACTTATTCCCCAACCAGAGAAGAGATAGCACGCCAATAGTCACCAAGCACAGATATACTACAGTAATCAGTTACTTCAAGATGGCGGCTCAAGAGAGGAGCATGCCCTTCATCAAGAATCTTGCGTCAAGCGGTACGTTACTATGGTCCATACCCCGCCAAGCCTGCCCACCCCTGAGGCCGTCCCAGATGCCAATGTATGATACGGTTTAACTGATGTTCACGTCGCAGACCGCAAGATTCGGACTTCTGCCCTCACTTCGCTGCACACGTTTCTCTCAGCCCGACAGATCGCCGCTACCCTAACACCTCTCGACTCTTTGAAGCTATGGAAAGGACTCTTCTACGCACTATGGATGTGCGATCGGGCGATCCCGCAGCAAACTCTGTGCGCGGAGCTCGCAGACCTAATCTACGTCCTCCCGCGGGAAGCCGTCGTGTCTTGGCTACGTGGTTTCTGGGCGACCATGTCTAGAGAGTGGACAGGTATCGACGTGTTACGGATGGAGAAGTTTCTATTGCTGGTCAGACGTGTCGTTGGCGCCGGATTCCGGTGGATGAAGGTCAGCAAGAATGGTGGCAGTGGTAATGTGCAACAGGGGAAGAAGGCCAAGGCGAACAAAAGCGATGACAACGGCGATGGGTGGGATGCCGGGAAAGTGGACGACATATTGAACTTGCTGGAAGAGTGGCCTTTCGCGATTGAGGAAGAAGTTAGCCGGCCAGAGACAGAGGGTGCGGCCTCGAATCAAGACTCGGCAGTCCTGTCGGGAACTACGATACCGGTGGGCTTAAAGCTGCATGTGCTGGATATCTGGGTCGACGAGGCAGAGAAGGTAGGCTTGTTGGAAGACGGCGATGGAGAGGCGAGGAAAATCCTGCAGCGTATCTCGGCTCTGGTCGACGCCCTGGAGAAAGGCACAACCAGTCCGGCGGTGCGTATTCGGTCAAAGGAATCATTGGCCGACGAGCGACTTCCTGGTAACAAGACTGGCGAGACGGCGAACGAAGATGCGGAAATGGCAGATACAGGGGACGGTGGAAGTTGGGATGGATTCGAAGACTGAGCCATCTCGTTTGAACCCTCTAGCAAGCTACTTGATTTTAGCTGTCCTCCATAAACCCACTCTCAGCAGAGGATCCAGAAGTGGTTTTTATTATGTAACTGCGTATCCCGCTGAATCCTTGAACAAGCCCATGTATATACAGCTTGATTCCCAGTATGATTATGTCTATGTATGCCATGTCTGCCGAACACCAAGCTACAAAAGACCTCCGAATGTTGCTAGCGCTAAACTGAACCGCCTTCCACCATGAGAACCTATCCTCTTTCTTGCCCCTCCACGCCCGCTAAATGTCGAAAAGGGTATCCCACACTCGCTTTCCACCAGCTTCACTTCATGGGTACTAGATATACACACCAGAGAATGCCCGCTACGCCTCTATACAAGCAATAGACAAGGTTCAGCTAAACCCAAACTCGTACACGAGGATCTCCAAGGGAGATACCTTCTTTTACATATCTAGGAGAGAACGGCTAAGCCCTCAGCCTCTCGCTGTTGCTGAACCGGTCCCAGTTCCGGGGACCTGGAGCCTCAAACACGCCCCTCCTTGAGAGCGTTAGGCCTAAGCCTTTGTGAACCTCGGCCTGAAATGGCTCAAAGCCAATGCGCTCGCCGTCAATGCTAACGTAGCCATGGGGATCCGGCTTGCGGGGGACAATACGGTACGCCGAAACCTTGCGGTAGTTGACAAGCGGGCTGTCGAAGAAGTGACCAGACTCAACCGACAGTTGCAACTGAATGATCTTGAACGGAGAGATGTCGCCATCGACCGTGATCAGATCCATTAAACCGTCGTTGGCGAGCGCCGCCGAGAAGAAGTTGGTATCAGGTGCCATATACGCCATCTGCATAAGTTAGCGGACTCTGGCCGATATGGAAAGGGGAAGAGCCCAAACGGAAAGACCTACGTTGCCGCAGTAAAAGTTGCCCAGCTTTTCGTGTGGGATTAGCTCCCACCCGTCCGGCAACTTATCCGTAACGGTCCCATAGCGCAGGGGGGGCAGTCCGGGGCCATCTTCACTGGCCTGAGAGCTGTCGCCTGAGCACTCGTTCTCGCTGGTCGTGCCATCCAATGCCTTCTGCCCCGTGGTATCTGACTCGGATAGCGTCCCCGTAACCCGCTGCCGATAATGCTCCTTGACGCCCTCCTTGTGCTCAATCTCGACCTTGACCGCGATATCGCAGGGGTAGACCTTCCTCTTCATGGCCAAGACCAGAAAGCCGTATGTGAACCGCTGAGGGCCCATCCACCGCAGAGGCTCAGTGGTGAGGTCCAGGTCGGCTATTAAGCCCAGAGCCTGACTGAGGAAGCTCACGGTCCGCTTCTCGCCTTGCGTGACACTGACTAGATCTAGTGGCGTCGGCACCCCCTTCACGATGGCCAGCGCGGCCAAGGTCGGACGGTGCGTGCCATACAGGTTGCAGCTCATGGCATTGCCCGACCCGCATGGGATATGGCAGACGGCGATCTTGGACAGCGCGCGGCGGGCGTCCGGGCGCTTCGCAAGCCCGTTGAACACCTCGTGCGGAAGCCCATCGCCCGAGCATGGAACGGCGATGTCGTAGTCGTCGATATTCACGTCCTTGGCCAGCTCAACCGCCTCGCCCGAGTACGTGGTCCGGATGACTGTCATGGGCATACGTGCCGCCTCGAAGATCGGCTTCACTTGCTTCTCCCAGATCTTGTCGGCGCCACCGGGACCCGCATGCGGGTTGACCAGAACCCAAGCTCGTTTGCGGCGCGCGGCGTTGCCGTATGCGCGATCGAGAAGTTGCTCAACCCATGGAGCGATATCTACGCTACTATCGCTGGTCGACGTTTCGGCGGGAAGCGTGGCGATGGCAAACTTGACATTGCGGGCGCTGAGTCGGTGCGAACTGATCTCTTCCGCAAAGTCGATGCGCAGATGCCCGCCGTCTTCGGTGGTGGTCTCGGCCCAGAGGATATTGTAGTAGGGAATGGAGGTCGGCGGCCCTTGTGGTGCTGGAAAGGACCAATTCGTTAGCAATCGCTCGCAAAACCGTGTTGGCGCTTCCGAGTCTGCCGAGTCTGTCCTCACTTGGAGCACCAAATCCGCATGTCCGACTGGCCTTCTTCGCACTCCGATCTGCGCAGAAAACGCGTTAGTTGAGCGCGCCCTGACAGCCTTCCCATGGGCAGGAGGGCGATCACATACCAGACACAAGTAGGGCGCTCTCGCCAAGCGTCAATGCCACCGTAGGGGAAAGTTCAAGAACGTTGCTGGAATCGTCGTGATTTGTCTTGGATGCTACTGACTGCAGACCTGCAACCTTGGCCGGATTTGCCGGAGCATTGGAGCGCATGTTGATGCTACTAGTGCCTCCTGCAGCGGACTGTTGAGCGTCCATTCCACGCTTGACGAGACGGATGTCGTGTCGTCGCCCGTAAAGAGTTGGTTATTTGCGGCGCGGCATGTGATTCTCACGGCTCCCGACGAGGCTCCCAGACAAGGAAGCGAGCTGCGTCAAGCGCCGAGCACTTACTCACAAGACAGAAAAGAAAAAGAACGGAAACACAAAGGAAGAATCGCCTTCAATCAATTTTATGTAAACGAGAGACTCGAACTTTGCTAGAAAACCACCGAGCATAGTGCATTCCGTACGGGAGCCTATTTTCCTCGAGTTAGTTATCGTAGTGGGCTTCCGTCAGCGGGCCCCACCAGGCGCTGATTCGGAGTGAAGCACGGGGTAGACTAGCATCGGAAACGTCGGAGATTGCACAGACACGCTGGGATAAACGCCCCGAGAAGCCTGGGCAACCTGGGATATGGAATACGAGCATACTGTGCCCTGGTCAGCATGTCCTTTGCAGAGCAAGGGTGAATCTTTCTGTTTGTTGGTCCCTGGGCGTTACATCCATCTGAATGGAAGCAGAGGTGAGGGTACGTCCAGGGCTGGGTTTCAGGTCAAAGCAAGCGATGGTTGAGCTAACAGCTGGGCTATCGCTCTTTTCCATGTGCTTCTTAGCCGACTTACAAAATATACTCCTTATTTAGGTACGAAGGCTAAGCACACTTGGCACTTGATCGTTTGTTAGTGGCATGTACATGAGGCGCAGAGGAGAGCGGGTCATAAGAGTAAAGGATTCCCCGCCCAGTATCCGTATGCGTCCTACCCTCTACATAAGGTACCCATAAAGCAACATAACTTTTCACTCCCGCGCCACCTGCGAACAAACACCACCACACGAATGTCCCGCCATCTGAGCCAATAATGAACTTGATGATCCCAAGTATGTGTTTGCGTAAAAGTTTGTCAGGCCCAGGGACGAATCTCTGGTGCTGACATAAAGATGAGCAATGGTAGCGCCCACAAGAAGCTCGATAGCCCGCAGCACTCCTCGAATGTTTCTATCTCGTTAATAGTACTATCCCCCCGCTGCACCGACCTCAGGGACTGTAACGTCAAGAACTAAAAGCAGTGAACTCGGACTTGATGATTTCTTGAACCTTGGGTGCAAAGGAATCGAGAATGGGTCCGATCGCTTCTTGGAACGTCTTGGATTGCTCCTGGACCCTCGGATGGTCCTTGTCAAGAGCTAGAGCCGCATTCAAGCAGCGCAGAGCTAGGAGGTACTTCTCTGCAGTGGGAATAACGGTCAGTATACGTTCAAGACACACACTCAAGGGCGGACGTACTCCTGCGGATAAAGACCTCGAAACCAGCAAGCTGTCCATCGATATTCTTGGGGCTAAACTGGAGCAGCGGGCCCAAGAATTTCATGGCGTCGCCGAGAGGATCAGTGGTTGAAGCCAACTTCAGCCCGTTGGGATCATCGTCCTTCTTCTTGGCATCTTCGGCGTCTTTGCCCTTCTGGGCGCTTGCCTTGTTCGGGTCTTGCTTGGCAGCCTTCTCTGCGGCCTCTCTTTCTGCCTTTTGGGCCTCCTTTTTGGCCTTTTTGGCTGCCTTCTTCTTCTCGGCTGCATCCTCTCCGTTTGCTTTCCCGCCGTCGACCCCGTTCACGCCGTTTGAGCCCTGCGGTTTGTCATGCATGTCAAGATAGAGATTTACAGCATCGAGAGCGGCGCGGAAGTAGAAGGGGTGTTCTCGCAGCTGGTCTTGCCAACGGATCATGTCGATATACGCGCGGATCTGGCCCTTTCGTAGGGAGAAGCTGTGGAAATCAAACTGGTCCTCCTGCCAGATATCGAAGATGTTGAAGATTGTGTGGAATCGCTTGAGCGCTAGACCCAAGTTGCCCCGTCGCTGCCACGCCTCTCCGTCTTCGGTCAAGAACCAGATGCATTGCATGTCGATGAGGTCGGCAAGGGGCCCTCCCACTGTTTCGGCTCGGGTGAACAGTCCCATTGTGGTCAGGGCATTCTCATTCTCGTTGTTGCGTAGTTGGTACTTCGCAGCCTTGGAGTTGATGTAGCGATCTCTTGTGTCGAGCGTGCGGGCATAGTCCATGGCCTCCGAGGCCTTCTGAGTCTCGCCCTGGTGCTTGTATATTCTCGCCTTCGTCATCTGGAAGTCGGTGTTCTTGGGGTCCAACTCAATCGCCCTCTCGACGTATTCCATTGCCCTGCTCAGATCACGGCTCATGTGATAGTTATAGTGTTGTGCCAAGAAAAAGAGGGCTGCCCCTTCCCCTTTTGAGCTGTCGCCGTTAGCTTGCTCCTTGCCATCGGAATTCTGCTTGTGCTCTTGGAGATACTCGTCCGCTAGAGTCGGCAGGGTGTCCTTCTTGAAGGAGTTGGAATACAGATGCTTCAGGTTGGCGAACGTGGAGGGCACGCCCTTGTTGAACATCAGAGTGAGATAGCTCTTGGCTGCTTTTTGAAAGTCGTCGCCTAAGCTCGGTCAGCAGGAGCATTGCACCGCATCCGAGTTGCACATACCAGTCAAGAAGTCCAAAGGCAGACGCCGCGCAGCGTCACACCGAGGGAACTTCTCTGCGTACTCGTCATAGACAGCCTTCAGAGCAGCCTCGTCAGTTTTAGACATGTCCAGCGTTTCGATCAAGCATTGATAGTAGTCTGGGTGTTCCGGGTTCCTGTCTAGCAATGCTCGGTATGCCTTCGCCGCCTCCTCTTTCCGACCGAGCTGCGCTAGGTAGCGAGCCCGAAGCTCCATGACCGCCAACCGATCCAGGTTGTGCTTGCCGTCGGTCTCGAGATGCTCCAGCGCGCGCTCAACCTCCCCCATCTCGGCAATGATCGAGTTCTTATACAGCACGGCTTCCGAGTTCTCAAAGTCCGTTTTCAGGGGGGCTGTCGTCACTGACTTTTCGTACGTTGTCAGGATCTTCTCGGCCTGCTGGAGATTGCCCTCGAGGTGGTAAGCGATCGCAAGGGCGGTCCAGTTCTGGCGCAGCTGTGGCCTCGCCTTCAGCATCGTCAGCCTGCTTTGCACATAGCCCTGGTAGTCGCGCATCTGGACTTGCAGGATGGCCAAGTCCCGCTGGATCTGGTGCGAGTCTGGCTCTAGCTTGAGCGCAAACTTGTACGCCTTGATGGCCTCGTCGAAGTTCTTGTTCGTGCGATAGAGGATGCCATACACGTGCCAGCAGATGTGCGACTTCATGTCGATCGTCAAGGCTTCCTTGGCCAGGGCGAACGCCTCCTCCGTCTTGCCCTGGGCGTTCATGATGAGCGCCTTCATGGACATGGTGTCTCCATGCTTCGGGTTTTTCTTCAATATCTGCTCGGCGGCTTTGAGGCCGCGCTTGTACTGCTTGTCCTCATAATGGCGGATAACCGTACGAAAGAGGTTGGCCTCTCTCGTACTCAGAGTCTGCGGCATCGGAGGTGAGGGTTCGTCGCGTCGAACCGCTTAACTGGCTGCGTGGGAACTCGGCGGAAGGAGGGGTAAATGCTGGGCTTTGCTCGGATCGCGTGGTGTCTAGGAGACGCTCACGGGTAGGAGAGTTGTGTCAGAGCCTCGCCTGCCACGACGAAACAGACTTTGCAATTGCTGAGAAAAATACCACTCCCGACTAGCTCGCAGAAGACTAGGAAAGGCGAATTAACGCAACGTGAACTAAAGTCAATGCCGCACAGCAGGTTCCTTTACGCACCCAGCCGAAATGCTCCACGGAGAAATCTCGCAGCGTCAGGTCGTGTGCTTCTCGCCAGGGTCTCGTAAGTTGGAGGTCACGGCGGCCGAATTGAAAATGAGGCGTGGCGGGACAGTCAGTGCGCCCCCACCGTGACCGGCTCGGCCCTCTCGGCAGTGACACCGAGCCCCGTAAGTGCAGGTCGGTGGCCTTGCAAGAAACAGACAAAAGAGCGTACGTACCTTGTGAGAGCTTGGTATATGCCAACAACACAAGTGTAGTATGGCAACGCCGTAGATCATGTAATTCGTGCACAAGAGAGCTGGAAGAAAGTGAAGGGAAGACAGTGCAAACAACAATCAGTATCTAGCGTTTCAAATGCAAGATACACAAAAGGTGGGGTGACGGCAGATAAAGGTATTGTTTCTTTTTGGGCAAAGGCGGCTGCTTGCCTGGTAGACTTGAGAAGTTAAGAGCACGCAGACACAGCGGTGATTTGTCTTATTATACAACTAGATTACAGATGCTCATTCTATGTATCCCCGATACCTTACCCATGGTATATGCAAGCAAGTATTATATCCTCCCGTCGTTCCCGCCGTTCCCGCCGTTCTCGTCATGATGTGTCTTGACTCTTTCTCCAGCCCTCAAGTGCCTGTTCCCAGCTTTCAGAAGGCTCCCCGCACCGCTCCTTGATCACGCCCCAGGTCCTTGACCGGACAATATTCTCCACGCCTTGTTCTAGCCGAATTATGGATGCCAGTTGCTCGGTCCGAGGCTCCCTTGGGAAGAATCGAGCCGAATATGGATCGAGCCTTTCATTAACGACACGCTCCCGATCCCTCTCATTCTCGGCCTCTCGGAGGGCTGTCTCGGGGTCGTCCGGGTCTGGGCTAGTAGCCACCAGTGCACAGTAGCTCAGCACATGCGACCGAGCCTGCCACGACGGGAAGAGCACCTGGTCCTTGAACTTTTGGCACGCCTGTGGATCGATCTGACGCGAAAAGGGGCGCGCCGCTCGCTGCGATGTCGAAGACGGGTCGAACCCGGCCTTTGCAGGGGTCACCAGAGCATTGAGATGCTGGGTTATCGGATCATCGATTGCGCCCCGAGATATCCGCAGGAAATCTGTCCAGCATGTCAGATGCTGCTTCTCGATATTTGCAAGACTTTGCGGGCCATACCTCGGAGAGCCGCTGTTGAGAAGCAAAACTGCGGAGTGAGCGGCGGCGAAGTCGACGCCTGGGACATGATATTCCGAGGCGGGAGCTCTGCAACCTTTGCAGCGTCCCCAACTGGAGCCGCTCGTCTCGACCAGAAGATGCCCGCCAGTGTGTCGCAGTTTGCTTGAGAACGCGAATTGGTGTATATCTAGCTAAATGTATGCAGCAAGCAAGAGAAGTCGAGACAAGAAGTGCTGTTGTTAGTATTCTAGCAATTGCCAGACATTGATTATCGACAGAATCGAATGCTCGATAAGGTTTGCCAGCCGGTAGTGGCGTGCCAATCCGAACTGCCCCGATGGCGTCACTGCGTCGGTGCTTTCCTTAGCTAGCGCCCAGTGGATGACAAAGAACTGCTGCGCTGGGTAAGGTACCATGCCCCCCAGCCACACAATGTCACAAGTATCAAGCAGCCATTATCGCTGCTGCCAAACAGTAATTATTAAGGAAGATTATCGTCAGAACCTTAGAACCGTGTGTACAATAGCTCAAATTATTTGCTTGCATTCTTCATTCGCCTCCAGAGAAAGCGGTTGATTTACTATCCAGTTGCCAAAACACTGGCGGAGTTGTAGGTCTAGCAAGTCTGTGTTCCATGGCTGTAGGTACCCTGGATCATTGCACAGCAACATCATTAACACCCGAGCAGATTGATGGTTATATCTTCATCGAGGACATGTTATGTATACTTCCACAGCGCAGTTGGTCAAGGGTCGGGGGCTTTCTCTACAGTCTGAATATAAAAGGACCCGGGACCCGAACAGACACCTTCAATATCCATCGTCATAATCCTCACGCCAAGTGACTCTACCGTCAGAATATTTATGGAAGCAACGTCCGCTATTAGCATCTAGCTTCCTTATCCTTTGAATCGACGCAGCAGCTGCACGACGGCCTCGTGCCCGTTCCTAGCGGCCCATGAGAGCGGCGTCCGGCCCCCTTTATCTTTTGAATCGACGTCAGCATCCACCTGATCTGCCCTTTGTAGAATTACTTGTAACAGTCCCCGCAACTGATATTGAGCTGCTATATGTATCATGGTTGTCCCTTTTGCCGGACAGTCGTCGGAGTCTAGCTCTATTGCCTTATAAACCTGCACCCAGAGCTGCATAAGAGCTTCTGATGGCCAAGCGAAATAATTCAGAAGATCATCCTGGGAGACTTTCCTCTCCTCGCTATGTTTTACGTGCAATACCCATGACGTTGTGGCGTAATGCAGTAGAGGAAATCTAGACATCAATCTATACCGGGCAATCAAGTCATTCGGGTCATTGGTGAGTGACTGACCGATCTCCTCCATTGCTAAGTAGCGTACGCAGGTCCTAGAGAGCCGATAGTGTGCGATTCCGACCAAATCAACCTCAGCCTCGTTCAAGTTGCTACTCAAAGCTGATAAGCCTTTTTGGACGCAGAAGTCCCTGACCGACGGGTGGATGAACTGCACAACCCGTCCCCTAGACGATGGTACAGCTTCAGCAAGACCATGACTGAGTGTTTTGAGTCTTCTCTCCATGATATCACAGTCGCTGATATAATCTTCTGCGTCTCGGCATTGCTGCAGTGATTTATACAAGCAATCGGCGTCGACAGCCAGAGCCCACCGCAATTCATCTAGGGATAGGGGCCGTATGGCAAAGCAGATCCACTGGATCAGCTTGAGGGAGGCTGACCTCCCGTGTATGTCCTGGGTGATCTCGTTGTATAGATCTTCTAGTCCTTGGCCGATAGAGGTGTCCATTTCGGGAAAGGCCAGTGATCTTAGAGAATCTCGTAACCGGCCGGAGATTGCGTCGACGTCGGAACGAGGCAGGGCGGCGTCAGAATACGCACTAAGGGCGTCCGCAAAGTAGTCGTTGTCTGGTTTCCCGAAGTAGTCGAAGGCGCCGCATTCCTCGTCAGCCTCCGGCACAGCTATATCCCAAGATCTCAGCTCTAGCTGTCCAGAGCTTGGGTCCGCATTGCTGTAGTTGAGGTCATCTGGGTCCAAGCTGACATTGTCCACCCACGATTTTATTTCGCCGGCCCCAGACATGTCTTCATCAAAAGTACCCGGCTGGCCATGGCTGTGACGGGGGTCCTTGGGCCATGGTAGTGCCCGTAAGGCAAAATCGTGGGTGTGCTTCAGGACGTGCTCAACCAGGTCGGGGGCGTCGAGCTCTCCAGACGAATCGCAGAGAGGGCAGGAGGTAAGTCCGTACGACTTTACGGCAACCCATTGCAGAATCGTTTTGATACTGTCCGTCGGAAGTGTATCGGCGTGGCAATCCTGGACATGGCGTACCAAGGCCTCCAGCTCGGAGAAGATCGTGCTCGTGTCGTTGCAGATGGGACACCCCCATCTGTTGGGACGATGATCCGTCTTCACGTGGTTTTCCCAGTCCTGTCGGGTACAGTACAGGACGTTTGGTGTCGGGCAGTCGTCGGCGATGCAAGTGTAGGGGTGGATGTCGTCTGCAAGGTGTCTTCTGTCAAGAAAGTATCAGCATTGGCTGTCCAATTATCGTGACGCTCGAGAGGCCGCCGCCTACTTCCATGCCTTGGTGTTTTCACACATGGTTGCTGGCAGAGCCTGGCAACAGCAAGGGCATTTCCTGATCTTGCGCATCCTGAGGTCGTCTTCGTCTGGTTCCAGGAGCTTCGGGTATTCGGTCGCGGCCAGGATGGTAGTAATTCTCGTCGGAGCCATTCCCGACATGCGATGCTTGCTCATGGAGGTCGACTTGGTCTCGACTGTCGATGCCTTTGTCGACAAGTCAGATGATGTAGGCCTCGCGCTATCGCTTTGGACATTCTGCGGATTCAATGTTAGTGTGTCACGCGGCTTTTGCGACACCAGGGCGGCTTTCTCCTCTGCAGGGGAAGCTGCTGGTTGCGACTCTCCGGCCGCCGGGCTCTGCGGTTTCTTCGAGGCCCTGGTTCCGACCAGCTTCTCTGAATGTCGCTGGGCACAGAGAAACCAATACCTTCGTCTGAGGTTTGCCTCGATAAGACGCGCTTGGAGGGGAGTCAACCGACTCTGCGGCTCGGGCAGGTTGGGAACCACATTCAACCAGTCCTCGGCGGGAAATGGTTCCTCGGCGGGAAATGGTTCCTCGGCGGGAAATGGTCGACAAGCTGGTCGGAAATGGGCATCTTCGGTCGGCCGAAGAAGGATGATGCACTCCAGATGGCAGCGAAAGCGTATCTGCCTCTGGGGGTCAAAGTGCCGGTCCGCCCGCCGGAAACGCGAGCGCCGTCCGGTGCGCCTGATGACGGTGGCGAGCATGGCGAGGTTCTCAATGATCAGGTCGACGATCTCCCTTGAGTCATCAAACTCCTGACCCTCGAGCCTCCGACAGTCTGCCAGAGACTTCTTGAGCGAGGACAATAGGTGCTTCAACGTCGTGAACTCGTCGGGGAGAGCCTGAAGTCGGGTGTCGAGAGAGGCCCTGCTGCCGGCAGTGGCGCCGACTCCCGCGACCCAGAGATTGAAGTCTGACATCCTCACTTCGACCCAGCTGTCACGCATGAGGCGTTCTTGGGCCATGCAGAGGCAGAATTCGTTGCGGATTGAAGTGGCCAGGTCGGCCATGAGGCCCTCGGGAGGAGCCATCCCACCTGCCTCTGCCACAGTGATTTAGTCGAGGGCAGAATGAGATTGGTAGAGAGACTGAATTGCAAAGTGACGACGTCGACTCTTCTGGAGATAATTGGAAGAACAGGACGCAGCCTGATCGACCCCGCGCAGGCCCAGGCAGTGGTTCTGGACTCAGGCTGCTCCGGTTGCGTTGGCGGGTTGGGCACATTTTGTGAGCAAGCGTGTTAAGCGATATGCCAATGGCTGACGCCGGTGGCTGTCTGCATCGCAAGTTCGAGCGGCGAGCTGAGGCTGCCTCAACTGCCATCCCAAGCCGACGCAACAATAGAAAACGAGATTAAACTCTCTAATGCCGCTACCAAGGGGATCGAGGTCGAGGGACTTACCTAAGACAAAGACCCGAAACATTTTAATACGCATTCCCGCGAAAATCTGGCGCCTCGTCGGTCCCGCCGCGATCCAAGTCAAGCCTGACGGTCCGACCGCGCCCGCGCCGATCGACTCCACCAGGGGAGATCATCTGGTCGCGACCTTGGTTTCATCTACCTCGCTTCTAAGCAATATCATCGCTGAACTCGGGGATGAGGTCGGCCATCTTCGCAAGACGGGGGTTGTTCTCTCGGCGAAGCTCCGTGCCGTATCGAGATGCCTCGGAACGGACATAGCAACGATATCAAGCCCTGACACGCGGGAACTAGCAAAGACGCTTCTGCTGGAGCTAGAACGGATTGTTACTGTAAGCTATTCGAGAGAGATTCCCCTTGTGGCTCAGTGATGTTAAGACTTACACCGCACCAGTGGCCAGCAAATCCCAAGGAAAGACTGTCCCACGACGACAGTCTCAGGACCCTAGACAATGTCACGTCCGGCTGTCAAGATGAGGTTAAAGCAGCGGCTGCAAAGTACCTGGCCGAGGCGGAAAACTTTCGCAAAAATATCGTTGGCCAAATTTGCGACGACCTTGTCGCCAAGCTGCCCTCCGAGTCCTCAGATGGTGAAATCCAGACAGTCGAAGACAATATCCTCCCACAGATGACCGAGGAGCTTCTAGCCGCGGTTTGGACTCATTCTGTCTGCAGTTCGCATCGCGCTACGGTAGGGTCCCGTGGACACACCACACGGCACCATCCGACCAGGTTGTACCTGGGAAGACCCCGACGGACTTGGGCCGTCGCTGCTCAGTTCGATATTCTTATCTCCTGTCACTCGCTACGCTATTGGCAGGAGATAGGTCTAGGCGCTTCACTGCAAGAATCCAACAATGGTACGGCCGGCAAAGCTAAGCAACGGGTGAAGTTCAAGGACGCAGCGCCCTCTCCGCCTTCAAAATTGCCACGGAACCTGAGGGTCGAACCCTTATCGGATTTCTGCGGCCTCTTAGGCAGGAGAAACTGCGCTCGAGTCTTTCTGGAGCTTGGGAACCAGCGCCTATTCGAGGACGACGACGTTCAACAGTTGCATCACGATGCCACACGCGGCGAAGGGATACCTCTAGCTCGCGTCCTCCAAGAGTATCACCTGAGCGTCCCTGACAGGGTCGTGCTATCTCACACCATCGCACAAGCCTTCTGGCAGCTTTACGACACGAAGATGATGTTAGCGAGATGGACAAGCCAAAATATCTGGTTCATGCCAGGCAGTAGGGATCCGCACCCGTCGTCGCTGCCGTGCAAAGCTTACCTCTCTTTCCCCTTCGAACGGGCTGAATACGAGCTGGAGGAGTATTCGACTGCCGGCCTCATCCATAGATGCCCTCGAATATTTGCGCTGGCGGTTTTGCTACTGGAGATCAGCCTGGTTCGACCGATTCAGACGTCGCGGCTACAGTGGGATGAAAAGAATTTCGTCGGCCAAACAAATGAGGACTACCATATCGCCATGAAACAGCTCAAAGAGCTAAGTGACGAGTCCTGGGCAAATTACACAGGCAAGTACATATATGACTATGCCATCAGAGAGTGTGTGGTCGGTAGGAGCTTTTCACCGAGCCTGCGAGGTCCTGGGAGTTCTATGAACGTCGCCGAAAGACGCCAAGTCTTCTATGAGAACGTGGTCTCGCCTCTCCAGAAGCTGGCAGGTTCGTATGGCCGGGATGACGTGGCGGATATCAAGAAGAAGAAAAAGAGCGACCTCGATTTTTCGAAGATCTCTCCCGACTCGACCGTCAGTACAACCTCGGCGCCAGTTGACGAGCTGGCTGTATCTACATTTGCCGCGTTCCATACAGGAAAATTTGTCGATCCCGAGGAATGGCTTGAAGACCTCAAGAGAATCAGCCGCTACATCCACCACATCAAGCATAACGTCCCTGCAAACGCCAAGGTGACGCCGATTCGAGTGGCAATCCTCGACTCGGGGTGCAACATCGACGCGCCCTACTTTCGGGATGACGAAGGATTAGAACGGGCGGGCCGTGTCATGGGGTGGAAGGATTTCGTTGGCGGCTCCACGAAGAAAACAGACTCATTTGGTCACGGCACTTTGATGGCCATGCTTGTGATCGAGACCGGCATGGTGGCAGAGCTGTATGTGGCAAGAGTGGCAGAAAACACAGAAAAGCTCGACGGGAGTGGGCGCAGAATAAGCGAGGTGGGGCTGTCCTTCCTGCTCTGTGCGCACAAGCGCCTTCTTCAGAGACTGACACAGACGATAACTAGGCAATCAGATGGGCCGGGATCGACTGTGAGGCCGATATAATATCCATGTCCTTCGAAGTAGACGACGACGAGGACCACATCAAACTGGCCATCCTCGATGTCCGAAAGGAGCGAAAGGACAACGTGATATTCCTCGCCAGTGCTGGCAACTTGGGTCCACATAGGGACGTTGCGTTCCCGGCATGTCACAAGGATGTGGTAGCCATCCGAGCGGCTGACTCCATGGGGGCCGTCGCCAGCTCCAACCCCTCAACGGACTGGCTTGGCGCGGTCTCGTTCGCCACCTTTGGCGACAACATACCTCTAGAGCTTCGGGAACACGAGCCGGAGGTCTGCAAGCCGGGATCCTCCGTGGCTACGGCCGTCGCAGCGGGAATTGCGGCCACCATGTTGTCGTACGCGTCGATGCTGCCGCACATTCTCCCGGGCGACGTAAAAGAGGACGATCTGAAGAGGTTGCGAACGGCCGAGGGGATGAAAGCTCTCTTCCTCAACAAGCTTTCTACCGATGTCGGAAACCGGATACATTTCGTCAATCCGGTCAAATTCTTTACAGACAACGAGACGAACATCCTTAGGCTCTATGCTATCCGAGGCTGCTTAGCTAAGATTAAGTAAAGGGGCTTGTCCCAATGAGATGACATGATCTTTTCTCCCACTCCAGCCTCCGAATTGAGGTCCCAGCGGGATCACCTGTGACCATGCCCTTTTGCTTCCTCTCATCCCAGTGAGTCACAGTTAGAGCCATCGGGTTCACGGCCTTAGATGTCCACCGGAGCCGGCTCGGATCTTACTTTTCAACTAGGTACCTGAGTGTCCAGGGAGACGAGACTGGACCGAAACCCAAACATCTTCCCCTCCAGCGCCATGTTCAAGAACCTCTGCTTTCCCCTCGAGACCTTCCCGCAGCACCTGGGGCGTAACCTCGACGCATTCCAGGTTTGAGCCGCCAGTGATGATGTAGACATCCTTGCGGCGCAAGACTTCGACATTCATAGTAGTCAGCATTGACCGTATTTAAGAAAGAAACAGAAATAATAAAAAGAAATGTGTCCTAGAACATGAGCGGGAAGTAGACTCTTCATCCTTGAGCTCCGGAGCTCGACTGAAATCTCCAGAGCTCGACTCAAAAGCTGCCGAGAACAGCAGAAAGAGGTAGTGAATAACTCCCGAAGTTGCTTACAGCCCGAGTTGATGTGCTTGCGCACCTCGGGCGCGGCCACGATAGCCTCGAGGCAAGCGCTGCTGAGCTCCGAGTCGAACGACCACACCTCGTGGTCCACCTTTCCGAAGGCGCGGTTGTGAGACACGTCGGCCGACGCCCCGACCGAGCCCGACGCAAGCTGGAGGAAGTCGACCCACAGCTTCAGCCGGCCGCCGGCGCCGGCGTCTCTGTGGTGCTCATGGTCCGTCTCCTCTATTTTCCCCTCAGGCGGAAGCTTGAGGTCGGCCGGCAGCCCGTTGTCCTTGGAGGCGAGGATGAGCGTCGGCAGCAACGGGTCTTTGAGGACGGTCCCGAGACGGATGGGGCCGTTTCTCCGGAAGGTGAAATCTGGCGCTAGGAACCAAGACGGCATGTCGAACAGCTGGGCATGCCGGATTACCCCTACTTGGGCAATAAACCCTAAAAATTCGAGTCTCTTAGTGGAATAACCATAATCGTAATCGGCGATGCCCCTCGAATACCTATGTGGAGTAGGGGTTTCAAAAAGCACGGAAGAGAGGTTATCCTACGGGGTATTTTGGAGTTAGTCTTTTCTTAACTGCTCCTCAAGAAGGCTTCGGAGGTTGATGTCAAGTGAAATTGTTTGAGAGCCTTGTGCTCGGGCTCGGCGGGGCTCCTACATGAACCTGCCGTCGAGTGTCGACATGGAGTTATGAGCGATTTACCCCGCCGTCTCGTGGTCCAGCAGACTCCGGTGTTCACGAAGGCCACTGGCCACGTGCGAGGGACCTGCATAATCGTGAACGAGGCTTGCCGCCTGTACCTTTAGGTCCGGCTCTGATTCCGAGCCTGACTCAGAATATGATGGGGGCATATTGCAAACCCTTGGGTCGGCAACGGCGCCCAGATGCATATTCTATAGGTGTTTCCTGTAAGACGGTATTGAACCCATGGCACATCCCTGGTATTAAAGTGATAGAGTCATGGTAGATAGTCTCAGCCCCTGACGCTGCTTCGGCCACCTGCAAATCTGGCAAGACCTCTCGATGTTGACGACGCAACGTTCACATCTCTCCTAACAGGGAGGGGCCGCTTGGTTATGCTGCGTGGAAACTGGCAGGTATCTTTATACATCTATTCTTGGACTATCAAGACCAGGTCATTGCATATCTGTCGGAACGGCGGTCACTGGTCCTTCTGCAGAGAAACGTTATAGGACTGACTGCGGGTAGTCCGAAAAAAACCTTTCACGGGCACACTAAACCCATATTAGATAATGAGTGTCAAGATGTCCTCCTGTGACACACTCACTGCAGCATCTGAAGAGGTCGACTAATCCCATTGCTGAACTGCGGCAGTATAGTACCTGACAAAGTAATCTGATGAGTTCAGAAGAGATGCGTGAACGTGCCGGGCTGTCACAAAGTATCCCAGAGCCCGGCGCACCTCGTGGGGAATGGGAAACTTGCTACTTTTACTGAATGCAAATGGCTAGCTGTCTCCAGACGGCTATTTCCTGCCCTTGAGGATAGTTCTACACGGACACTAGATGTCTTTGTTCTAAGAGTCTCCCCAGTTCAGTGTCGCTCGACTCGACCTAGCCTAGGCGTTATCCTTGCGGACGTGGAAGAAATACAGTGTCGTTATATCCCCAATAGCTTCGATGTGAGGGAAAAGAAATCGTGCCCTGTCCCAGCTGACGACCAACCTTACAGTGAATGGCATCCACATCAAGTGCCGAGCGCGACTTCAGTGATGAGTCTGATGCCCGACGTCACTTGAGTGTCAGCATTAATACTAAAACGCCGTAGAAAGGGACAGTGACCCGAACCCGTCTACAGCAGGCTTCCCTCCATCCGGCTTCTAAGCGAAGTTGCCCGTACCGATGTGTGCTGCACATTGGGAAAGCGCCGACCAACTTCGACAGCACGAGACCTCTTCCACACACAGCCCTGCAATAAAACATCATTGGGCCACTGAAGCTGGATAAACACAACCGGCGCACTGGGCTGTTCTGCCTGACTTTGTACCATCGTCTTGTCGCCCCCTGTCTATACAAGCAGATGTATCTCGTCTGAGGAGTTGCGTGTAGCATTCCCACACTCTTCGTCTCCCCTCTTGACCGACTACCCGCCCAGCCGGCTATCGTGCTGAGATCCTGGTTGGTGTAGTTGGCGAAGCTGGGATTTTGAGTTGGAAGAGATGTACTCAAGTTACAACAAAGCGACGACAGGGTGCTGGTAGAAGGTAGCACCAAGGGTCCATTGATATGGGCGTCAACGGTAGCTTCTGCACTAGCAGATAACCCACAAACAACGGCTTTTAGGCGGCTCCACTGTGTTGGGCCTCGCGATACCAGGGCGAGTCTGCGCGGAAACACCAGAGCCCGTAGTTTCTGGCCGGAGGTCCTGTCTAGCTCGTCTAGGGGCTGGGAATATGCTTTCCCGGAGTGCTGATGGGAACGAAGGGCCCCTCCTCTCCGTGGAAAGACGAGGGAAAGAAAAGAAAGAGAAAAAAAGAAGACACTGCTAGTGAAGCTCGACCCTGTATACCCAGCGTGTCACAGGCTTGAAGAGAGGTATCGTACTGTGCAATACAACACTCGTCTCTCGGGCTGAAACCTAGCCGCACTGAACACTGGAAAAAGCACATGTCAAATGCACCGCCGACTGTAGCGGGAAGAATTGGTTGGGCAGAAATTACGAGCCACGACTACAAGCAATGGAACCAACCAATACCAAAGTCGAAGGCTCCCCGAGTACGACCGATTCGGCCCTCGCATTCGGAGGCATGTGTGGTGTCAGCCGAGCGACTGGGTACGGAGAGTAAAATGCGGCGACGCTACGTCGCGTCAGCTGAAATCGCATTACGTGCAGCTCAGCCAGCACCCTGGTACCGCGCATCGTCGAAAAACGAGAGCCTTCGGGTTGACCGTTGGAGTAACAACGAGCGCGGGACCGTGGAAAAGGGGCTTATTGTAGGTATTCCGCTAAAAGCATAGTTAGGTACCACAGCAAACGCTGCATTGGCATTATGCGTGAATTCTGGACGGACCAGCCTGCATCGCTCCGACTTCCAATTTCAGCGTCGTTTGCACTTGGCCTGCACATTGGCGGGTGTCGTTGAGAATCATTGTTTCGCATCGCTGGATCTGGCCCAGCAACAGTGTCGGGTCAATTGCGGTGAAAGACGGTGAACCCACATGGCTGTGCCTGGCAAGCTTAGGCGAGGTGGTTTGGGCCTCCAGAGCTTTGCTGGGCAGATCTTGGTGCCCACTGATCTGGCCGGCCCGTGAAGCCGGATCGATTGGATCTGACGATCCACCAGTGGCAGTGAGATCTGCTAGCAGGGAAGACAGGTCGAACCCCAAGAGCCCGTTGGAACCCGGTCGAACCGACAAATATGCTCCGAATTGCTTCGTGGAAGCCAGCTCCGTAAAGGCATGATGTCCTCAAGGGCAAAAGGAAGGTCGCATACTTGTCAACCTATCTTAGCAGGCACACAAGACCTCATCATGCCTCAGAATTGGATCTGCCTTGCATATGCACCAGACAGAATTCAGACGTCGAGGCGTGCTCTAGTGGACCCCCAGAGCCCAAAGCACAGATGGATTGGCGCGGCAGGCAAAGGCACGCCAGGTGGCTTAGAAGAGCCTAATATGCCACGTTGAAATCAGCCAAAACCCAGCAATCTGGCGGGCGATGGAGAAGCGCTTGTTCTGTATCACGGTTCTAAACAAAACAAAACAAAAAAGGTACCGGAATAGCAGCATCCTTATAGCGCTTCCCATCTGCCAGGAAACGGCTTTTTGGACGGGATGTGGAGGGGCAGCCTCCCGTTCAGCCACACATTACTGCCCCCCGTTCAGATCTCTACGCTCGGGGCGACAGGAACAAAAGAGAGGACGACGAGTAAAATAGTACACAACGGAACGCTGCGCGCCCCAACAGATGTGCAGGATAAATGGCCGCCCCAGATGCGGCCAGCAGGCGAATGTGGAGGCGGCCCAGCGGCTGATAATCTTCCTTTTCGCATCAGCGCCCTAGATATCCTGTCGACGCTCCACGGAGGCCATGATGTAGGCCATATTTGGGTGCGAGACACAGCCAGCCTGTGTTTAGCTCAGCGAAGCCATGCCGGTTGCTCGACGAGGCCCTGTGGAACGTGCCATTGCATGTCACAGGACGTCCACCGAAGAATAGCAGCGCACTCCGTGTAGCAAACGGCTTTGTCTCTGACTAGGTCAAAGGGGGGCCGCGAAGAGACATGTCAGGGGGCCATCACCGTCCTATGCGCCATCCGGACAGCTTGGTCAACGACTAGACCGGCTAGCTCGACACATGATGCATACCTGGAAGCAGAGGCGGATCGAGGCTTTTCTGCCGGGCAGAAGCGACGCTGCATGTTTACCTGTTTCATCTGGGATAAAAGGGAGTATGGAACGGAGGTGGAGAAAGTCCTTGCCGTCTTGCAGGACACCTGTAAGTCTCTTCGTCGCAGCTGGCCGTAGTCAAGCGACTTGGGAGAACACAAGTCGGCGGCCAGGGCGTCAAGAACGATCAAACATAGCACCGGGCGAGATGACCGTCCTCTGGGCGGCGCTTGTGATCGTGAGGCCTTGCCACAACTGCGCGAAGAGTCTCGCGGCAATTGACAAATAGTCCTCGGGGATGTCTTTTGAATCCTTGTTCGAAATGCGTCGACGGATAATTTCCTGACCGATGAGGCATTCGGCGCTTTTTGCTGCATGGTCGTCGGGGCTGGATGGCAGAGGAGGAGGAAGGGTTATGCAGCTTGTAGAAATTCTCCCCTTTTCGATAGGCAGGTATCCATTGCACGGTTGCACCCCATGTGCTCGGGGCTTCCTGCCTTATTAACCCGGCCAGCTAAGGGTCCAGCGTCTGTGAGTCCCTGCTTCCCAAATCTGAGGCGCTAGCGCCTAGTTAGTGTCTACCGTACTTGCTTGTAAGTTGTATCGAATCTGTATGCACGAAGATAAGGCAGAACAGAACGTCCTGTCCATGCCGTCGACCACGAGCCGCCAGCGTGAGATCCAGAGATATCATGTTATGCGACAGTTGTGCAGAGCTTGAGTGGACCTCCGCGCCTGATTTGCAAATCCTGGACCTAAACGATGGGACGGTAGGCGTGCCTCGCAGATCAGTATCTTGGAAACCCACACGGAGTATGTATGTACATGGCCATCTATCACGAGTAAATCCGGGGGTATGGAAGAGAGGAACTTGGTTTGAAGGCTGGTCAAGGTGCGTCGACGTCGAATGACTCCCGGGTAGGAAAACCACGAGTTCAGAGTGCAAGCCTATATCAAAGGCTTCGCATTAATGAAGTCTGCCAAAATCTGGATCTGGATCATCGTTCCGACACACATCTTGTCAACCGTGGTTACAGTCCTATGGATCAGGTACAGTATCTTGTATACTATAATTAGGTAAGTGAGCTCGAAACTCGAATTTTTCCTTCAACAGAAAATAAGCACCTCAAGCAAGTGCCAAGTTTGGTATGCTTGCGCCGTGGGTGGTTACCTGTATGTATGTACATACCTACATACAGTCTGACTTTGAGTAAGCTAGCACACGCACAGTAAGGTAGTAACGGCGTAATGATTTGTGTGTCGCGCCTGGCGCCTCCAAGACAAGCCAGGCCCCACTACTCCACCCACATTCAAATCCGTCGCTCGCTTCTGCCCGCGTCGGCTCCAAAGAGAGAAACGAAGGGGAGCGAAGAAGAGGCGACTGGTCTCTGGAGGCAGCTCTTCTCAGGTCTCCTCCCAGACGCGGCTAGCCCATTCACTGTTCGAATGAACGCATCGCCCGCACCTTTCTCTTCGTCGGTGGTCTTGTTGCGTGCATTCACCCTCCTGATTAAAGGCGTTAATTCATGCCTCTGCCGCCCCCGGCGATTAAGATCCACATCACTTTCATAGTCGCCCGGCCCTTGCTAGGGGGACGGAACAGCCTGTTTAGCCTTGGTCATCGTTAAGTGAATAACCCCCAACAACGCCTCATTGCATACAGAGTATGTACATACGATCGCGTTGCATGTGCTCGCCCGCCCACAAGCCCTGGCATCGGTCTGGAATTTAGGGAAGTCGGGGATCGGGCACAACCTAAGTGACCAGGCGCAGGAGCCTCGTTAAGCACGGAGACAGGGGACAGGCGTCGAGGAAGGCTACCGGAGGGAGATAGCTGCAGCAACGAAAGCAGCGCGCAGACACAACCGCTCCATGTCATCGTATCGCCTGCATTACTGGAAGCGCGCATTGTACATTGCACAGGCACCTTGCACAGGCCGGCCAATATATCGATGAATTTCTCAGAACAGCCACACCAGCGACAAGGCAGGTCAGTCCACGCAGGAAACCCGGCCCAGGGTCGCGTCCTCCCCTTGTCGCTTTTTTTCGTCAGGAATCGTGGCTCCATAAAAAATTCTAATTAAATTCCCAGTATGGCTCAACTCTCAGAGTCGCTGCATCCTCGGCCACCTCAGCCTCTGGACACCGGTCTAGTGAAGCCGCATCCTCAGCTGGGCCAGGAGCAGCAACAGCAGGAGCAACAGCATCAGCTGCTGCTGCAACGCGACAAGCCACCGCGGCCACCACCGCCCGACGACTCGAGGCAAGGCACGACGAATTACACGCACTCGGTCCACACCGGCGCCGGGCACGGTTCTGGGAGTGCTGACAAGGAGAGCACTGCCGATGGTGGTGCTTCTCCGGCCAGCGCCAGACCCAACAATCACAACCGCGCGTCGACCTCTAGCTCTACGGACTCGACCGGCGATCTCCAAAACGGACACGGCCAGAACGGGACGCGGTGCAACGGCGACACGCCGTTGCCGACAACGCCGCCGCCCATGTCCAACAGCCAACCACCACCACATGGGCATTCTCGCCAGCCGGTGAGCTACCCGAGCCCGACGGCATTCCCACCAGCTGGCATGCCTTCGGCTGCCCAATACGCGTACGCCGCCCATGCCGCCGCCCAACAAGCAGGTCCGCCTGCTGACCCTTACCGACCGAGCCCGACTGCCCTGCCCAGCATGCGGACCATCGACCATGTGCAATCACAACAGCAGCAGCAGCAGCAGCAGCAGCAACAACAACAACAACACCAACACGGAATGCCCATCGCCGCTCACATGGCCGGTCAGATGCACCCGGGAGCGACGCCAATGGGGTTCTACACCATACCTCCCCATCCATACACAATGCATCATCCCGACCCGAACGCGATGCGGTATGCTCTCCCCCCAACCCTCCCGCCCGACCCGCGCATTGCGATGAGTGGAGGCCGTCATAAGAAGGTACCGGCATAATGCAGCAGTCCTCGAGTCCCACGCGGCGAGAAGTCGTAGTGCTGACGATGGGTTTCGTGACTGACAGGAGATCAAGCGACGAACCAAGACCGGATGCTTAACATGCCGCAAGCGTAGGATAAAGGTGCGTCATTTTCCATGTCTCTTCCCATTGCCCCGTCCCCCTACGCGTATAGCGCGACATGGAATGGGTGTGACGGATAGTTGGAACGCGGAATTGGAACGACGAAAATGGCCCGAAGCCAGATACCGGCTTGAGTGAAGGATTGGGGTTGTCATTGCAAAAAAGGAGCCGTTCGCTTTGCTCGCTCGGCTTTCCCTTGATACTTTCGCTTGTGATCGCTTGGGCAATCCCGTCGCTTGACTTTAGAGCTACGCCAAGCGAGCAAGCCAACCATCGAACCACCAACCCTATCTAACTCTGCCAACACCCAAAATTTCCGTCCCGTTTCCGCGCGCCCTAAACCACCACCTAGAACTACTACCTCTTGGAATGCAAATGATTCCTGACAATTCCACACGTTGTTATCTGTCCCGCCTGCTCTAACTTGCAGTTTCTACCTAGTGCGACGAAGCGCATCCGACGTGCAACAACTGCAAGAAATCGAAGCGCGAATGTTTAGGGTACGATCCCATCTTCAAGCAACAACAGGGTCCTGCCGCCATTCAGCCGGCCCCTAACAGCCAGCCACCTGCACCTGCAACGCTTGCATCCACCCCGACACTCCCGTCGTCGACTACACGTCCCTACCAACCGACTGTGGTCCCCAGCTCCTATCCACCGCCGCTGCCCTCCAACGCAACTTTCAACTCCCAAGTGCCGACGACGCCGCAAGGTCTGAGGCCTGAAGGCGGATTCGACTATTCCACCGCCATTGACCCGGCGCTCCAGGGCGCTGACACAACAACGGCTGCGGGCACTCCCGCGTCGCAACACCAGCAACACAGGCCGGAGGGATTAGAGCAGCGGAGTGGAATTCAGAGCCAAATAAGAGGTGAAACCCCGTTCGCGTCGCACCGCCTGCTTGCGTCTCCTCGCTTGCAGACGTGCTATCAGTCCCAGAAACCCTCGGATCACGTTGACTTACACGAGTTTTCCAGCAAAGAAGATGAAAGTCGATGAGCTCATAGCTCTGGGGGGCGCGGCGCCTCCCACCCCAAGCTCCCCACCTTCCCCCGGCGTCCTCGACGAAATCATCAGGCTTTACTTCGAGGTTTACGTGCCAGGCTTATCACTGTTCTTCGAAACACGGTGGTACAGCTTTAAGAAGGGCCAGTCAGGAACGGCGGATTCTGTGCCCCTCATAACCAACAACCAACCCCTTGTTACCCTCTTCGCTTCCTTCCTCAGCAACATTATCGACATTCGAAGCACTGACCCGGCAGACATGGTGTATGCCGGCCATCTGGAGACGTGTGTTGTCTGGGCGCTCGCCAGTCTCCCAAAGTCCTTCGTCCCTCAAGACATCTCTCGACGACCCTCCGACCCGCTTCCCTGTGAGGATGACCATCTGGAGGCACGTAACCGTCTACACGTTTTTGAAATGCTTCTCTCTGGCGAGACCCTGCCGAGCAACCCCCTCGCGCCCGTTCCGGTTATCAACAGCAGCCCGACGCGAAAGCACGAGCTGGAGTTCTGGTATCAGCTGGCGCAATATCTACTCAAGTCCCACTCATCGGCATCCTCGGCCGATACTAGCGCCAGGGGAAGCTGTCTTGATCGGATGAGGTCTCTTCTTGATGGCCGGGAGAATCGTGATGTGCTTTACAGCATCGCTGTTCTGCGGGAATACACGCCACAGTGGGATGCTGCGCTCAACGAGAAGACTGTACCATCGCATCTGGAAGAATCAGATTCTCGCAGCAAGCTTGCCGTGGCGACAAGGTTTATTCGTGACGAATCCGCCTCTACTGGCGGCACGACAAATGTGGTGCGGCGTTTTGCAGACCTTGCCTATCGCGCCTTTGTTCGCCCTGGCGTCAATATCGATGCGAGCAGAAGGACAAGATAGAAAGAGTTCGGTTTGGTCATTCATCATACAGAGATCAGGGGCCTCCGAGCAGGGCAGCAGGGGATGGAGCTGCATCTCCGTTCGCCTGAGCTGGAGGGGTATAGCTGGCTATTGACACGCGAAGGACGCTACGCACACCACCCGATCTGATCATCTCTACCATTCGCTCCCAAGTTGTCTGCGTCTTGCGTCTTATCTCAGCATCAACTTCTTCCAGCCGTTTGTAATACTATTTCTTTCACCCCACATCGCATCTGTCTAGAACGCCGGGGAAGGCGTCGTCGAGTCGCGCTATATGCTATGGACCAGATGACATGAGGATCATGGAAGCATCACCGAAATCCATTTGCAGCACTTGAACCAAAAAAACAGGGGGATAATTGGCGGATGGTCTGGTCAGGCATTCAACGGCCACGGTGCATAGGAGGGGAAAGGGCTACAAAATTTTCTTTCCAATATCTTGTATTTTTGCCAAGCGGTGCATTTTTTGCGTTTTATGACTCTCTTACTCCTCGACATGAGGCAACCCGAAGTCTTTACTGAGGTATACTGTACTGTACTAATAGTCTTTGTTGTTTAATGGCTCGGCCGGTTATTCTGGTCGAGGGGGGCGTGGTTGTTGAACCACGAAAGGAACGGCAATTTATCTTGAACAAACGGGTATTTTACTCGGGGACAAGCAAGGAGGGCAAAATGGGCCCCCAACTCAGCGCTGAGGTATCTTGTGTGAGCTGCAATCCAAAGTTGGCTGTGTTGGGCCAGACATGAGAACTATGGACACAGATATGCTAATCACAGGCCCCAGTCATCTACGTTGAGTGCCATTCTGCACACGCATGCTAACTCTTAAGTGGTGCTTGTCACTCTGCTGCATGCATTGCCAACTCATGCAGCAATTCCCGCAGCGTAGGTTTCCGAGTCGAGCATTTACCGTAGTCCTAGTTACCATAGGCAGCGAGCCTCCAATGCTGTCAAAGGTTGACTGGACTTGCTCGGTAGCAGTTTACAGAAGGACAGCTCCAACTCTTTAGACCCCGCCCCCCACTTAGTCTCGTCACCCAGCCCCTCGGCTGCCTTTTCACATCACCGACAGGGAAGCTACCTTAACCACAGAACTAAGCGTCACAGCTGATTTTTACCTAGGTATTCGAGAGGTTCCTATGCCCTAGGCTGTATCCTACGCTGGCACTTGGGACCAATAGCTCCGTTAGTGCTTGGACGAAGTTAGTGAGGACGAGCCCACTCACAAGCACCAGCTGGATCCGACAGTGTCACCGACGCCGACGGGACTCCAATTTCGGTACCCGCATTTGCTTGAACCGATCCGAGCTCGGGGCAGGTGGGGTGTTTTGAAACAAAGCAAGAACGACATGTCATATTTTGAACCCAAGTTATCTCTGCCACTATGCTACCCGACGTCCTTCACTTCCCGTCTCGCATGGCAAGCCATCCATTCAGAATCCCCGTCCGGATGGGGGGTTATGCCAGTGCATGCCGTCAACCTACCGTACCAGTACCGAAGCTTTTCTTCCTGGGACAACTTAGTTGCAAAGCCCGGCGGCGAGTGTCAATCCTCCCTCCCAGTTCCAGCTTCGGCAGCCGTATGAAGTCATTGTGGCCTTCCTGCGATGCAACTCTCAGTGACGAACATCGCCGAGCAAGGGCAACCCCAAACATTCCACGCACCATCCTTGGGCAGTAATATGTATCATGTCCTCAAGACAAGCACTGGGTCGAGAAGTATGTTGTGCCTGATAAGAGCGGCCCGAGCCCGCTTATTAAGATTCCTCACGTTCGAGCATTTCAGCTTGAACATGGCCGATAGATGACGTCGGCATGCTCAGTAAGGGTTCGGGCGTCATTTGTCGCATCTCCTCATTCTGTAAACGCTTCACTGGCAGGACCCAGGTCTTTCTCCTCGGACGGGACTGGACAAAGCCTGAGAGTCGAGGACATGAACAATGTATCAGGCTTGCAAGCATACCCATCTAATCTGGAGTACGCTTGGTGATCATTGCGGTCCCTGAACGTTCGCGACCTGTGCCACTTCACATACAGCGGATTCACGCCGAGCTATATAAACCCGAGTCCTGACCGTTCGTGAGAACAGAACTGGTTCTCTTCATCCTCCCCCCACTCCCAACCCCACTATCGTGCTTCATTACCCCGCGATCGCTATCAAGATATCCCACGCTACCCTTCGCTCAACTAGGACCAGACGCATCTGTCGCCTACGCTGCCTCTCTCCCTCTCTTACCACACACACACACCCATACACACACCCATACACACAGAAAGCGGCCCCTATCTAGGCTCATCTCGGAGAAGACTGCATCCCGCTTCCCAAGAACACACGGCACGAGACAACCTTCCTGAAATAGACAGTTACTTCCGTAGGGGTGCCGCCCTGGCAGCCTGCAGCAGTTCACCGAGCCCCTTCTCAAAAAGACTAATTGAGTCGCAGTAGGGGCTTCGTGAAGCTGACGGGATGTCTGCGGTAAATGGCACCCGACCGAAGGTGCTCTTGCTCGGCACCATTGAGCAGTATGTAGCTCTCTCACGCTCTCACCTTCGTCTCCCCTATCATTACGCTCAATGAGCAACGGCTATAAGCACGATTGTCCTCATCCCCCTTTCCAAGGGTACGCTTTGCTGGGAGGGATATGGATGCGAAGCTCAGGAGTTTAATGAGAGGCGTCTCACACAGACGCACGGTGGGAACTATTGCAGAGCATCATCTCCTACCAGGCTGTAGTGGTTACTAACGCTGTTTCTTAGCGCGCACTCGGCTTGGGAGTCAGTCGGGGAGGTAGCCGATATCCTGACACCGAAATCAAGCAACCGCGCAGACTTCCTCGATGAAGCGTCATCAGGCGCCTTCGAGGGCTGCACAGTGGCATACCGCACGTTTGACAGCGTTGCGATAACGGGCAAAGTGGATGATGAGCTCGTTGCCGTGTTGCCCAAGTCTCTCCGCTTTATCTGCCATAACGGTGCCGGCTACGATCAGGTAGACATCCCTGCTTGCTCAGCACGCGGCATCCGGGTCTCCAACACTCCCACGGCTGTCGATGATGCCACAGCCGACATCGGCGTATTTCTCATGCTCGGCGCACTGCGCAACCTCGCTGTCAGCATGTCGGCGCTGCGTGCCGGACAGTGGCGTGGGAAGCCTCTCCCGGCGCTGGGCCATGATCCGCAGGGAAAGATTCTCGGCATCCTGGGGTTGGGCGGCATTGGGCGTAATATGGCAAAGAAGGCATTGGCCTTTGGCATGAAGATTCGGTACTATAACCGCTCACGACTGGATGCCGACACCGAGAAAGAGATTGATGCCGAGTATGTGGACTTTGAGACGTTGTTGGCCGAGAGCGACGTGCTGAGTTTAAATCTGCCCCTGAATGTGAGACATTTTGATTCCTCGACACTTTACCGACCCCCCCCCCCCCGGGGCTTAGCTACGACACACATCCGCCTTTTTGCCCTACCCCTAGTCCCACTGCATGTGACGCTGACGACTAGTGCTTAGCCCAAAACGCGGCATATCATCTCAAGAGACGAGTTCGCCCGAATGAAAAAGGGCATCACGATCGTCAACACAGCGCGCGGCGCCGTCATGGACGAGGCGGCCCTGGTTGAGGCCCTGGAGTCTGGCCAAGTGAACTCCGTCGGCCTCGACGTTTACGAGGAGGAGCCCAAAATCCACCCTGGCCTGCTAGAGAACCCTCGCGTCCTGCTAGTTCCCCACATGGGCACCTGGACGGTGGAGACGCAGACGAAGATGGAGGAGTGGACCATCAGCAACGTGCGCATGGCTATAGAGTCGGGAAGCCTGCGTAGCATCGTGCCTGAGCAGCGTGAAATGTGAGGCGAGACGTTGGTTGTCAAACGACGCATCTAGTGCAAAAACTGTGGCGGGTGACAGAAGGCGAGCACACACGAGATGCATCTTCATAATGGGTGGACTAGAGGCCATGGGGCAGGACAACGTGGACTGGCGGTTTGATAGATGTACAGGCAGACGAAATATCCGCTGCTCTTGAATTAGTAACCCCGTAGCCGGACTAAGCTACGTGTGTGAAAGCATGGTAGCGGCTAGTTACTCGAGATCCGTTCCGAGTGTATCCTATAGCTGAGGGATGTCTCAGAAGCCATGCCTTCTGTACGCCGGATTTCGGGATGATTAGACTAACTGTCATTCTCAGTCAGGACGTGGCGAGAAGGAATATGTAGAGATCTAGGTTTTCCGAAATGGTAGAGAAATTAGATACTAGTGAACTTGACCAAGATTCCATATATTGGGACGAGGGTAAAAGTTACTGGCTGAGTAGATACCAGTCATATTGGACAGATCACAGCAGGCTCCTCGCAAAGCTCATTCGCGCACAAAAGACATCAAGAGCCTCTATTCGATGATCTATCTTCTAGCAGGCCTCGGTTGACGGACCTTGCCGCTTCTGTCTCCTCTATACCGCAGATCAAGAGTTCTCATCGTCAAGATAAACAGCTATGTTAAAACGCCTTCCCTTAGGTGGGGGGATATCATGAGCCAAGCAACGCCGTACTTTTGTTGAAAATATGTACCAGACCCACCCCCAATTTTTGAACCTGTCCCAGATCCTGTTGATGCAAGCCATGCCTGTTGAAAACGATGCCTTAAGAGAGCCCTCCATATATGCCGTGAAAAAGTGTCCAAGATCCAATGTGTTGAAGAGGACCTATTATATCATTCTCCTCGCCCTAGCTAGGCAGACAAGGGATGGGATGAGATTAAGATAAGAAGGGGAAAGAAATTAGTAACGGTAGCTAGGATACGTTAGCATGAATCAAAACCAAATCAGAAGGGCGTTGACGTACTGGTCACTCTTGTAAGGACCCTCAACTCCCAAGCCGAGATATTCAGCCTGGACGGCGGTCAAAGTGGAAAGCTCGACATTGCAGTGAGCCAAGTGGAGACGGGCGACCTCCTCATCAAGGATCTTGGGAATAACATAGACCTGCTTCTCAAGCTTGCCGCTCTTGGCAAACTCAACATACTTCTTGGCGAACGCCTCGTCCTCGTTCTTGTAGAGCATGATTTGGGCAAGCACCTGGTTGGTGAAGCTGCAGGACATGACGAAGGAGCTGTGGCCGGTTGCGCAGCCAAGGTTGACAAGGCGACCCTCGGCCAGCAGGACAATGTGGCGGCCGTTCTTCATCAAGAAACGGTCAACCTGAGGCTTGATGTTCTGAACGCTCTTGGCGTTGGCCTTGAGCCAAGCAACGTCGATCTCGACATCGAAGTGTCCAATGTCTACGACATGAGTTAGCATCCGTTGCAAGATAAGCCGGGATCTCATGACATACTGCAGACGATAGCGTCGTTGGGCATCTCCTCGAAGTGCTTGCCGACCAGAATGTCTCGGCAACCGGTTGTGGTGACAAAGATCTGGCCAATCTTGCAAGCCTTCTCCATGGTGGTCACCTGGTAACCAGCCATGGCAGCCTGAAGAGCGTTGATGGGGTCAACTTCAGTGACAAGAACGCGAGCGCCCATGCCGTGGAGAGCCATAGCGCAGCCCTTTCCAACGTCACCGAAGCCAGCAACAACAGCGATCTTGCCTGCAATCATCACGTCGGTCGCACGCTTGATTCCGTCAATCAGCGACTCACGGCACCCGTACAGGTTGTCGAACTTGGACTTGGTGACCGAGTCGTTGACGTTGATGGCAGGAACAAGCAGGGAGCCGTTCTTGAGCATGCGGTACAAGTGGTGGACACCAGTGGTGGTCTCCTCCGAGACACCGTAGCAGTCCTTGAGCATCTCGGGGTACTTGGTGTGGACGAGGTGGGTGAGGTCACCGCCGTCATCCAGAATCAGGTTGAGCTTCTTGCCGTCCTTGAAGGCAAGGAGCTGCTGCTCCAGACACCAGTTGTACTCCTCTTCAGTCTCGCCCTTCCAGGCAAAGACAGGGACGCCCGCAGCGGCAATGGCGGCGGCGGCATGGTCCTGGGTGCTGAAGATGTTGCACGATGACCATGTCACTTCAGCACCGAGAGCAGTGAGGGTCTCGATGAGGACAGCAGTCTGGATGGTCATGTGCAGGCAGCCAGCGATACGGGCACCCTTGAGCGGCTGGTCCTCGGCGTACTTTTGCCGGGTGGCCATAAGACCAGGCATCTCGTTCTCGGCCAGCTCAATCTCCTTGCGGCCGAAAGCAGCGAGGGACAGGTCGGCGACCTTGAACTTGTGTGCTGGGGCGGACATCTTGATGGATTCTTTGGCACGCTGCAACGACAGTCAAGCCATTCGATCAGCAACAGGACTACAAGCAGCAAGAAGAGGGCGCGCGGTTGGGACGATTGCTTACAACAAAGGATGGCGGAGCAGATTGAGGGGTAAATTAGGCCGCTAGATCAAGCTCGTTGTTAGTGACTAGCACAGACCGCTTGGTTTTCATGCAATGGAAAGGTTCGTGTAAATGACAATCCGATACAGGTGATGATGATGATTCTTACCTGTGCAAGGAATTGGCGTTCGTTAAAGTTAAAGGAGGATGTTCGGAGTAAGAAGAGGGAGAGGGAGAGGAGGGAGAGGTCGAAGAGAAGAGGGATGCCCGAGAAAGAAAGGGAAACGCCCGCAGGCCCGCAAACGCTTGTCGGTGAGAATCAAGGCCCAGGCTAGTCCATTTCGAGCTGTCCCGCGCCAGCTGCCCCTCCTCACCCCGCTGCCCTCTTTGGCTTGTTGTCTAACAAACCCTTGGGCGGGGCTCGGCATTCGGTTTCGCACCACAAATTCCAGTCCTTTACCCCATATGGAATGGAATGGATTAAGACACAAAGAATGTAGGCACGGTGAGTTGCCTAAGGTATATTACGATGCTCCGCTCATGGGAGATGTTTTCGTCTAGTCTGTATGGTCACTCTCGTCACTCTGTCTCTCTCCGAGTACATCGATCAGGTCCAAATCCAATCAAGAAAACCCATTGCAGCTCTAAATCTGGCAGACCCATACACACCCCGAACGCCGAGCCCTATTGCAATCGAGAGACTGTGGCCATGATCCGTGATTCGTAACCTAATATCTAACCATCATCACTCGGGAAGCAAGTTTCCCCTGACTGCAAACATTTTTGCCGTGATATTTGCTGTAAACCCATCCACCTGCTTGCTGTACTGCTCGACTTGCCGTGCATTCAACATGCCCTCCAGCCTGCTTGGCTCCTGGGGCAGCTTGAACAGCCTCTGCCACTCGTCTTCCGGCAACGGTGTTTGCTTAGCCGCCACCCGCGCGGCATTCTCCGCCTTCCGCTTGGCCTGCCACTGGGTGATCTTGGATTGTTCTCGCGCCAGCTGACGTTGATAGTACTGGTGGTTGTTGAGGTCGGTGTAGTGGGCCTCGATGCTATCAAGCAGCAGGTCGCATGTCTTCTCTAGGAACGGATCGATCGAGAGATCGAGAGCGTCGAAGGAAGGGTGGGCTGGGATCTTCACCGGGTCACGCTGGATGTCATCGAGAGAAGCCGGGAGCGGGACTTCGGGTGTGTCTGGGAGCGCGGGGATTTGGTGCAAAAAGGAGGTCAGGAGATGCGAGTTGTGTACGACGACAGGAACCTCGATGAGGACATCCTTGAAAGTGAGCTTCGACTTTTGCAAACTAGAGTCAAGTATGTGTCAGCGCGGGTTAGCCACGGATGGGGACCGACTCGGGCGCTTCCTAACCTGTCAGTTGTGAATTTGCCCTCCTTATAGGCTGCCATGAAGCTGGGTGACAGTTTGAATGCGCGCAGGCTCAGAGAGCCTTGAGAACTTCTGCTCACGTCGTGCACTAGCGCAACCGTCTTGTCGTTTTCGCGCTGGTAGTGGTACTGATTCTCAACGAAGCTGAGGTTGATGAAGTTGCCCATTGTCGCGCTGGTATACCATCCGACATTGTTCGCATCGACGTTGACCTCCTTCAGATGTCTGATCATTTCATTCTGGTAAGCAATGTTGGCTTTAGCGCGAGGAGCTGCTGCCGCAAGACTCGATGCGTCGTTCTGGTGGCTGTCGGTGTTGGACACGTCGATTGTGGGGAATGGAAACGCATTCGTGACCTCGAGAACTCCGTTGCTATCCATACCAACGATGGAACCTGTCGCGGTGGTTGGAAAGCTGGAGGAGCAGTGCTTTACGACCTTCATCACCACCTAATCCAGCATCAGTTTTGCGACTCGCGGCCAAGGCGGGGCTTTCCAAGTACTCACCAGCGCCTCTACCTGCACCGACTTGAACGGCACATCCTTCTGAGAATCGGCCATGTTGCGAAATAGATAGTCTGTCTACTCCCGCAAAGCTAGCCTGTTCGTGAAATCGGTACCGCGGGATATCCTGTGGTTAAGTTGATGTCGTCTTTCAGCGGAGAACTTTTCGTTTTGGCGCTGATTTGTGGGCTGTATCGAGCAACCAGGGTGGCTACGCACCGAAATGGCGGGAAATGCGGGCAGAAATTTGATGTGGCTTGAGACAGTGTGGCGTAGTTGTTTCCACGCGAGCCGAGATGCCTTCGATAACGGACTTGTGACAAAACATAAGATCCGCGTTGACCCATGCTGTTGTACGGTGTCCATGGCTCTTTAATAGGTCGTTGAGGAGCTGTCAATTTCCACAAGTCGGCACCGCCAGTACAGAAGGACTGTTTGCTGAGGGTTCCCCAGCTCGAGCCCAGTTACCCGGGCACAGAGGTCGGCCCCAACCCGGGAGGCGTTCCGTAGTAGTCACGAAAACCTGAGCACCAGGCCATGATTTGCTGTGAAGCTGCAACATCCCACGCTTCCCCCACGTCGAGGCTGTTCGTGCGATACACTTCGTAACCCTTAAAACGACGACGTCCGCCACATTCTCCTATCTTCCGATCGTCATCATCAGGTCAACGTTCTTGTCTCTTCGCTCTTCAGTTCCCGTCAATTCTCCACTTCAATTCCGCCCTACCATCTCCGACACAGGATGCAACGTCTGAGACGCTGACCTCCAAGCTTTCTGGGCAAGCGCTCAAAAGAACAGTCTATTCTATGATATCTTTGCTAACGCTGAAAACCTTACCGCCGCATAAAAGCCAATGTCTGCAGTACCCTACATTTAATACGAATATGTCCATGGATGGCTACGCCTCACCATCTTTCCAGTCTATGATCTCCCAGCTCTCGATTCCGTCCCTGATGGTCAGTTTATGCCGGTCGATCTTCCACGACGAATATAATGATCTGGCGGCTCCAGCAGCCTTCCGGTGAGCAGGGCCAGTGCCTCCTCTCCTTGCATCTTCTTGGGATCTCCAGAGGCAAGTCGCAAGGTTTCGACCTGCACTATCTGGAGTCCCAAACCAATACCTGAGACGAGGGTGAGAAATACAGCATTGGCTGGTAGCGGTGGGGATTTTGCATACGTACTTGAGGAAGCCACCACTGGCTGTCGCTTGGGCATGAGCGGCCTTGTCCAGCAATCCAAGTTCTGCATAGACTGTTGTCGGCGGGATCTGGGAGCGAAACGCGACGACGTAGAAGGAAGTCTCTTTCCATGCATGGTTCCTCTCGCGCGCGAGTGCGCGCATGGTGTCTATTATCTCTTCCCAGTTGAATGTCTCTAGATAAGGAGCAGTGGCATAGTCTTCACGGAGACACTTCATGTGGACGAGAGCGAGAGCGAGCAGCTGGTTCTCGGTGTCGAGAGTCTCGAGGTCAAGGAGGTGTTCTTGCTGGGCGTATGGTGACACAAGAAGATATCTCTCCGGATATTGGCTCCCCGGGGGTTTGAGTATCTTTGTCTCGGGAACTGTGACCGGCAGTTTCTCTGACACATCCTGGGCCGGACAGCGTAGGATGCTACTCAATGGATATTGAGATACCGTCATGTTCAGTCGAATGGTGACGACCGGCTCTTGGGGCGGGAAGGAATGGGTAGCTCTGAGAGCGGTGCTTGGACAACTCGAGAGAAGACGATCGATGGCGACAAGCAGCGGAATTTAAACCAAAATAAGCTCCAAATTGTGCTTATGGGCTTTTACATCTTTCTTATTGTGAATCGTGTCTACGGTGGGTCAAACCCCAGGAACTGAATCGGTGTGAGCGCACGCAAGGAACAGCAAGCATGGAGGAATCGAGACCCGACCAGGCCGGAGGGCGAGGTCGGACGCACTGGACCTGCTCTTGACCATGCAGAGGCTGATGACATCCCGTCAACAAATCACGAGTTTTTGCTAGGACGGTCATGATTGTGCGGTTGTCCGCCTCGTTGCCCGTTGTTAATGTGCAGTAATATGTAAATGCTTCCGAACCATGCTTGCCGAAATATTTCGATCGCGCAATTGGTGATATCGGTGGTGCCATCCCAGACCGTTGGTTTTACTAAGCAGCAGCATGCGATCAGATGAAACAAGGGGCACTGCATGTCGCTTGTACACAGGTAGCTGGCAAGACAAGCCGGGTTTCCTGATTTAACTTGCTCTCAATCCATCCGAGATCCAGTCTCATGGGTCAGGTACAGTAGTACTACAGGACGCTATGTCTCAGGCAGTTTTAGTGGGGGTTAGGTAACCATCCAATAGGTATCGGTTCCTTTATCCGACGGCGAAAACACCTCTTCTTCATTGACTATCCTGGGAAGATGAGGAACAGTTTTAGCTCAATCCTGTAATCTGTAGCCTTTTAGCAAATGCATCACACTATTCCAAGCCAAAACTGCCTTCATGTCACGTACAACCCATTCTCAGTGCCCCGAGTCATGCGTGGGGGGTCGGGTACTGTATGCTGAGGCTACCTCCCACGTCGACTCGGTAATTGCGGACGTACCGGGGGACGCAACGATGAAGTGGACTACAAGCGGAGCGCCAGGCGACTTCAAGCAGTCCATTTTGCAGCGCGTAGATGGGACGCGGCCGCTTTATCTTGCACTGTCACTCGTCGTTAAGGCACATAGATTCCGACTGACATTGTCGTGAGACTACCCCTCATCATGAGGTCCAAGCTTCATTCGTATGCACCACCTTGGCCTCCTTTTAGCCATGCCTTGGCCACTTCATATGAACCAAGATAGAGCCCGCTACCCAAAGCCGTCCAAATCGCGCGCAGCGCACCACCTCGGAAAAGGCCATGGACTCCTCTCTGTCGAATGATATCCTTTGCAATGTCAAAGCCATTGTTCCTTCTTCGCGGGCCTCGGCGTGCGCTGTCTGCATTTTGATCACTCATTCCAGCGGACGACGAGGTGTTCCCGGCGGAGAGCATCATCTTCGTCTTGACCACGTCCGTGGGCGTGGTGATGAACGCCGCCAAAGCCCCCGACACAGCAGCGCTGCCGCCGGTGATTAGACCCGTCTCGAGCAGCACCGGTGCAACACCGTCCAGTCTCGCTTTGCTCGCTTGTATCTTTTCCTGCAGCTCCTGTGCACTCCTGGCGTCAGGAGCTACTCTTGCTGCCGTGCCTGATGCAGCTCGGCGTCGGTCCCGCCAGTCCCATATCCTGCCGCGAAAATACTCGAACAAGGGGAACTGCATTGCTGTGAATGGCAGGTTTCGCGCCGCCAATGCTGTATACCCGGTCCAGAGATTGCGGACAGCGCCGCCTTCAGAGCGCCAAACCATACGCAGGGCCTCTGCAGACGTGGACCGGCCGGCATGGCCATGGTCGGACTGGCGCAGCATCTGCGCATTTTGCTTGATCACCTCGGCAGGCGTTAGCACGGTACATGACGCCAGCTCGGCACTTCCTGAAGCGAGAGCGTGGACAATCGCCTGCGGAAAGCTGGAAGGGAGCGCGGAGCCGAAGACCGGCTTGGCAGACTCGTAGGTGATGAAGAAAATGCCAGCTGCAAAACCCGGACAGCAATGTTACTCCTGTTGACGAGCTATCGTGGGCATGCGGCAGAACTCACCCGCTGGAAGCGTTGCAAATATGACACTGCCAATTCCTTGATACAGGCCCTTGAACACATTGCTCGGTGCGACTTTTCCGGAGCCAGTCCGAGCATATGTATTAACATAATCTTGACTTTGATAGCGCGTCTTGATCGTGTCAAGAGGATATATAAGTAGATCGACTGTGAATGCTGCAAAAGCACCCGCCTGGTCAATCGGAGCATCGCGGCGTTAGCCAGCACAGCCGCAGTGTGCTGTAATTAACTTGAGAAACGCCAATGCTCACCAGTATTATCTCTGTGCGAGTATTGTCCCCCATCTTCTGCGAAGTCCTTTAGTGGTCATCACTTCAATGCACAAAGCGCTAATTATGTTAGCCAGACATTTGCAAGAAGCGATATAATAAAATAGACAGGTAGTTCGAGACTGGATTGCATGACATCATGGTCGCTGCTGAGTCAGCCTAAGGCCAGTACAACCGATTCTAAATCCGTATATGGCTCGAGGCTGGCTAACGTGGATTGCGATTGAGATACCTTATTCGAAACTAATAACACCGTAGAGCCGTCGAATAAAAATCTTTGACCTGATCAAGCCATGGTAAAGCAACCTATCAAGTATGACGAACTGGTAGACATGGACGCGACACTCGTGTTACTGGGAGAGGTTAAGGCCTGACCTACCGAATGACTGACCGCCCAGTTTCGGGCAACATTACGTTTCCCTGCCATCCATGGGTTCTTAAGGTTAATAATAGGCACCAGTCTTACAGTCTATGCCAGTCCAGAAGACCGGTGCAGGCTTTAGGTTGATCGTTCCACGTCGGTCCTTCAGTCTAGTAATTCAATATTATATCCTCATCAAACGCGGCCACGCCGTCAAACCATTCAAAAGAAGTGCTCTTCAAAAGAACCTATTGAGGGAAAAGAAGAAGGAAAGGGGAAAAGGAAAAATAAGAAAGGAGGGGACTCATTCAGCTACCTACTGAACGTGTTCAAAGTGGCGGGAACCTAGATGGTTGAATCGGAGCCCACACCCGAGGGTGTTGCATCACCTGCGTGAATGCATTCAAGTTCAGTCATCTATTGGGAGTCTCCGAGTGTTAGGACACAGAAAACCATACCTACACCCGGTTGATATCCCTGTATATATACAGGGCCTGCACGATGCTTGCAGGGCTTATATTATAGATTGAGCTTGTTAATGGGCTGTTCCTGCACGACGCTTACAATGACTGCAATTTCCACACTGCCACCAAACATTCTAAGCATTGCAAAAGTCTTAGCGTTTGGTGCTGAAAAATGATTGGTCCAAAAAGCCTCGACAATTCAGGACATCGATTGGCTGCTTAAAATGGACGTACCATTCTAGAACCGCTTGTATTCACTGGCGCTGGATATACCTCCTGTTGGAAGTCACGGCTTACTTGCACACGTTCAATTGAGGTCAAAAGTAGTGTATTGTAGTCTCAGGATCTCAGACCTCATGTGGCGCGGGAATTCAGAATGTACCCTTTGTACCCATTTAGCCCCACACCTTCCCGCACCCCAACCAACCAATCAAAGGCCATTCTGAATTCCCGCGACATGAGGTCTGAGGCACTTTGGGCGTTTTCAGCCATTGGCCTCACATACTATTTACCTTTTTACCTTAATATTACACCAATTGGTATAATACAGTATATATATAGTAGTATGGTTGGAATGGCCTTTTTCTAGCGATTCCAGCCATACTATCCACGTATTGGTAGCTTGTAAGATGGCTGAGAAAAAGCGGTATGAAGAAGTTACCTTACCTACTATACCCACCTACTTACACATACAGCACCACAACCAGTAGCCGGGCCCGGGATGCACTTATACGGCTGGAAAGCCCTGCTTCAGGACTTCATACTGTATATATATTTTACTGGTGGCTTGTAAGATGGTTGAGAAAACCCGGTATAAAGAAGTACCCTTACCCACCACACCCACATACTTACACGTATACCACTACAACCACTGCCCGGGCCCAGTATATATAGGTATGGTTAAAATGGCCTCTTTCTACCGATTCTAGCCATACTATTCACATATTAGTGGCTAGTAAGATGGCCGAGAAAAAGGTGTTGGAAGAAGTCACCTTACTTACTATACTTATATACTTACACGTACAGCACCATAACCACTGCCCAGGCCCGGGATGCACCTATACAGCTAGAAAGCCCTGATTAAAGGCTCTTTACTATAGTAATTATATACTGGTGGCCAGTATAGTGGGTGAGAAAAGGCTGTGTGAAGAAGTACCCTTACCCACTATATCCAATTACTTACACGTATACCACCACAACAACTGCCCAGGCCCGGGATGCACTTATATGGCTAGAAGGCCCTGCTTTAAGGCTTCATACTGTATATATATTTTACTGGTGGCTTATAAAATGGCCGAGAAAAAACAGTATAAAGAAGTTACCTTACCCACTACACCTACCTACTTACACATACAGCACCATAACCACTGCCTAAGCCCAGTATATATAAGTATGGCTAGAAAGCCCTGATTTAAGGCTTTCTACTGTAGTAGTTATATACTGGTAGCTAGTATAGTGGGTGAGAAAAAGCGGAGTGAAGAAGTATATTCACCCCCTCTTATTCATAACTTATTAACCATATACCCTATTCACTAGCCGACAGTTGTCTGAAAAAGCCCTCTCCGAGGCCATACTCCTTATAAAATTTGGGCTTATTATAAGCGTTAGCTATAAAATGGCTATGGGTGATTCTCTGGAATAGGTAGTTGGTGCAGATTAAAAACGGCTCCTATGAGTTTAGAACTTAACGAAAAAGACCGATATTTAAATTCTGAAAAAAGGGTAATAAAGCCAGATCATTTCTAAAACTCAGACAAATATTGGAAGGCTGTAATAATGCTAATTGGTGCAGATATTGCAGAGTGTTTGAGGCCGATATAGCGATTTTGGTGGTGCTGGTGGCCAAAAACGACCAACCTGCCACAGACATAAATTCTAAGGGAAATTTTTAGCGTCCCTACAGTACATGGGCACTGGCCAAGTCCCAAGCGCTCCGCCACATCGCACCGCCACATGGCGGTGCGCGCAGCGCACATGCACGCAACGCAACAACACAGACATATTCCCTCAGAATTGAGTCTGTGATCCAGAGACTAGTGTATTGCTTGTGTTCTATTTTCTAGCAGGCCAATCGCTGGCCTGCGCAGTCTATATGGGAGGGATCTTCGGAACAGCCGTTCTATTAGCGGATCATCATTTATCCACATTTGTGGGCCTTCGGGCTGATCGGCCAATTAGATTTCTTTAGCTCCTAGGCGCTCCTTATCTCTTACGCTAAGTGCCCATTCCATAACTTTAATAGCTTCCATAGCTTCCATAGCTTCCATAGCTTCCTATTAGCCAGATCCACTGCTTCCATATAGTTAATAAGTCTTCCTTTCTTAAGCGCCTTACTGCTTACTCCGGTTAATCTAACACACTTCTTTAAGTAAGCTTATAAGGCGCGCTTAAACTAGATATGTAAGGCTATTCCTAATCTTTGTAATCTTCATTAACTACGGTTTCTTTTTCATTAAGGACTTCTTTCCGTCGCTTGGTAATCCTTTCTTCGATATCCTTTAAGTTTATCTGCTTTAAAAAGCTTTCCCATACTCCCTTTAATAACGCTTTAATTATTTTATTTATTATTATCTTAGCACTTTTAATATAATAAACTATAATGTTTCCTCTTTAAACCTCTTAACGTAATTAGTAGTTATAAATATTTATATATTATAAGTTAGTCTTAAAAGTAATGATCTTTACGTGTATTAGTTTAATAGTTTATAAATTATTATACTTTATTGATATATATACGTCGATTTTAACTCTTAATTCCTTAAGTAATTTACTTATAAAGAAAGCTTCCTTTACGGCTTATAATAAGACTAATAATTTAGCCTTTATTATTAACGTTATAACTATATCTTACTTATTAACTTTTTATTTAATTATCCCTTTAAATAACTTTATTACGTAAGTTTAAAAGCTCTTTTGATCGACTATATTATCGGTAAATAAAGCGTTATTAACGACTCGGAAATTATTTTCTTTACCATATTAAAGCGTTAAATATCGTTTTTTTTTATAAGTATAAGAGCACCTTATTTACGGCGGCTTAATATTCAGGTTTAAGATTAATTACGTAACGTATTAACCTTAAAATAATGAAAGTAACATTAAGCTATATAATTACCGTTATATATAATAAAGAACTTACTTTTTATTAATATATAATAATATTAGTCTTATTAATTAAGCTTTCGAAAGGGAGGAGCTTTTCTTTAATTATTAAAGTACTTATTACTTACTTTATTTACGTTAAATTAATGATCTTTTTAATATAAAATAATTAAAACAGTTAAATAAGCTTCTTTTCTTTATCTTTAAGCACGTTAATACTTAAGAACTATTATAATTCTTTTCCTTTAATAAGGTTATAACTTTATTTTAATTATTTAATTAAAGAAAGAACTTTAACTTAATCTTTCTTATAAAACATTAAGGTTATATTATTAACGTAAAAGAAAAGAAGTATTTTATCCTTAATAAAATAATAAAGTTTATATAATATCGGTAAGAAACCGAGTTTATATAAGGTTTAAGTAAATAATCATTATTAAAGTAATAATAAGCGCCGTAAACTATATAATGCCTTTTTAAGTTTAAGTATTATTTTAACCTTATAATAATTAAGAGGCATCTTTAAAAATACTTTTTCGTTAAGTTTTACGTTTACGAAAGCGTTAATTACATTATATTATAATAGCTCGAAATCATACCGAGTTACGATAATGATTAACATTTAAAAGGATCTTTTTATTAAGGTTATTACGTAATTACTTATGTAAAAGTTAAGAAGCTATTAATCGCCTTTTATAACGAGCTTCGCTTTAACCTTATTGAACTTATTATACTTATTAAATTTATATTAAATTAAGGGAGTGTAAACAACCTTAAAGTATGTAAACTAACTGCACTTCGTGCGTTAATCGGTGTGTGTATTAGTTTTGCTTACGTGTAAGTCATCTTATAGTAGGATAAACTTTATATATAAGCTTATAAGTAATTTAAATAAAACTAAAATAAGTAGATAAAGGTGCTTATAGTTTAATTAAACAGCGAGTAATAAAGAAGTGTAAATATAATTAAGAATAATTAAGATTATAAGTGCTAAATGTAATAATCCAGTGTCCACACTGCTAAGGAACAGACAATGGAACTGTTGGAAGTATAGCTCATAGCGTATTAATAAAACAATCTTCTTAGGTACTATAATCTTAGTCTTCTTATTAATCAATCTACTGTAACTGGGACTAGGAGGTTAATAGTACTAAAATACTGTTAGGGAACTCCGACGAACTTCCTTACTGCTTATAAGTGCTCCGTAAGCTAGGCCTAATTGGCCTTAGTTCAATGGAGCGCTCCCTGACCATAGGTCACATAATCTAACACGTGCCTAGGTTCCACTTTCTATATGCTCCATTTAATACACCCCCTTAGGTAAGCCTGTAAGGCGTACCTAACCTGCCTGCAATGGAGCTATTCTCAATTATCTCCTTCGTTAAATATCTCTTCCATTAGGTCCTCGAGATCTCCCTTTCTTCGTTCAGTAATCAGCTTCCTCACGTTTTACAGATTCATCTGATTAATGAAGCTCTCTTAAGTTCCTTTAAGGAGCGCCTTAGTCAGGCTATCCGCCATTAACTCTACGCTCTTAATGTAACAGACTGTAATCTTTCCATTCTGCACCTCTTAACGAAGCTAATGGTTATAGATATCTACATGCTGTAAGCTAGTCTTAAGGGTAGCGATCTCTACGTTCATTAGGTGGATTATCTGCGTGTTGTCACATTCGATCTTAATGTGGTTATCGTTTAAACTAATACCTAACTCCTTAAGCAATCTGCTCACGAATAGAGCCTCCTTAACCGCTTATAAAAGCGCTAAGAGCTTTACTTCTATTATTAACGTTATAACCATCTCTTACTTATTTACTCTCTAACCAATCATCCTACTAAATAGCTTCATAGCGTAGGCTTAAGAGCTCTTATGATCGGTCTTATTATCGGTGAAGGAAGCGTCGTTAGCAACTCGGAAGTCATCTTCTCCTCCATATTAGAGCGCTAAATAGCTAGTTTCTTTTAGGTATAAGAGTACCCTATTAGCAGCCGCATGGTGCGTAGGTCTAAGGTTCATTATAAAACGTGCCAGCCGTAAGACGGCGAAGGCCACGTTAGGTCTTATAATCATCGCTGCGTATAACAGTGATCCTACTTTCCTTAAGTAGTTTACGATGTCCGCTTTAATGGTAAGGCCTTCAAATAGAAGGAGCTCTTCTTTCACTATAAGAGTGCTTATTACTTGCTTTGTTTATGCCAGATTAACTATCTTATCGATATACGAAGATTAAGAGAGTTAAATAAGCTTTTTATTCCTATCTTTAAGCACTTTAATACCTAAGAACCATTAAAGTTCATTACCTCTAATAAGCTCGTAGCTCTTCTTTAACTGCTCGATTAATTTAAAGGCGACTGCCTTATCTTTCTTCTTAAACGCTAATATAATGTTATTAACGTAAAAGAACAGGAGCACTCCATCTCTTATAAAGCAACAGGGCTCGTAAGGAACTGCTTTAAAGCTAAGAGTACGCAGGGTCTGTATAAAAGATCTTTGCCACAGTAATAATGAACGCCGAAGCTTATAAAGAGTCTTCTTAAGCTTAAGAATGATGCCTGCCTTCTTATAACATAAGGGCATCCTTATAAACACGTCCTCGTTAAGCTTTACATTAATAAAAGCGTTAACTACGTCGTACTACAGTAGCTCCAGATCAAAGCGTGCTGCGATCGCTATTAGCATTCGAAAGGATCTTTTAACGAGGGTTACTATATAACTGCTTACGTAAAGATTAAAGAGCTGTTAATCACTCGAACAACTAGCCTCGCTTTCACTTTTTTAAACTTACCGTGCTCATTAAACTTATACACGTACACCCACTTACAGTTAAAGATCCTATAGCCTTTTACCTTTAAATCACGTAAACTAATTTCTTCTTAAGACTTTATGTCCTTATAGCTACGTAAGTGCACTTCTTCTACTTCTTTAAACAACGCGCTTATAAAGTGATTCTTAAGTTCCTTATAGCTCTTAAGAGCCGGCTTAAGATCGCTCTTATAAACTGTATAAGGGTTCTTTTTTAACAGTCTCTTTATTTAAGTTCTTATAAGGTGCTTCTTTCTTCTTTTTAAGGTTTTTATCACACTCGCTTTAATACCTACGTAAAAGGCGCCTTACTAATAATTTAAGTAATGGACCTTAAGAGCAACTGGAGAATACTTTAACCTTAATTAACTTATGCTTAGCAAGTCTTTAGCGCCTTTAATATTTTCTTCTAAGGGTCCCTCCTACTGGCTTGCGCCTAGCAGTTCCTTAACGCTTATAGCTATACTTGATCTAATTAGAAGATTTTCTTCCGTAGATTTAAGCTCCTTAAAAGCACCTAAGGGCTCTTTAAAAGCACCCTTTAAATCTGCCCGCCTTAATTAGTCCATTACTCCTAGCTCTCTTACAGGGCATCCCTTAAGGTTTAGCCTTAATTAAAGCAACTTCTTTAACGATTTAATTATAGCCGTAAGCATTATAACTAGTAGTAAAGGTAGTAAAGTAAGAAGGAGTTTAAACCTTACTTCTATATAAAGCTTCTCACTCTGCTTATTAACGCCTTAATTAACCACTTCTTATAGTTTAACATCCTAATAAGTATAACCTTTTAATGGTTTAACCTTAATTTCTCCTTTTATAAGATCTTTTAAATCCCGTACTTCTTAATACTCTTCTTACACTAGCTGAACCTGCTCTTCTTAATTAATAAAGCTTTTTTAAAGTAAGCACGTAAGCACTTTTAAGTTTATTTAATGAACGTTATCCTTTAAGCTTTCCAAGTTATCGTTAAAGGTCTTACTCTTATTAAATATTACGTCCTTAGTAATAATAACTTTATTAGTCTTCGGATTCTAAATCTTATAAACGTTCATGGAGTTATAGCTAATTAAGAAATCGATCTACGCTCTAAGATTTATCTTCTCGACCCGGTTCTCTTTCTTTATTACTTCCGTAGTTATTACGAAGGCTTTATAGCTAAAGGTCTTAAGGTAAGCTTAATTTAGCTTATGTTGCTCTTTATCCTTTAAGTGGAAATATTCGAACGGCGTCTTCTAGTTGGTTTTATAGCGAGGAGTGCAGTTTAATAGATATACTGCTATCTTCGTAATCTCCCTTTACAGCTCCTTTAAAAGTTTTAAGCTTATTCTTATTAAGCGCACTTTATTCTTTACTACACTCCTTAAGCGTTCAGCTCCGCTATTTAACGCTTATGTATAAGGAGGTGAAGGCTTAATTCTGATACTTTAAAGCTTAATAAACTGCCTAACCTGTGGTTTAATAGTAACGATTTCATTATTATACTTAATAACCTTAACTTTAATCCTATATTAACGCTCCAGCGCTTTAAAGAGCATTTACAGCACCGTGATAATGGCTTTTAAAGTTCTATCCTATAAGTAAAAGTCTTAATAGTAACTAGTTTTCCGACAGGTAATTAACATTATACTCTTATATCCTTATTTGTCCTTTAGCCAGTTATAAAAATCTATCGCCAGTCTTTCTCCTGCTTCCTTACGCAGTTCTCGTAACGCACGCCATACTTAGTGCTTCATCTTCCTAAGGGCGTATACGTTACATTTGATCGTAAGAGGGCCCTTTTACTTGCCCTTAAAGCGCACCCCTTAAGAGTAATTAACTAAGTGCTTAAGTACTCCTGGGCCTAAGTGGTTAAGGCGAAGGTGTTACGTAAGCGCCTCCGCTCAGCTTAATTATCTTTTAGTTTAAGTGTTAAATTTGTTCTTGCGCATATAGAATGCTACTCTATTAAAGTCTTTTAAGATATACTCGATTATAAATTAGTCATATTTATCGAGCAAAACGCATAAGACTAATTTATCTGATCAGTTAAGAAGCGTGGGCGTTAACTTATTATCCTAATAAAAACCTCTTTAACGTAGTCTTCATAAGGAAACCAGGTTGCATACGATCTCCTTATAGTATACTACATTATATAGTCATAGTACTTTAATACCGCTTGTTAATGTCTGCACTTATATATCTACCTTATTATATTTTAAAATTAAGATCTGGTGATCGCTTACCTAAACGCACTCGCTTAGCGCAGCCCTTCTTAAGTTAAGGAAGCAGCTTATTTAGTTAAAGATGTAAAGGATGGAACTAAAGTTAAGGATTACCGAGTGTAATAAGGGATAATTTTAAATTAAGAACATTAATCCCACTATAATTATAAAACTCGCTTTAATCTCGGCTATCTTCCGAAGCAGTTAGGATTGCTCCTTTTTAAGCTTAAAAGCCTTCGGGTTATCCTTTCTCTTATTCTTCTTTACTTTCTTCTTACTCTTAAGCTTCTTAACTTCCTTTTTAAGGTCCTTATCCTTCTTAAGAGCTGCGTTTATAAGCTTTTACGTGTTATCGTTAAGGTTAAACCAGTATAGCTTAAGGTTTAAGAATATATAATAGCATTTAATGAGAGGGTAGTTGTCCTGCTTACACGTATGGCACCCTGTTTTCTCGTCGTTTAAGAGCTTCCTCTTACTCTTTCTTCCTCCTTTTCCTTTTAAAGTTTCCTTCTCTTTATCGCTCGGCTAATCTCCTGAGTACGTTAGGCTAAACAAGCTTCCTTTATCGATCTTTCTTCGTAAGCTAAATATATAGCTTTTAACTTCTTTAATGAAATCATTACTTAATTATTTATAGGTAAAATCGTTATTCTCGATCTTAACGTCTTAAGTGATTTAGTACGACTAGCACTAGCTCTCTTAACTAACATCTTTAACGGCTTTAACGAAGTCGTTAAACTAATCGTTAGAGCTTTAAACGTTAAGGACCTTCTTCTGTTAAGCTAAGCTAATTACCTGCTCCCACGCTGTGATTTATTAAAGTATGTTTCGTGGTGCCTTAACTAGTAGCTTAATAGCCACCTTATACTTATCTCGAGCATCCTTCTTATCCATTGCTTCCGAGACTCCTACGTGCTCCTTTAAGTTTACGTACTAGGTTTTAACCTTAGTCGTCGTCTCGCAGCACGTTTTAAATAGGTGGGGACTGATAGTTAACCTGATCTATTTTTTAATCGACTGGATCTCCTTAATTTCCTTTTCGTAGTCGCGGTTATCTTAGCTGAATACAGTCCAGGCCATGTTGAAAGCGGATCAGCCAGCGTTAGTTAGCTGGTTGAAGTGCGTGGCTAGGGTACCGTTTAGGTCCACTTCTTCCACAGTTATGCTCTTTTCGGTAGCTGCACTGGTTGATGATGCCCTCGTTCTATGGGAGCGACTTCCACTTCCTGCACGTGTAACGATTCTCTTCTTCTCGAACTCGCCCAGGGAAGGACGTTCAGGGGCCGTGAGAAAGGGCTCCCTGGTGTTAGGGTCGATCTTTTCCTATAGGCATGAGGCGTCTGCCTCGGCCTTGAATTGAGCACGCCATTCTTCCTATTCGTCTGAGCTTTTGAGGATAATCTTCGTTTCGTTGGCGGCAGCCATGTTGTTGGTTTTCTTAGGTTCTGAATGGAGGAATTGATGCGCGTGTAAGCGATGAACAATAGTACTGACGCAGTTGGAAGTTATCTGCGGGCCGGGCTCATAACTGTTGGAAGTATGGCTCACAGCGCATCAATGGAACAATCTTCTTGGGTACTGCAATCTTGGTCTTCTTGTTGATCAATCTACTGCAACTGTGACTAGGAGGCTAGTAGTACTGGAATAGTGTTGGGGAACTCCGACGGACTTCCCCACTGCTTGTAAGCGCTCCGTAGGCTAGGCCCAATTGGCCTTGGTTCAATGGAGCGCTCCCTGACCATAGGTCACATGATCCAACACGTGCCCGGGTTCCACTTTCCATGCGCTCCATCTAACAGGAACTCTGATGAGGTTGATAGGCGAGGCTCTGGCAATGCGTTGTACTTGGGTTTGGACACAAGACTGTAAAATAGCTCAAACACTTATATTGATTACTGTCGTGATAAAGGGAACTACCTAAGTCGCAGTCACGACCATGGTATATATACTTCTTGGATCACTCTCCTGGCCGTGATCCTATGCGTACAGGCTCACTTAGATCACCGGCGAGCCTGACGAGCCTTAGATCACTTGGATCACTGCGATCCCAGTGATCTTCTTTCTACTGGTCCGCACACAGGCTCACCTAGATCACCGGCGAGCCTGGTGATCCTTAGATCACTTGGATCACCGCGATCCCAGTGATCCTCTTCCCATTAGTCCACTCCTGCGGGGTTAAGCCCCACTGGATGCCTCCGCTCTGTGCCGCCTTTCTTAACTCTTAACTGGCCGTCAGTCCTCCTAGGCCTACCGTCCTGTCGCTAGCTGCCTACCGGCTGTTGGCTCTTCTAGATTCGTAACACGGTGCCCCTCCTCCACGGGCTTCGTCCCGAAGTCCTATAAGCGCTAACCAACAGCTATCTTAACCTCTTCACGCCTGGTGAGTGCTTTCCTGTTTTTATTCTTTTTCTCTCCCATAGCGGCGTGCGCCTACTGACAGGATGTCGAACAGAACAACCAACTCGCGTGTCGCGAAACCCGTACAAAAGAAAACCTCCGAACGACTGTCTTTAGCTGCATCGATCGATTCTTTTAGTTTCGAAACGATGCCGTGCTCCTACTGTTATAAGCACGCACTCGTGTGCAAGATAATTAAGCGTTCTCGTCGCTACGGCGAATACGTTCGTCGCGGCCGCTCTTATAATAGTGCCGGTGTTCCGGTTTCCTCCCGTTAACGAACCCCACCCCCTTCTTTTTCTGTTCTTACTAACGTTTTCCAATTAACCGTATTATAGCCGAGTCTAAACGCCTGGACGAGGCGGAACAAGACGCCGAAAAGCAGTTCCGTGTTAAACGTGAGAACCTCGCGGAGGCCTTACGATAACAGGCCGAGGCCCAGCGAAAACAAGCTGAAGCCTAACGGAAACTGGACGAGTCTCTCTCTCGTTTAAACCGTCTGCGTCGCTAGAAGCGGTCCCTCGTAACGCGCGGTAGTGAAATGATTCGCCGCGGTCTTACTTCTTTAAACGAAATGGAGGCTGCTAACGCAGTTACAGTCGAGAGCTAGGCTGCTGTCTTCGAGGCTTAGTCCTTTAATGCTGTCGATGCGGTCGACTAAGACGCAATCCTTACTAGTCCTTTAGGCTCCGGTGTCGTAAGCGGTCTGGATTTTATTAGTGGAAGCGTTAAAGCTCCTGTTAACAACCTTATAAGTGCTCCATAGGTTCCTACGTATTTTCTTTATGCCCGTATCCTTCCCACTTAACCAGGTACTCCACTCCTCTTACTGCTTCTTTTAAGTTTAAGATACTCTTTATATCGAACTCCCCTTCCTCGGCTTCCACTTTTATATGCCGTTTTAACTTAACGTTCTTTAATGCTGGTTTTAATAGTGACATATAAAAAACCTTACTCTTTAACCTTATAGTGGATAGTAAGTTTAGCTCGTAATTAGTTTTAATAACTTAAGCGTTTTATCTCTTAAAGACTTAAATAATGGGTATAAGTAATTTATTACGTACTTATTTACGTTTATAGTTAAATATAATTATTAATATCTTTTTATAACTAACTGCTTCATCTTGTTACGTCTTAAGTGCGCTATAATTATATAAAAGTGGATTTTATTAAGTATTTAATATCTTTTTATAACTAACTGCTTCATCTTGTTACGTCTTAAGTGCGCTATAATTATATAAAAGTGGATTTTATTAAGTATTTTAATACGTAAATTATTACGCTCCGGGACTATTAACCGTCCTTTTAATAATATTAATCCCCGACATAATTTAAGATTTAAATTACCTTAATCTACCTTTTTACGGTATACCGTTAATTTTAAAGCCTCTCGGTTTTATCGTAATAACTTATTAATAAGGTTATACCTTATTATACTTATAATTATTATTATATCGGCTAGCTCCTTAATTTTTAAATAAAATACTTAAATAGTTCGGTATGCTTCCTTTTTTTCTTTTTAAGTACGTAGTTTCTTTAACTTTCTTAATAAAGCATTAGCCGTAACGTTTTACATACTTAATTTAATAATTACGAAGTCGAATTTAGTTATAATATCGGCTTAGTTTGCTTATTTAACCGTTAAGAGCCTCTTAATATTAAAGTACTTTAATACTTTATTATCGGTAAAGATAATAAACGGGCGAGGTAATCCGGAAAGGAAAGGACGTTAATATTTTAAATAATGGATAACAATTATTAGCTCCTTATTATATATTAAGTAGTTTAACTTTAGTTTATATAAGGTTTCGGAATAATATGTTATAAGATGCTAATTACCATTCGATTCTTACGATAACACCTTAATAAAAACGCCGTTTAAAGCGTCCGTCTTTATCTTAATTATCTTATTTAAATCGAAGTAAGTTAAGATAAGCGCCTTAATTAATCGTCTTTTTATCTTTTAAAAGGTATAATTATAGTTTTCGGTTTAATTAAAAGCCTCCTTTTTTTAAGTAAAGTTAATTAACGGCTTTATTATCCGGCTATAATCCTAAACGAATCGGTAATAAAAATTATAAAATCTTAAGAAAGATTAAACTCTTTTTAAAGTCTTAAGTACTTTTTAATTATATATAACCTTTACCTTCACCGGGTCGATTATAATATTATTCGTTTTAATAATAAACCTTAAGAACTTAGTTTTTTACGTATAAAATTCGCATTTCTTTAAATTAGCTTAAAGTCTTACTTATTATAATCGCTTAAGTAGCTTCCTTACGTAGTCCCGATAAGAATTTAAGTCGTTAAAGTAAATAATAATATCGTCGATATAAGCGTTATAAAAATTATTTAAGTAACTTATTAACATAATGTTAATATAACGTTAAAAGGTCGTTAGTCCATTAATTAAACTAAACGGTAAAACTTTATATTAATATATACCGTAATAAGTGCGGAAAGTAATAAGTTTTTTATCTTTTAAGCTTATTTTAATCCGGTAAAATACTTATCGTATATTTATCTTCGTAAACATCTTAACTTACGACAATTAAGTAAGTGTTTTATCGATTAAAGGTAACGGATAACGGTCCTTTTTAATTAAAGCATGTAACTTTTAATAATCGATATAAAAGCGTAATTTACCATTTAACTTTACCGTAAATAATACCAAAGCTACTTACGTTATTATACTACTTATAATAAAACCTTTCCTTAAGTTATTTATTATATAATCCTTACACACTTTTAATTCTGGAAAGGACATTTTATATAAGCGACTATAGCTTAACTCTTTTAAAATCTAACCGGCTTTTAATTTTATATAATAATTTATACTTAAGTAATAATCCGGGAGTATATTGGATTTTACCTTATTAAAAACATTAAGGTACTTATAATACCTAATAAGCATTACTTTAAAGGCTTCTTAATGTAAGGTTTCTTTATCTTAATTTAACGGGCGATTTTACGCACTTTACTTCTTTTAAATATATCGGTTTATTTTATATAAGTTAGTTACTTTAATATAAAAGAAATTTTTTAACTTTTAAAAGTTAAGCACCGATATGACCGTTATATTAATTAATTTATATTTATATTATTTATAATCATCCTGCTTTATTTAATAAGGACTATATTAGTTAACGGGTAAAGAGTCCTTTTGTACCGGCTTTAACGGTATAAAAGGTTATTTTATAATAATATCGAATAAAGCTCTTTTTATTTTAATTAAGCTCCTTCGTTATAATAATAAGTTCTTTAAAGTAAGTGTTTATTATAATAAAGATATTAAGCCGATAATTCGTAACTTTAATACTGTTAATAAGTTAACGGGCTGTTTTTTTAGTTTTATAATACGTTTCGCGATAACGAATAATCAGCCTATTAATCGTTATTAATCTTCCTTATTTATCTTCTTCTCCTTATATTTAATATCCTTTTAAGTGCCAGGCTTAATTATTGATAGTGTTTTATTTATCTGAATTAGTTTACTTTAAAGCGGGTTAAAGTTTTACTTAAAAAGGAATATTAAACGTTAGTAACGATAATTAATTATAACATTATAATAGTTTAATTACTTCCTTTTAATTATTAAGTCGTATATTATTTTTAACATTATTATTTATTTATCTTTAATTATATATCTTTAAATAATAAAGTTACTTTAATTAACGTACTTATAGTTTATACCCTTTAATTATTATATCCTTTTATTTAATGTAACTTAAAATTCGTGTTATAAATAGCTTATATCTTTTTTATTATTCTTTTCGTAAAACTTTAACTTATAAAAAGATACTTATTCGCTCCCGAATTAATAAGTATATTATTAATAGTTAAAGAAACTTTATTATTTATTATAATATAATTATATAAAAGAGTAAGTCCTTAAAGGAAAAAGCTTAATATATTATTTATTTTTCATATTTTATTTTTTAACTTACTAATTACTAACTTTACCTTTAAGCAAGAGTTTATTTCTTTTAAGGTGCTTAATTTATTACCGGCGCGTTATTAGCTTCGTTATTTTATAATTTCCCAGTATAAGGTTAATCCGGCGTAATTCCGGTGTATATTTAAAGATAATTAATAACTTTCTTTATTCACTCTTAATATATTATATACTAATCCGTTAAGGCTTATATATAAGCCGCGCGGTTAAATAACGCGTTATTCTTCTTTTTAAAGCAGTCTTAAGTAATATGTTTTTTCTCGCGGTAAGTAAAATATTGGTTTTTTTTATATAGTTTCTATACTTCCTTTTAAGAAAGCTTAAATTTTATTATAAGTGTTAAGGTGTTAAAAGTGCCGGTTAAGACTGTTTTATTATGGCCTTCGTTATAACTGTTATAATAACCTCCGTAACTATAAGTATTAATTAAAGCATTATAATTTCACTTTTTATCCCTCTTTTAATATAATTACTTTAAGCTTAAGGAAATCTCGGCTTTAATCTTAATATATTATTCGAAGTTTATAATAAAATTAATATATTATAATATTAACGTAATTTATAAGCCGGGGGTAAAGTAACAACTTAACCTTTGATTAATCTTGGGGCTTATAATATTTATTAATATAACGAATAGATAAGTTTTTAAAAGCATTAAAATTATCTAAAGCTTTTATCTTAAGATTATTAAACGCCGTTAAGGCTACTTTATATTAATTATAATTATAATAAGTATTTTAAAGGTGTTTTAATAAGTTTTTAAGGGTTATAAGTTAATTAAAGTGCTTTTTATAAAGGTAAGAGGCTAAGTTTTTAATTACCTTTCTTTATACGCGTCCTTCGATATAAACGCGTATAATTATATCGTTTGCGAAATAGTCCGAGTTAATTATAAGCTTATTCTTAATTTAACGGTATTAAATATCGAAAGTAACTATATCTTTCGTCTTATTATTATAAAAGATTAATAAGTCCCTGTTTTTATATTATAATAAGTTTAACTTTTTATTAAGGTTATTAATTTAATTAGTTACGGAACCGAGTATATTAATCGGGTTAATATTAAAATATGTTTTTAAAAAGTAATTATCGATACTAAAGTAAGCTTACGACGGGAGTGTCTCTTTAAAGTTATATCGGTTAACAACTGTATTTTAATCGTTAATATAACGAGACTGTTCATTAAGTTAACGGACTTAATCTTAAATTTTAACTTTCTGGTCTTTTAAATGCTTTTTTTATATCTTTAAGACCTTCTTTTAAGCTATAATCCTTTCCTTTCAGTTTTAAAGCTAGTTTATTACTTAATTAATTATCGTTATATTATCGTTTTCGGTTTATTTTTAATTAAAGCGAGTTTTTATTTAAGCCACTTAATTATAAAAACATTAAATATTCTTAATTAGTTTTTTAATAATATTATATAAGTAATTAATTTATTTATAAGCAGCTATTATATTAAGGGTCCGGGCTTTAAATTTTAATTAAAAGGGCTTAAGTTTTACTTCTTAATATAACTTATTAAAGTCGGCGAAGTTAATAATACCTTTTATTATAATTTATATATTCTTAAAGTAAAGCGCTTTAAATAAGACACCTAGTCCCTTACCTTTATAACCGTTATAAAAATCGATTAAAGCGAGAATGCGCGCTTAAGCATCCTCCTTAAGGTCCGTCTTTAAAACCTATTCGATTATAACTTAAATATATAAGGTAACTTATTCGTAAAATATACGGAAACCTTCCGTAATGTTAATAATAAGGTTATTAAACTGATTTAAATTATCTTTATTACGTTCCACCGTAATAGCTTCCTTAATAAACAGTATTAAAAATAGGAGCTTATATATTATAAATAAGTAGCGGAAGGTATTTTTTAAGCGGATATAATATTCTTTTTTCGTACGAAAGGTCTTATAAACGGATCGGTTAAGCTAAAGGGATAAGACATCATTTAAACTAAATCGGACCTCCTTTCGGGCTTAAGTTTCTTATCGGGCGGTTATAACCGTTATATCGTTATCTCTTATTATATTAATTAGCTCTTTTCGTAACTTTGGTTTTAATACGTTTCTTTACGCGGCTAAGCGTGTTATATATACGTAAGCGACCTAACCTTTTACGTTGTTCTTTACTCTTTTTAAAGACTTTCCGTAAGTAACGTAGTTTATTACGTTATTCTTTACTCTTTTTAAAGACTTTCCATAAGTAACATAGTTTATTACGTTATTCTTTACTTTTTTTAAAGACTTTTTATAAGCGACGTAATTTATTACGTCGTTTTTTAATCTTTTTAAAGACTTTCTTAATTAAGTTAAATATTATAAGGCCTTCTTAAGTAAAGGGGTTAAGCTTAAAATAATGTAACGGGAGTTATTAAGATGCGGCATAAGGGTAAGCGTAATAGTAAACTGTACTTATAGAATTTTAAGTTAAGGAAGGAAAAGGGAAGAAAAAGGAAAAAGCTCATTAAAAGAGCCTCGAGTCTTTATATAGTTAAGGGTGGTAAGGTACGTGTAAGTTAAAAGGGTGAAAGGGAACTGTTTTAAAATAGTTATAATAAAGTGGGTTAAGTTTCCGGAGCCTTAAGTAAAGTGGGTTAGGTCTTTAATAGAAAGTTAATGTAACGAATTAATAAAGTTAATAAATAGGTTTCGGCTAACGCCGTAATAATACGCCTTACTTTAAAGCCGTAACCTCTTATTACTTAAGCTTTTAATAGTTTATTAGCTTAAAAGCGGGCGTTATTAAAACATGTGATCACATAACGCGCGTTAAATAATACATCGCATATACGCGACTTATATTAACGCCCGATAGTTATTAAGTAAGTTTCTAATCCGGGTAATAAGCCGTTTTAAGGGTCTTACATTATATAATATAAAGTATCCGTTAAGGTTTTAAGCTTAAAGAGAGTAAGGAGAGATAAAAGATAATTAAGCTTTATATAAGTTCGGGTATCTTATCTTAACTTAATTACATTACGTTTTAACACTTTATACACTCGTTAACCGAGCTAATAGCTAATAAAACGTTATTTACCTTTAACGCGTCGGGAAGGAATTATGCTTAAATGTGCTCTTTTATTCATTATTATTTAACCCTTTATTGACTATATATGTGAGATATAAGCTTCGCGATATAGTTAATCCCGAATTTTAATGCTTAACGTAATTTAAAAATTTTAAGGTTTAAAGCTAATTATTATGCTTTAAACCATTTAATATTTAAGTTTATATTCTTATTATTACGCTTTCATTATTAATAATGTTATACTTTAAAAAGGACTAAAGATAAGTCATTAAGTTATTAATATTAACGGATTAAGAAAGAATTTAAAAAGAAGCGTTAAAGTGATAATTTAATATATACGAGTATTATAAGGTTTAAATCATGTATATAAACTGTTACGATTATTTAGCTTAAGTTATAAGTATAGTTATTAATAAAAGGGTTTTTTATTAGCTGCTTTCTTTTTTATAACGCTGTTTCTTTATTATCTTCCTTTTAAAACCGTATTATTGTATACTATTACTTTTATTATAAGGTCCAAAAGTTGTTTTCGTGTTAGTCCGATTTAATATAAAGCTTCTTAAGTAATTACCCTTTATTTTATAAACTTCCTTTTTACCGTTAATAACGTTTACGTTAAGGTTATTCGCTTTAATAATAAATAGTTATCGCGATAATATTATATTATTCTTAAATATGCTTTTTATACTTAAAACTCTTAGTTATAAGAATAATTACTGTTAAGGATTTTTAAGCGGCTATTAATTATCCGTAATATTAATTATCGTAAATAAAGTTTTAATTAAATTACACCTTTTTATTAAATTTTACGCTTTTATACGTATTATAATAAACATATACTTAAGATTAGTCCTTTATAATATAAGATGGGTATAGAAATATAAAGTACTAAGTAAGTATAAGCATGTTATAAGCAGACGGCCCGGATTTTTAATGTTTTATAAAACACGGTTTATATATTAACACTTAAATGCCCGATAGCCGCGAATATATAACTTATTAACAATAATATTATTACGGCGTTAACCGAAACCTATTTATTAGCTTTATTAGTTCGTTATATTAACTGTTACTTATACTTATTCACTAATTCGTTACACTAACTATTAACTATGCTTATTTTATTAAAAACCTAACCCACTTTACTTAAAGCTTTAAAAACCTAACCCACTTTATTAAAAGGTTCCGTTACACTTTATTATAACTATCTTAAAACAGTCCCTTTTCACCCTTTTAGCTTACACGTACCTTATTACCTTTAACTATATAAAGACTCGAGGCTCCTTTAATAAGCTTTTTCCCTTTTCTTCCTTTTTCCTTCTTTAACTTAAAATTCTATAAATATAGTTTATTATTACGCTTACCTTTATACTATATCTTAATAACTCCCATTACATTATTTTAAGCTTAACCCCCTTACTTAAAAAGGCCTTATAATATTTAACCTAATTAAAAAAGTCTTTAAATAGAGTAAGAACGACATAATAAACTACGTTGCTTATAAAAAGTCTTTAAAGAGAGTAAAGAACGACGTAATAAATTACGTCGCTTACATATATATAACACGCTTAACCGCGTAAAGAAACGCGTTAAAATTAAACTTACGAAGAGAGCTAATTAATATAATAAAAGATAATAATATAATAATAATAACCGCTTAATAAAAAACTTAAGCCCGAAAAGAGGTCCGATTTAGTTTAAATAATATTTTATCCCTTTAGCTTAACCGATCCGCCCGTAAGACCCTTCGTACGGAAAAAGAACGTTATATCCGTTTAAAAAATACCTTCCGCCGCTTATTTATAACATATGAACTCTTATTCTTAATACTGCTTATTAAGGAGGCTATTATTACGGAACGCGATAAAGATAACTTAAACTAGTCCGATAACATTATTATTAATATGATGGAAGGATTTTATATATTTTATAAATAAGTTACTTTATATATTTAACTTATAATTAAACAGGTTTTAAGGACGGACCTTAAGGAGGATGCTTAAGCGCGAATTCTCGCTTTAACCGATTTTTATAATAGTTATAAAGGTAAAGGACTAAGTGTCTCGTTTAAAGCGCTTTACCTTAAGAATATATAAATTATAATAAAAGGTATTATTAACTTCGCTGACTTTAATAAACTATATTAAGAAGTAAGACTTAAGCCCTTTTAATTAAAGTTTAAAGCCCGAACTTTCGATATAATAATTACTTATAAATAAATTAATAACTTATATAATATTATTAAAAGATTAATTAAGAACATTTAATACTTTTACGATTAAGTAGCTTAAATAAAAACTCGCTTTAATTAAGAATAAACTAAAGATAATAATGTAACGATAATTAATTAAATAATAAACTAGCTTTAAAACCGGGAAGAAAAGATTATAGCTTAAGGGAAGGTTTTAAAAATGTAAAAAAAGCAGTTAAAAAACCGGGAAGTTAAAATTTAAGACTAAGCCCATTAACTTAACGAACAGTCTCGTTATATTAACGATTAAAATACGGTTATTACCGATATAACTTTAAAAAGGCACTCCCGTTATAAACTTACCCCGGTATTAATAACTACTTTTTAAAAGCATACTTTAACATTAACCCGATTAATTTATTTGGTTTTACGACTAATTAAATTAATAACCTTAATAAAAGGTTAAACTTATTATAATATAAAAATAACGGACTTATTAATCTTTTATAATAATAAGATAAAAGATATAGTTACTTTCGATATTTAATATCGTTAAATTAAGAATAAGCTTATAATTAACTCGGACTATTTTATAAATGATATAATTATACGCGTTTATATTAAAGGACGCGTGTAAGGAAAGGCAGCTAAAAACCTAGCTCCTTACATTTATAAAGAACACTTTAACTAACTTATAACCATTAAAAACTTATTAAAACACCTTTAAAATACTTATTATAATTATAATTAATATAAAGAAGCTTTAACGGCGTTTAATAATCTTAAAATAAAGCCTTCGGATAATTTTAATGCTTTTAAAAACTTATTTGTTCGTTACGTTAACGAATATCGTAAGCCCCAGGACTAATAAAAGGTTAAATTTACACGCCGCCTTACCCTTAACTTATAAATTACATTAATACCATAATATATTAACTTTATTATAACCTTCGAATAATATATTAAAATTAAAGTTAAGATTTCTTTAAGCTTAAAGTAATTATATTAAGAAAGCGATAAAAAACGAAATAATAATGCCCCGATTAATACTTACGGTCGCGGAAGCTATCGTAACGGTTACGGTAAGGGCTGTAATAAAACAGTCCCGGCCGGCACCTTTAAACCTTAACACTTATAACGAAATTTAAGCTTTCCCGAAAAGAAATCAAGAAGCTATATAAAAAAAACCGTTATTTTACTTATTATGAGAAGGGATATATATTACTTAAAACTGTCCCGAAAAGAAAAATAACGCGTTATTTAACCGCGCGGCTTATATATAAGCCTTAACGGATTAATATATAATATATTAAAAGCGAATTAAGAAAGTTATTAACTATTTTTAAATATAAATTAAAACCACGCTAAATTAATCTTATATTAAAGAATTATAAAATAATAAGGTTAATAACGCGTTAATAATAAATTAAATACCTTAAGAGAAATAAACTTTTACTCAAAGGTAAAGTCGGTAATTAATTAGTTAAAAAATAAGATATAAGAAACGAATAACACGTTAAGCCTTTTCCTTAAAGGACCCGCTTTTTTATATACTTATATTATAATAAATAATAAACTTTCTTTAATTATTAATAATATACTTATCGACTTAAAAGCGAATAAGTATCTTTTTATAAAGTCGAAGCTTTATGAAAAACATAATAAAAAAGATATAAGCTACTTATAACATGAATTTTAAGCCACGTTAAGTAAGAGGTTATAATAATTAAAAGGTATAAGTTATAAGTGCGTTAGTTAAAAGCAACTTTATTATTTAAAGACATAGAATAAAGGATAAATAAATAATAATGTTAAAAATAACATATGACTTAATAATTAAAAGGAAGTAGTTAAATTATTATAATATTATAATTAATTACCGTTATTAACCTTTAATATTCCTTTCTGATTAAGACTTTAACCCGCTTTAAAGCAAATTAATTCTGATAAATAAAATACTATTAATAATTAAGCCCGGCATTTAAAAGGATATTAAATATAAACAGAAGAAGATAAACGAGGAAGATTAATAATAACTAACGGGCCGATTATTTACTATTATAAAACGCATCGTAAAATTAAAGAAACAGTCCGTTAACTTATTAACGGTATTAAAGTTACGGATTATCGGCTTAATATCCTTATTATAACGAACACCCGCTTTAAGGAACTTATTATTATAATAAAGGAGTTTAATAAAAATAAAAAGAGCTTTACTTAATGTTATTATAAAATAACCCTTTACGCTGCTTAAGTTAATACGAAAGGACCTTTTACTTATTAATTAATATAGTCCTTATTAAATAAAGCGAGATGATTACGGATAATATAAATATCGACCGGTTAATATAACGGTAATATCGGTGCCCGACTTTTAAGAATTAAAAGATATCTCTTACATTAAAGTAATTAGCTTATATAAAATAAACAGATATATATAAGAAAAGTAAAGTGCGTAAAGTCGCTTATAAGATAAAGAAATCTTACGTTAAGAAGCCTTTAAAATGGTGCTTATTAAGTATTATAAATACTTCGATATTTTTTTTCAGGTGGAATTTAATATACTTTTAAATTATCGCCCGGGTATAAATTATTATATAAAACTAAAAGCCGGTCGGACTTTAAAAAAGCTAAGTTATAGTCTCTTATATAAAATATCCTTTTTAAAACTAAAGGATGCATATAAAGATTATATAATAAATAACTTAAGGAAAGGTTTTATTATAAGCAGTATGGTAATGTAAACGGCTTCGGTATTATTTATAATAAAGTTAAACGGTAAATTACGCTTTTATATTAATTACCGGAAGTTAAACGCCTTAATTAAGAATGACCGTTATCCGTTACCTTTAATCGATAAAATACTTACCCGATTATCGTAAGTTAAAGTGTTTACGAAGATAAATATACGATAAGCATTTTACCGGATTAAAATAAGCTTAAAAGATAAACAACTTATTACTTTCCGCACTCGTTATAATATATATTAATATAAGGTCTTACCGTTTAGTTTAATTAACGGACTAACGACCTTCTAACATTATATTAATATTACGGTAATAAGTTATTTAAATAATTTTTATAACGCTTATATCGACGATATTATTATTTATTCCGATAATTTAAATTCTTATTAAGATTATATAAAGAAGGTACTTAAACGATTACGATAAGTAGCACTTTAAGTTAATTTAAAAAAGTGCGACTTTTATACGTAAGAAACTAAGTTCTTAAGATTTATTATTAAAATAAATAGCGTTATAATTAACCCGGCGAAGGTAAAGGTCGTATATAACTAAAAAGTGCTTAAAAACTTAAAAGGAGTTTAATCCTTTTTAAGATTTTATAATTTTTACCGTTAATTTATTCGAGATTATAACCGGATAATAAAGCTGTTAATTAACCTTACCCGAAAAAGGGAGGCTTTTAACTAAATTAAAGATTATAACCATGCCTTTTAAGAAATAAAGAGACGATTAATTAAAGCACCCGTCTTAACCCACTTCGATTTAAATAACATAATTAAAATGGAAACGGATGCTTTAAACGGCGTTCTCGTTAAGGTATTATTATAAGAATCGGACGATAATTAACACTTAATAATATATTATTTCGAAACCTTATATAAAGTATAGTTAAACTACTTTATATATAATAAGGAATTAATAGTCATTATCCGTTATTTAAAATATTAACGTTACTTCCTTTCCGGACTACCTTACCTGTTTACTGTTTTTACGGATAATAAAGCGTTAAAGTACTTTAATACTAAAAGGCTTTTAACGGTTAAATAAGCGAACTAAGCCGATATTATAACCGAAATTTAACTTCGTAATTATATATAAACTAAGTACGTAAAACGTTATAGCCGATACTTTATTAAAAAAATTAAAGGAATTACGTACTTAAAAAGAAAAAAAGGAAGTATATTAAATTACTTAAGTGTTTTATTTAAAAACTAAAGAACTAACCGATATAATAATAATTACGGGTATAACGGGGCATAACCTTATTAATAAGCTGTTATGATAAAACCGAAAAGCTTCGGAATTAACGGTATACCGTAAAAAAGCGGGCTAAAGTAACCCGAATCTCGAATTACGTTAAGGACTTATATTATTAAAAGGATGGTTAATAATCCCGGAACGCGATAATTTACGCATTAAAATACTTAATAAAATCCACTCTCATATAGTTACGGCATACTTAAAGCGTAATAAGACGAAATAATTAGTTATAAGAAGATATTAATAGCTATATATAGCTATAAACATAAATAAATACGTAGTAAATTACTTATACCGTTTATTTAAGTCCTTAAGAGATAAAACGCCCGGGCTATTAAAACTATTACCCGTCTTTAACCGGAGCTAATTATTTATAATTATCGACTTTAATAAAATGCCTTTAAATAAATATAAGTATAATAATACATTCGTTATAATCGACCGTTTAAATAAAGCGTTTTAAATAATGCTGTGTAAGTTTATAGTAACCGTTAAAAACGCCGCGAGAATATACTATAAAGGCCCGTATCACGTGTTTAAGTTATTAAAAGAAATTATTAACGATAAAGGTTTATAATTTACCTTAAACTTTATAAATAAAATGTTTAAGATCCTTAGTTTTATTTAAAAGTTATTATCTTTAAAACACTTATAAACCGTTAAATAAGTTAAGATTATAAATAAATATATTAATTAAAAGTTAAGGCTTTATATAAATTATTATTAAACTAACTAGTCTTAAGTTATTCTTATTATAAACGCGGTATAAATAAGCAATCTTTACGACGGTATCGGAGTTTAACTATATAAAGTATTAATAAGATTCTGAATACTTATTCACTTTAATTAAGAAGTAAGGATAAAGGATATAATTAAGTTACCCGTTAAGGAAAGGTTAAACCGAATGGAGGCTTAAAAAGCGGCTTTAAAGATTAAGGAGTTTACGGAATACGTTAAATCGATAATAATAAAAGTATAAGAAAAGTAAGTCGTATAAGTAAATAAACACCGTTAAGAATTAAACTTCGGTGTTAATAACTTCGTCTTTATTATTAAAAAAGCTTAATTAATAAACCATTTTAAATTAGATTATTATTCTTTTTTATAGTTAAGACCATGTTATTATGTATTACCTTAACGGGTAAGTAGTATAGGCCATTCCTTTTATATCCTTTAAATAATAAAGTGTTCTTTATTTGATTTAGTAATATTACTTGCCCTTTATCATTATCGACCGTTATAAGTATATTTTTCATTTTATTAATGGACAGTAAGTTAATACTTAGTTCTAATATATAAAACACGTTTTATATTGTTTTAAGATAGCTTATATCTTTAAACCTTATAAGGAAATTTCCTCAGCCTTTAACCGTTATAGTATTTACTTTTCCTTAGCTTATGGTCTTATTTATTTCTTTATGTGTTTTAAAGTATAATTTATTACAGACCGTATCCACAGTAGCCGCACTATTAAGTATAAATTAACTTAATATAAGTATATTCTTTAAACTAAGTACATTTTAATCCTTAAAAGCTACAGTCTTATATATCTTTTCTTTCTCCGTTATTTCTTATACTCTTCTTAAACCAGCTAGTTTAATATTAATAAACGGCTTTACTTATAAGGTATATATATAATTATAAGTATAAGTATAGGTATAGGTATAAGTATAGTTATAAGTATAGTTTTTATTACTTACCTCGAGTAAATTCTTATTACGGCACTAAGTAAGCAGGAGCGTCACTATGGCAACCGCTAAGCGCCTCCTTAACGAAGTCCCACCGAGCTTATATACCTAACTAAGCTGTAAAGTTTGTTTATAATCTCTCTCTCTTTTCCTCCCTTCGTATAATAATAAGTCTTTCTCTTAAACCTTAAACCTAGCACCGTAATAGTTTATTACACCTTTAATAAAAGGAGGTAACGACCGAATAACCTCGGTCGCGTTAAACCTCCCTTATAAAATCCTCACGAAACGGTACCGACTATTTTAAAACCTTAACTTTAATACCCGTAAAGAAAACCTTAACATCCCGACCCTTATCCTACACTCTATATATACCTGACATAATAATCCGATTAATTAAAACCCGCCTTAACCCTTTAAGTTATCGTTATAATATTTAATATACTATAAGGTAAGACCTTAAACACCTTTAACTTTAATACTCTTAACCTACCACTTACTATAACTAGCTAATTAAAACGTTAACCTTACTTAACCCTTATTATTTCCGAACTCCTTAACGATTATTAAACGTTATATAGCTTTATTTATAATAACCCGTAAGCTAAAGCACTCTTAAAGAGCGTTTTCGAAGCTTTAAATAAATAATTAAGTAATTAAAAAGTTATTAATATATCACTCCGTTAATAATTAAACTTTATTATAATAACATTACCGTAACTTATTTAGCTATTAATAACCTTAACTATAACAGTTATTAACATTAAGAACACCGCCCCTTTTTATAACATAAAACCATTATTATTTTACAACGATATAATAATAATATTAATGGCTTATTAAGAAGCTTCTATTAATTAACGAACAGCTATTTAAATAAAAATAATTATCGATTAATATATTTACCCTTAATTATTTAACCGTATGATTTACGTTACGTAACGACTTATTAATAAAGCTTTTATTAGGACATAAAGACTTATTAATATTATCGTTATTAACCTTAAAGATTATTACGCGTAATTAAAACCGATGTGAAACTATTAAGGCTTAATAAATATATTTAATTAAATATATATTACTTTAAACGTATATTTATAATTATAACGTAATATAAAAGATTTTATAATAAGTAACTTATTATTTACGGACTTTATTACTTAATTTATAAAGCTAGCCGACTTATATTACTTTTCGAATCGTTAATAAGTCGAAACATTAAACGTTAAAGTATTATAAAACTTAATAAAAGCTATAGTTTTAATTATCGACCGTCCGAGCAATAAAGACTTTATTAAATAAATTAAAGGTTACTACGTTATAAAATAATATTAACGATAAAAGGTTCCGATTAAACTTAAACTATTAATAAAACTATTACCTTTCATTATAAAATCGTAACCCCCGACCGAACTTAAACGTTATAAACTTTAACTTAGTCCTTAGCATGCTTAAAGGACCGCTTTTAATAGCCCAAAAAAAGCAGCGCTGGTAAAAGAACCTTTATATATACTATAAAGGTACGAACTATTACGTTATACCTTACTTTAATAAGCGACGATTAAAAGAAGCTTTAATAACACCAATACTTACCGCTTTAACCGTATATTGAGGAAAAGCTTAGCCCTTTATATTAACCGCCGTTAAAAGTAACCTTTAAGTCGGCCTTATACCTTAAATCGAAGGGATTTATATATATATATTATAAGTCTTAATTTAACGTTTATTTTACCTGCTTTTATAATTAATAATAATTCCCCCGTAACTTTTATACGAATAATAATTAACTTTAAATACTCTTTAACTAGTTTTATTAACGTTATTTTTACGTATATTTATAACCTTTAACTTTATTAACTCTTTTAAAATCGTACCTTTCGCTTTATAAACGAAACTATCACTGGGTTAATTTTTAACTATTATATTATTACGTATACCTTAAGAAACATTAACGAGAAGCTAATACTTTTCGTTTAACCGTTAAAAAAACTTAATATTATTTTAAGCTTTTTATAACTCCGTTATTATAACTTAAAATTTAATTAAGCCTTTAAGTTTATTACCTTTTATAACGAAATAATTTAAAAACTCGTCCCTTTATAAAAATAAAATAAAGCACCGAAAAATTAATAAAACCTCTTTATTAACTCGCCCCTTAACCTTATACGAACCTTAAAGGCCCGAAAGAAACGAAAAAAGAAAAAAAAGAAACCGTTTTTAAACCTTACCCTTATAACGTTATTACTTAACGTAAAAATACTTAATACGTTAAACTTCCTTTTTACTTACCGTTAAAAAAACACTTAAGTATTTTAAATATAATTATCCGATATTTATAAATGAGCTATAAAGGAAATATAGCCGATAAATTAAAAACTCGTAAACCATCTTATAACCCTCCTTTTAAATGATTACCTCCGCGTTATTTTTATAAAGGAATTAACTTTAAATAAACCCTTCGAACCTTAACCGCGTTTTAAGATTAAATTATAAAACCCTCCTTTTTACGTATAATGTCCGAAAAAGACATTTAAAAGTTTATAAACGGTAAACAATTAATTATTAAAAAGGAGATTTTTTAACGACTCCTTATTAAGTATTACGACCTTTTATAAAGCTTCCTCCCTTCCGAAACCGACACTTTATTACCTTATTAACCTTTTAACTATAAAATTAACCTTATCCTTAAAACATTATTACCGTATTTCCGCTCCCGCCCCTTTTTATATTTAAAACTTTAAGTTATAAAAAAGTACCTTAATAAATACCTTATAAAAAGCTTTATTTAAATTAACTCGTTATTAATAATAGCGCCGTTACTCCTCGCTTAAAAACTAAGCGGCGGTGTAACGGGAGTCATTAAGATGCGGCACGAGGGCAAGCGTAATGGTAAACTGTATTCATAAAATTCTAAGCTAAAGAATGAAAAGGGAAGAAAAGGGAAAAAGCTTATTAAAGGAACCTCGAGTCTTTATATGGTCGAGGGTAATAAGGCACGTATAAGTTAAAAGGGTGAAAGGGGACTGTTTTAAAACAGTTATAGTAAAGTGTAACGGAACCTTTTAATAAAGTGAGTTAAGTTTTTAAAGCTTTAAGTAAAGTGGGTTAGGTTTTTAATGGAACAGGCACAGTTAATAGTTAATATAACGAACTAATGAACAGGCATAGCTAACAGCTAATATAACGAACTAATAAAGCTAATAGATAAGTTTCAGTTAGCGCCGTAATATTACCCCCCCTTAAAGGGAAAGACTCGCTTTAAGTCTTTTACAGTAAACGTAATAATCCCTTACTTCTTTATATTACGTAACGACCATTATAACTTACGACTCCTTTATTAAGCTGGTTAATTATCGTTAAGGTGCGGTAAGTCTTTAACATCCTCCTTATATACTTTCTTTTATTCTTTTAATCGTGTTAACGGGTTAAGCACCTTAAGGTATTTTATATAAAAGGCTATTAACTTATCCGGTAAGTTCTTTAAATCCCGTGTATTATATTAAATAGGATTTAAGTCTTACCCGGTTTATTAAACTTATTATTATAATTTCCCGTAATAAACCCGTAACGTGATTATATAATTAACCTTTTATTTTATTTCTTTATTTATTTCTTCGTTAATAAAGTTCTCCATTATTTAACCCGGTAACGGGTTATTCGGGTATTTTTATAACCAGTCCGTAGAAAAGACGTTAATTCCTCGTTATTATAATAAGATCTTTAACTTATATAAGTAGCCTTTTATTCCTTTAATCTTATAATATTATCGTGTTAAAGGCTAATTTAGCTTTTTATTAAGACGGTTTATTAATTAAGCTTTCTTAATAATAAAGACGAACTTATTAATATTAAAGTTTAATTCTTAACGGTGTTTATTTACTTATATGACTTACTTTTCTTATACTTCTATTATTATCGATTTAACGTATTCCGTAAACTCCTTAATCTTTAAGGCCGCTTCTTAAGACTCCGTTCGGTTTAACCTTTCTTTAATAAGCAACTTAATTATATCCTTTATCTTTACTTTTTAATTAAAGTGAATAAGCATTAAGAATCCTATTAATACTTTATACGGCTAAACTCCGATACTATTATAAAGCGTGCTTATTTATACCGCGTTTATAATAAGAATAGCTTAAGACTAATTAGTTTAATAATAATTTATATAAGGCTTTAACCTTTAATTAATATATTAACGGGACTCCGCTCGCTACCTTGTTGCGGAGGGGGGTTTTCGATAGAAAAAAGAAGCGCGGGGTGCGTGGATTAGATTCCCACGCGCCCGGCCATAGCCATATTCAACTTTAAGACAAACCTTCCATACGCACGCAGTCAATTAAGCTAATCGGCCATACAGTTAATTAAGCCGCTAGCGACCGGTGCAACTAATTTAAATACATAGGATAAATACTGGGCCACGTCGTAGTCTTTTTATATGTGGGCATATAATACAGGATTCTTAAGGTGTAAAGCTAGCTAATTAGATAGCTAATTAAATAAGGCGCGGGGTCCGCGGGGCATACGGGGTACGTATGTTTTTTAAACGAATAAGAAGAGGATGTAAAAAGTAGGCCAGTTTTTTTTAAACGAATCATAACTCTATAAAAACGCACGTACTACAATTTATTTTAATGTTAAAAATAATTCGATAAGTTAGTTAAGAGAGTTTTCTATCGAAAACCATTTATTTATAATCTTAACTTATTTAATGGTTTATAAGTGTCTTAAGGATAATAACTTTCAAGTAAAACTAAAGATCTTAAACATCTTATTAATAAGGTTTAACGTAAACTATAAACCCTTATCGTTAATAATCTCTTTTAATAACTTAAAGATATAATACGGGCCCTTATAATACATTCTCACGGCGTTCTTAATGGTTACCATAAACTTACACGGTATTGTTTAAAATGCTTTACTTAAGCGGTCGATTATAACGAACGTATTATTATACTTATATTTATTTAAAGGCATCTTATTAAAGTTAATAGTTATAAATAACTAGCTTTAATTAAGGACGGGTAATAATTTTAATAGCTTAAGCATCTTATCTCTTAAGGACTTAAATAAACGATATAAGCAATTTATTACCTACTTATCCACGTTTACAGCTATATATAGCTACTAGTATCTTTTTCTAACTAACTGTTTCGTTTTATTACGCCTTAAGTGTGCTGTAATTATACGAGAGTAAATTTTATTAAGTATTTTAATACGTAAATTATTACGTTCCGGGATTATTAACCGTCCTTTTAATAATATAAGTCCTTAATGAAATTCGAGATTCGGGTTACTTTAGCCCGCCTTTTTATAGTATACCGTTAATTCCGGAGCCTTTTAATTTTATTATAATAGCTTATTAATAAGGTTATACCCCGTTATACTTATAATTATTATTATATCAGTTAGTTCCTTAATTTTTAAATAAAACACTTAAGTAGTTTAATATACTTCCTTTTTTTCTTTTTAAGTATATAATTCCTTCGACTTTTTTAATAAAGCATCGGCCGCAGCGTTTTACGTACTTAATTTATATATAATTACGAAGTCAAATTTAGTTATAATGTTATCTTAATTCGCTTATTTAGCCGTTAAGAGCCTCTTAATATTAAAGTACTTTAACGCTTTATTATTCGTAAAAATAATAAACGGGCGAGGTAGTTTAAAAAGGAAGGGACGTTAATGTTTTAAATAATAGATAACGGCTATTAGTTCCTTATTATATATAAAGTAGGTTAACTTTACTTTATATGAGGTTTTGGAATAATATGTTATTAAGTGTTAATTACCGTTCGATTCTTACGATAGTACTTTAACGAGAACGTTATTTAAAGCGTCCGTTTTTATCTTAATTATCTTATTTAAATCGAAGTAAGTTAAGACGGGTGCTTTAATTAATCGTCTCTTTATTTCTTAAAAGGCATAATCATAATCCTTAGTTTAATTAAAAGCCTCCCTCTTTCAGGTAAGCTTAATGAATAGCTTTATTATCCGGCTATAGTTTCGGATAAACCGGCGGTAAAAATTATAAAATCTTAAAAAGGATTAAACCCCTTTTAATTTTTTAAGCAGTTTTTAATTATACACGACCTTTACCTTCGTTAAGTTAATTATAACGTTATTTATTTTAATAATAAATCTTAAGAACTTAGTTTCTTACGTATAAAACTTATACTTTTTTAAATTAGCTTAAAGTTTTACTTATCGTAATCGCTTAAATACCTTCCTTACGTAATCCCGATAAGAATTTAAGTCGTTAAAATAAATAATAATATGTCGATATAAGCGTTATAAAAATTATTTAAGTTATTAACATAATATTAATAAAGCGTTAAAAAGTCGTTAATCCGTTAATTAAACCGATTGATAAGACCTTATATTAATATATATTATAACGAGTGCGGAAAGTAATAAGTTCTTTATCTTTTAAGCTTATTTTAATCCGGTAAAATATTTATCGTATATTTATCTTTATAAACACCTTAGCTTATAATAATCGGGTAAGTGTTTTATCGATTAAAGGTAACGGATAACGGTTTTTCTTAATTAAAGCGTTTAACTTCTGGTAATTAATATAAAAGCGTAATTTACCGTTTAACTTTACCGTAAATAATACCGGGGCTACTTACGTTATTATACTGCTTGTAACGGGAGTCATTAAAATGCGGCACGGGAGCAGGCGTAATGGTAAACTGTATTTATAGAATTTTAAGCTAAGGAAGGAAAAGGGAAGAAAAGGGAAAAAGCTCGTTAAAGGAGCCTTAAGTCTTTATATAGTTAAGGGTGGTAAGGTACGTGTAAGGTACGTGTAAGTTAAAAGGGTGAAAGGGAACTGTTTTAAGATAGTTATAATAAGGTGTAATAGGACCTTTTAGTAAAGTGGGTTAAATTTCCAGAGCCTTAAGTGAAGTGGGTTAGGTCTTTAATAAAAAGTTAATGTAACGCATTAATGAAGCTAATAAATAGGTTTCGGTTATCGCTGTAACATTACCCCCTTTTAAAGGGAAAGACTCGCCCGGAGTCTTTCGTAATAAAACGTAATAATCCTTTACTTCCTTAAATTACGTGACGACCGTCGTAACCCGCGACCCTTTTATTAAGCTAGTTAGTTATTATAGGGGTGCGGTAAGTCTTTAACATCCTCCTCGCATGCTTTCTTTTATTCCTTTAATCGTGTTAACGGGCTAAGCACGTTAAGGTATTTTATATAAAAAGCCGTTAATTTATCTAACGAGTTCTTTAAGTCCCGTATATTATATTAAGTAAGATTTAAGTTTTACCCGGTTTATTAAACTTAATATTATAGTTTTCCGTAATAAACCCGTAACGTAACTATATAATTAACTTTTTATTTTGTTTTTTTATTTATTTATTCGTTAATAAAGTTTTCCATTACTTAACCCGGTAACGGGTTATTTAAGTATTTCCGTAATCGGTCCGTATAAAAGACGTTAGTTCCTTACTATTATAATGGGACTTTTAACTCGTATAAATAGCTTTTTATTCTTTTAATGTTATAATATTATCGTGTTAAAGGGTAATTTAGCTTTTTATTAAGATGGTTTATTAATTAAGCTTTTTTAATGATAAAGACGGAGTTACTAACGTTAAAGTTTAGTTTCCGGCGGTGCTTATTTATTTACGCGACTTACTTTTCTTATACTTTTATTATTATCGATTTAATATATTTTATAAACTCCTTAATCTTTAAGGCCGCTTTTTAAGCCTCCGTTCGGTTTAACTTTTCTTTAACAGGTAACTTAATTATATCCTTTATCTTTACCTTTTAATTAAAGTAAATAGGTATAAGGAATCTTATTAGTACTTTATATAGCTATACTCCGATACTGTTATAAAGCATGCTTATTTAAATTACGTTTATAATAAAAATAACCCGGGACCAGTTAGTTTAATAATAATTTATATAAGGCCTTAGCCTTTAATTAATATATTTATTTATAATCTTTACTTATTTAACGGTTTACGAATATCTTAAGGATAATAACTTTTAAGTAAACCTTAAAATCTTAAACATCTTATTAATAAAGTTTAAAGTAAATTATAAACCCTTATTACTAACGATCTCTTTTAATAACTTAAAGACGCGATACGGCTTTTCGTAATATATCCTCGTGGTATCTTTAACGGTTACCGTAAATTTACACGGTACCGTTTAAGATGCTTTACTTAAGTGGTCGATTATAACGAACGTATTATCGTACTTATATTTTTTTAAAGGTATCTTATTAAAGTTAATAATTATAAATAACTAGCTCCGGTTAAGGACGGGTAATAGTTTTAATAGCCCGGGCATTTTATCTCTTAAAGACTTAAATAGTCGTTATAAGTAATTTATTACGTATTTATTTACGTTTACGGCTATATATAGCTATTAATATCTTTTTATAATTAATTATTTCGTTTTATTACGTTTTAAGTACGCCGTAATTATATAGGAATAGATTTTATTAAGTATTTTAATACGTACAATATCGCGTTCCGAGACTATTAACCATTTTTTTAATAATATTAGTCCCCGACGTAATTTAAGATTCGGGTTACTTTAATTTAATTTTTTATAATATACCGTTAATTTTAAAGCCTCTCGGTTTTATCGTAATAGCTTATTAATAAGGCTATACCTTATTATACTTATAATTATTATTATATCGGCTAACTCCTTAGTTTTTAAATAAAATACTTAAGTAATTTAGTACGCTTCCTTTTTTTCTTTTTAAGTACGTAATTCCTCCGACTTTTTAATAAGGCATTAACCGTAACGTTTTACGTACTTAGTTTATATATAATTACGAAGTTAAATTTAGTTCTAATATCGGCTTAATTCGCCTATTTAGTTATTAAGAGCCTTTTAGTATTAAAGTACTTTAATGCTTTATTATTAATGTAAATAATAAACGAGCGAGGTAGTTCGGAAAGGAAAGGACGTTAATGTTTTAAGTAACGGATAATAACTATTAACTCTTTATTATATATAAAGTAATTTAACTTTACTTTATATAAGGTTTCGGAATAATATATTATAAGATATTAATTATTATCCGATTCTTATAATAATACTTTAACGAGAACGGCGTTTAAAGCATCCGTTTTTATCTTAATTATTTTATTTAAATCGAAATAAGTTAAGATGAGCGCCTTAATTAATCGTCTCTTTATCTTTTAAAAGGCATAGTGATAGTCCTCGGTTTAATCGAAAGCCTCCTTTTTTTAAGTAAGGTTAATTAACGGCTTTATTATCCGGCTATAGACTTAAACGAATTTACGGTAAAAATTATAGAATCTTAAGAAAGATTAAACTCTTTTTAAGGTCTTAAGCACTTTTTAATTATATATAACCTTTACTTTCGCCGGGTCAATTATAACGTTATTCGTTTTAATAAGAAAACCTTAAGAACTTAGTTTCTTATATATAAAATTCGCTCTTTTTTAAATTAACTTAAAGTTTTACTTATTATAGTCGCTTAAGTACTTTCCTTACCTAATCCCGATAAGAATTTAAGTCGTTAAAGTAAATAATAACGTTATCGATATAAGCGTTATAAAAATTATTTAAGTAACTTATTAACGTAATGTTAATATAACGTTAAAAGCTCGTTAATCCGTTAATTAAATTAAACGGTAAGACTTTATATTAATATATGCCGTAATAAATGCGGAAAGTAATAAGTTCTTTATCTTTTAAGCTTATTTTAATCTGGTAAAATGCTTATCGTATATTTATTTTCGTAAATACCTTAACTTATAATAATTAAGTAAGTGTTTTATCGATTAAAGGTAACAAATAACGGTCCTTCTTAATTAAAGCGTTTAACTTTTAGTAATCGATATAAAAGCGTAATTTATTATTTAACTTTACCGTAAATAATACCGGAGCTACTTACGTTACTATATTACTTATAATAAAACCTTTTTTTAAGTTATTTATTGTATAGTCCTTACACGCTTTTAATTCCGCAAGGGACATTTTATATAAAGGACTATAGCTTAACTCTTTTAAAGTCCGACCGGCTTTTAATTTTATATAATAATTTATACCCGGGCGATAATTTAAGAGTGTATTGGATTTTACCTTATTAAAAACATTAAGGTACTTATAATATTTAATAAGCATTACTTTAAAGGCTTCTTAACGTAAGGTTTGTTTATCTTAATTTAATGGGCGACTTTACGCACTTCGCTTCTTTTACATATATCGGTTTATTTCGTATAAGTTAATTACTTTAATATAAGAGATATCTTTTAACTTTTAAAAGTCAAGTATTAATATTACCGTTATATTAATTAATTAATGTTTATATTATTTATAATCGTCCTGCTTTATTTAATAAGGACCGTACTAATTAACGAGTAAAGAGTCCTTTCGTACCGGCTTAAACGGTGTAAAAGGTTATTTTATAATAACATCGAATAAGGCTCTTTCCATTTTAATTAAGCTCCTTTATTATAATAATAAGTTCCTTAAAGCGGGTGTTCGTTATAATAAAGATATTAAGCTAATAATCCGTAGCTTTAATGTTATTAATAAGTTAATGGGCTATTTTTTTAACTTTATAATACGTTTTACGATAACGGATAATTAACGCGTTAATCGTTATTAATCTTCCTCGTTTATTTTCTTCTCCTTATATTTAATATCCTTTTAAATGCCGGGCTTAATTATTAATAATGTTTTATTTATTAAAATTAGTTTACTTTAAAGCGGGTTAAGGTTTTAATCGGAAAGGAATATTAAACGTCGGTAACGATAATTAATTATAATATTATAATAATTTAACCACTTCCTTTTAATTATTAAGTCGTATATTATTTTTAACATTATTATTTATTTATCTTTAATTATATATCCTTAAATAATAAAGTTACTTTTAATTAACGCATTTATAACTTATACCCTTTAATTATTATAACCTCTTACTTAACGCAGCTTAAAATTCGCGTCGTAAGTAACTTATATCTTTTTTATTATCCCTTTTATAAAACTTCGACTTATAAAAAGGTACTTATTCGCTTTTAAGTCGATAAGTATATTATTAATAATTAAAGAAACTTTATTATTTACTATAGTATAAATATATAAAAGACCGGGTCCCTTAAGGAAAGGGCTTAATGTATTATCCGTTTCTTATATTTTATTTTTTAACTTACTAATTACCGACTTTACCTTTAAGTAAGAGTTTATTTCCCTTAAAGTATTTAGTTTATTACCGGCGTATTATTATCCTTATTATTTTATAATTCTTTAACACGGGACTAATCCAGTATAGTTCCGGTTTATATTTAAAAATAGTTAATAGCTTTCTTTATTCGCTGTTAATATATTATATACTAGTCCGTTAAGGCTTATATATAAGCCGCGCGGTTAAATAACGCGTTATTCTTCTTCTTAAAACAGTCCCGAGTAATATATCCTCTTTTATAATAAGTAAAATAACGGTTTTCCTTATATAGCTTCTTTACTTCCTTTTAAGAAAGCTTAAATTTCGTTATAAGTATTAAGGTGTTAAAGGCGCCGGCCAGAATTATTTTACCGCGGCCTTTACCGTAACCGTTACGATAACCTTTATAACCATAAGTATTAGTCGAAGCATTATTATTTCGCTCTTTATCTCTCTCTTAATATAACTGCTTTAAGCTTAAAGAAATCTCGGCTTTAATCTTAATATAATGTTTAAAGTTTACTGTAAAGTTAATATATTATAGCATTAACGTAATTTATAAGCTAAAGTTAAATCGGCGTTTAAACTTAACCTTTTATTAATCCCGGGGTTTATAACCTTTGTTAATATAACGAATAAATAAGCTTTTAAAAGCATTAAAATTATCCGAGGTCTTTATCTTAAGATTATTAAACGCCGTTAAGGCTTCTTTATACTAATTATAATTATAATAAGCATTTTAAAAGTGTTTTAATAAGTTTTTAACGGTTATAAGCTACTTAAAGTATTCTTTATAAAAGTAAGGAGCTAAGTCTTTAATTACCTTTCTTTATACGCGTCCTTCGATATAAACGCGTATAATTATATCATTTATAAAATAGTCTGAGTTAATTATAAGCTTATTCTTAATTTAACGATATTAAATGTCTAAAGTAACCATATCTTTTATTTTATCGTTATAAAAGATTAATAAGTCCGTTGTTTTTATATTACGATAAGTTTAGCCTTTTACCGAGGTTATTAATTTAGCTGGTCGCGGAACCGAGTGGATTAATCGGGTTAGTATTAAAGTGTGCTTTTAAAAAGTAGTTATTAACACCGGAGTAAGTTTACGACGGGAGTGCCTCTTTATTTAAAGTTATATCGGTAATAACCGCATTTTAATTATTAATACGGCGAGACTGTTCGTTAAGTTAACGGGCTTAATTTTAAATTTTAACCTCCCGGTCTTTTAACTGCTTCTTTTACATCTTTAAAACCTTCTTAAGTTACTATACTTTTTTCCCGGTCTTAAAGCTAATTTATCACTTAATTAATTATTACCGTGTTATCGTCTTTAATTTATTCTTAATTAAAGCGAGTTTTTATTTAAGCTACTTAATCGAAAAAGCATCGAATATTCTTAATTAATCCTTTAATAATATTATATAAATTATTAATCTGTTTATAAGCAGCCATTATGTCGAGAGTCCGCGCCTTAAATTCCAGTTAAAAGGGCTTAAGTCTTACTTATTAATATAGCTTATCGAAGTCGGCGAAGTTAATAATACCCTTAAAAGTTAAATAACTTAATGTATAAGCGGCTTAAGAATAAGTATTAACCGGCTTTATTAAGCTTTATAAGGTATCGTTCGAATAAACTACGGTAAGAACACTTTAAGGTTAATATACTTACACTCGGTAAAGTTTTATATAAAGGCAGCCTTTCATAAGTAAAGTAAGTAAGTGAATAACTCGATCTTTCGCTTTATTAAGGTGCTTTTAACGGTTTTTAAGATGTTATTTAAGCGATTAAAGGTAAGCCGTAACTTTCGTTTATTTTTAAAGAACTTAAGCATTATAAAAGGGTTAAACTTCGATCCGTACTTCGCTTTTATTAAAGCAGCCTTTAACTTCAATTCCTTTTAATTAACGTTCCTTTTTAATACCGATTTATTAAAAGGGGCGTTATTAACCGGTTTAACTTTTTTATTTACGGTTTTATATTAAGTAAAGGTACTAACTTTCTTATTACGGGGGTTTTTATACTTCTTTTATTTAAGCGCTTTTAAAATAAAGGCTTAACCCGTTTAATAATCTTCCTCCGTATAATTACTTAAAGATACCTCTTCCCTTTTTTACTTCTTCTTATAACGCCCATATAAGTAAGATGTTTATAAAAAGGCCTTCTTTTATATCGTGTTAAGAAGTAAGAAGTAAGTTCGCTTTATTATTATATTAAAGATATTTAAGCTATTACCCTTACCGATAAAGCTTAAAAGGGTGTCGTCTTCCTTTAATTCCACTTACGTAAGGACCTTATCGCGTTTAACGTTAATAATAAGGCTTTAAAATTCGGAAGGTTTAATATTAAACACCTTACTTAGATTTTACCGTGTTAATAATTACGATGTAAGCTTTAATTATAATATCTTTAAAAATCAGGTTTATATTAATTAAACGATTACTAATGTAATCGAACGTTAAAGCTGTATCCTTAAAAAAAGGCATCCTTAAAAAGTAAGTTATAAGAAGGTAATTTAAACTTTAAAATAAAAACGTAAATTATAACGTATCTCCCGGTTAAATAAAGTTTTAAAACGGCTTCCTTTATAAAGTTCGTGCGTCCGTTATATAACGCTTTTAACGTTATATTAGTTTCTTTTATTAGGACGTTTAATCGTTCGATTAAGGCTTTAAAGTAAGTATTATATTTAAAACCGGAGTTTAATATAATTAAGTACTTTTCACTCTCGTAATTTTTTAAGTAATAATAAAGAGAGGATAAGGCGTGGGTTTTAATAGTTATACTTAACTTAGCTTTTTAAGAGAGGGTTAAGTAATTTATCCGGGTTAAAAAGCTTATTAAAAGTAAGTTTCGAATAACTCGAATAATTACTTTTTTACGATTAATTATTCTTACATACTGTTTATAATTAAAGTAAACTCGCCGTTAAGGGTTATTATAAAGTATCTTAAAACAGTTTTCCTTTAATCACCGGTCTTTATTAAGCTTTAAGGTGTTTATAACGAGATCTTAAGTTTAAGTCTTATCCTTCTTTTTAAGCAGTATAAAGTCCTTATACTTAATAATAGTTTTCCCGGTAGCCGCTTTAACTGAAAAGTAACGTATTATAACCGTAATAAAGCCGGCGTTAAGCTTAATTAGCTTTCTTAAGGTCGTAAGGATCTTTGTACTTAATGCTTTATTTATTAAATTTATAATCGTAAAAAGACCTTTTAAACCTTTCTTTATTACCTTAATAAAGGTTAAAACTAATTACTTTTCTTATTATATAGTCTTTAGCCATAAGTTCGTTAAAATAAGCTTAAGAGTACAAGGTCGGGAAGTCTTTAAATTTCCGAACGCTTTTATTTATAAGCTCGTCTTTTACTTAAGCTCTTTTCAAGGGCGGGGCTTAACTTATTAATTATAAGTAAGATTTAAGTTATTTATCCGTTTAATTAAAGGCCTTTTTAACCTTATTATGATTAACGGGAGTTACTTTAATAGGTAGTTAACGTAATTTATTATATATAAGAGTTATAATCCCGCTTATATTCTTATACGCTTAAGTTAACGGCTTTTTAATAATTAAAGAGGGACCTTTTTTCGCTTTCGAGCTAATATATATAATTAGCTTACGTTTAAGGTATTAAAGGGCTAGTTTCTCCGATTAAGTCTTAATTAAGTCGGTACTCTTTATTAATCTCCTTTTCGTACTTATCTTTTTATTTTAAGTAGGCTTTATAACTATTTAAATTAAGGTCGAATGTTAACCTTGCTTTAATTATATGTATTATACGCCTTTCGTTAACTATTAAGGACACTTACTTCTTATTAATTAAATGTTTATTTTTAAGCGTGCCTTTCTTAAGTATTATATTAAAGTACTAATTTTAATTAATTTTATAATATATACTAATAATTAAGTCCCGTTAATATTAAATGTAATTTAAAATCGTTTCTTTCTTTTTAACGCAGTAATAATAAATGATGTTTTTTATTTACTTACCGCTTTTATTTTAGTTTTTATTTTACCGGCCGTAACGAAGTTCGTACTTTTTAGTTTTTTTTAACTAATAGTTTTATAACAGCTCCTCTTAATTAAAGGATAAGTTAAGTAATTAAGTGGTTAAAGTCTTAATCCTCCTTATTAATTCGTCTCTTTTTATAAGTTCGTTTTAATTAATAATAAGTTTTTTTATTATTTCGATTAGTTCGTTTAGCTATTAAGGTTATTCCCTTTATTTTATTAAGATTGGAGTGATAACCGGCTTTTTAATTGAAAAGGTTTAAGTGGCCGGAGGGATAAAGGGTTCTCGTTTAAAGATCGAAGTAAAAGTGGCTTAAAGACTTTTTAAAGAGACTTTCGTTACTTACCCCTCGATCTTATACCCGCCTTTTATAAACTTAATTAATATAAATTTAAACCGGAAGTAGTTTATAATCTTAAAGTCCGATCGCTTAAGGTTTTCTTTATAAGAAAGGCGGATTCGAACTATTAAGTTAAGTATATTAAATACTTTAACCGTAATATAGCTTTTTACTTAAACCTTATCTTCGGTTAAAAGGTTAATTAAAAGCTTATTATAACGGTCAATAAGTTTAACGATAACGTTAACGCTTTAATTAAAGCGGAGGTGGTAAAAAGTATTAAGGTCCTTTATTATATTCTCGTTTTATTAAAGGTTTAAAGACTTTTATTACTCTTTTATCTTAATTATAAGTTAATCTTAAATTAAACTTTTAAGTCGGAAACTACTCTCTTTATATTATTATCGTATTATTAAAGTTATCGCCACTTCTTCGTTTCGTCGTCGTTAATACAGTAATTGGAAAAGGTGTCTTTAAAGTACTTAAGGTACTGCGAGACATTTTTACCGTTAAAAAGGGGTAAGTTAATAATATCTTTAACGCTTAAGACAGACAGGTGTTACTAAAGCTATAATTTAAGGGAGTGTTATATTAATTACGGTTGTTAGTAAGGGAGTTAATTAATTAAAGAGGTAAGAAGGTATATGTCCCGGTAATAAGCCGAAACGGTAAAAACTTATCCTTTTACTTTTATTTAAATTAACTTATTTTTAAGTATAACGTTAATAGCCCCGTAAGTTATATCGGCGTAAATAAGGTCGTATAATACGAAATCTTATAAACGTTATTTATAAATAAGATAAAACGGATTAAAACGTATTAAACTTTTAACGGCTTAAAAAGAAAGTTCGACCCGCGAGAATTATTTTAATAGCTTACGTATACTTTTAAAACCATTCACGTAAAGAAGGGAGCGTAAGACTTATTACGGAAGCGTATATAAAAGGAAAGTAAGCCGCTTAAGGACTTCCTTTTAAAGTTTCAAAATGTATTCGATAAGGTTAAGGATAGTAGTTAAGATAACGAAACCCGCCGTACTTAATTATAAAGCTTACTCTTAAAGTCGCTTACCGAGCAGTTAATCTTAATTATTATATTAATAAACTACATCGATTACTTTCACCGCTCTTAAAAGATTGCTTAAAAGTACGAATAAACGCGGGAGTTTAAAACCGTTAATAAGCGTTAACGTTAAAACCTTATCCGCTTTAATAATAAGCAGTTAAAAGGAAGCTTTACGTTACCCGTTACTTTTTTAACGGCGTTAATTAAACTTAATGGGGAATTAGCTCGTAACCAGGACGGGGATATTATTATAGTTACCGGCCGCATATAATATAAGGGATATTATAACTTAAAAGGCGGCTTACGTTAATAACCTCGGAACGGTCGCGATATACGGCGTTAAGTAAAATAAGTAACGGAAGAAAAAAGGGCGTTAACGTAAGGAGAATAAGCTATGCTTACAATATAGGGATAGTACTTATAAGGTTATAAAATGCCCATATACTTTAACGATTAGCTTTATAAAAAGGGTGCGGGTATAAATTATACGCGTAAGCCCAGTCTTAAAAGATAAAGAGGATCTCCTTACGTAAGGAAAAAAGTAGCTTCAGCGTAAAAACGGGCCTTAAAGTAAAAGGCATTAAAAGCTGTAAAGGAGTTTAAAAGACGAATGGAAATAAGCCTTACGTTAATATTAATTATTATTAATAATACTAACTTATTTTCCTCCTTTATTAACGAAGGCTATTAATATTACGCCGTAATTAGTGAAAAGGTCGTTAAAAATTTAAACCTTCCGGTAATATTAATCGCGCCGCGAAAGCTTAAAGGAGCCTTAAGCGTAATAAAAGGAGCGGCGATTTAAGGAATCGCTTATTTTATTACGAAAGTAAAAAGGTATATATAATTAGTTTGCGTATATATAGTCCCGTTATTAAAATACTTAATTATTTTAAGAAAACTATAATTAATAAATAATTAAGCTTACTCGGTCCCGCATAAAGGACGACTTTAATATAAGAAAGTATAAGTATAAGTACGGTACGAAGGGATAAAGACGGAATTTACCTAAATAAAGGAAATTAAAAGCGTAATAAAAGTTATAACGATAAAGTTTATAAATATAATAAAGGACATTTATATTAAGGAAGGAGAGATAATAGTTAAGGTTACGATATTTACGGTTAGTTTTAAGGATATAAAAAAGGTATTAACCTTAAAGAAGGAGAAAACGAATAACGAATTACGTACTTTAATTCCTCCGTAATTTTATAACTTACTTTTATTATTTAAAAAGCGGGAAGCAGATAAGCTTAATCTTTATAACTTAACCGTAAATTATATGATAAAAATTAAGAAAAGCTTAAATGGTAAAGAGTTACCCCTCCCTTTTAACGCGTTATATAATATATTAAGAGAGGAGCTTTTAATCTTAAAGAAAACTTTAAAGGATTTATTAAAAAAAGGGTTTATCCGACTAAGTAACTTAAAAATAACGGCCCCGGTCTTATTTATACGGAAATTAAAGGGAGGATTACGGTTTTATATTAATTATAAAGCGTTAAATGTTATTACGAAACCGGACTAATACCTTTTACTGCTTATAAAGGAAACATTCCGTAACCTTAAAAGCGTTAAATAGTTTATAAAAGTTAACGTAATATAAGCTTTTTATAAGATCCGTATTATAAAAGAAGAAGAGTATAAAATAGGTTTTAAAACTTATTACCGATTATTCGAGTAAATAATAACGTTTTTCAGATTATACGGGGCTTTAATAATATTTTAACGGTATATTAATACGGTGTTACGAGAATATTTTAACGACTTTACTTCCGTATATATAAACGACGTTATTACTTATTCGAGCGGCATTAAGGAAGACCACTTTGTAAAGGTATGGAAAGTGTTAAAACGACTTAATAAGCACGGGTTATACTTAAACCTTAATAAATATAAATTCGCGAAAAAGAAGGTTAAATACTTAAGGTTTATTATTTATATAAGCGTAAGTATTTAAGCGGACTTAAAAAAGATCCGCGTAATCTTTAATTAAGCCGCGTTAACGTTATAAAAAAACGTAAAGAGCTTTTTAAGATTCGTAAACTTTTACTATATATTTATCCTTAAGTTCTCCGTAATTACTAAACCATTAACCGCATTAACGGGTAAGAACGTTACGTTTAAATAAAAGGGCGAATAATAAGAAGCATTTTAATTGCTTAAGTCGTTATTTACACACGCTCCGATCCTTATTAAATAAGACCTTAAAAGAGCCATGTTCTTAAAAGCGGACTATAACGGTTATGCTTTTAACGGCACTTTAACGTAAAAGGTAAACGGTTAAAAGTATACGGTAGCATTTTACATTTAAAAGCTTAACCCGGCGGAACGGAACTACTTAATTTATAATAAAAAGATGCTTATTATTATACGTTACTTTAAGTAATAGTTTACGGACCTCCGTAGTTATAAAAGCTTTCTTATCTTTATAAATTACTGTAACCTTAAATACTTTATAATTAAGTAGCGGCTTTTAAAGCGGTAAGCGCGGTAAGTAAAGTATCTCTCGCGCTTTAACTTCCGGATTTAATTAAATACCCTCTCGCGGAGGGATTAAGACCGCTTTATAAACGAAGACGGCGAGGCTTATAACTTTTAACTTATATTAAAGGAGGCTTTACGCGATTATATTTAAGTATCCATAATAAGAGGAGAGGAGGCACGTAACGAAACGTATAAAATATAGGTTTTTAATGATCCAGATTTATAGTAACTTTAAGTAAGGACCTTAAAAGAAGACTCACTTTATTAAAGCATTTACCGCGTTATAAAAGAAAAGGTACGTAACTTATACGTAAAGTTATAGTTAAAAGTATAAATCATTAAGTATAATATCGATTAAAAAGGTTGCTTAACTTACCGATAAAGGATTTAAGTTTTAAAGGCATTAATAATAATAAAAGTAACGGTAAAAGAAAGACCTTTATAGTATGAAACGTTAAATAAATTAAGGGCGCGCTTAGTTTAACGGATTTACGATTCGTTTATAATCGGTTACCCGGGTGGAGAAGGTACGATATTTATAATGTTACGAGACTTTTATTAACCGTTCTTATAATAATACATAAAAAGATTCCTCCGTAATTATAACGTTTATAACCGTATTAAGATATAACGAGAATATAAGCGGGGCTTATTAAAGCTTTTACTTATTTTTAATTAGTTTTACCGAGAGATTTAAATAAACTTTATAATAAACCTCCTTTTAACGAACGGGAACCATTACTTATAAATAATAAAGGACCGTTTTAATAAAGAAATTATCCTTAAATTAATGCTTATTATAAATACGGAAGCTTATATTAAACGCTTCTTTTAATGCTTTACCCGCTTTTATTAGTAGTTAAAAGGGATTGTTAACGATAAAAGGTTAAATTAAATAAGCCGCTTTTAATAGCACCTTTATAAGCTGTTATAAATCGATTAATAGTTAAGCACCGCTTATTACGCTTAATTAAATAACGGACCGGAGCGTATAAATTAAAAAGTTTAAGTATACTTACGGGCCTTTATTAATTAAAATTAAAACGATTAAAATAAGTGGTGTTTAATAACGTAAATAACGATAAACGGTAAAGTAAATACTTTTATTAATATATCCCTTTTCTTCGTTACGCACAGTTATAAACCCGTATTAATAATACCGGTCTTAATAAAAATGTTAACAGAAAAGCACTCGGTAAGGATACTTAAAGTAAAAGCGAAAGTATTTATAAATAAGCTATAATAAATTATGGACTTATATTAAGCTTTAATAATAACGGTAATGTAAGATTAAGAATGGTTCGTTAACCGATCCCGTACCTTAACGGAACGATTTAAGGTTAAGGATAAAGTATAATTAAACTTTAAGAATTATAATATTACGCGGCTTAAGAAAAAGTTAAATTAATTATACGTTAAATATACGGTCGTTAAAATATTAAAACCGTACGTTATAAAGCTATCCGGACTACTTAATAACGTATATAATAAGTTTTACGTTAACCTTTTACGTAAAATAACGGAAGACTTTTTATTTAGTTAAAAGCGAATGAACTTATAGCTTTTAACGTTATAAGTTAACGGAAAGGAATAATTCTTCGTAAATAAGATTTTTTACGCTTATATTAAAAGGGTCGGGAAAGGAGGACGTTATAAAGTGTTTATATAATAAACCAGTTATTAAAACTTATCTTAATACTTACTTACCAACTTTATAAATATAAAAGCCTTAATAACGTTCGAAAGGAAGTATAAGCTTATATTATATAATAAAGGTCCGTATTAAAAGTTTAACGTATAAGAAAATCAGTTATAAGTAAAGTTACTTAAAATAACGCGAAAGAAAAAACACGTTAAATTTATAAACTTAAAGGGGTCCGTATATATAAGCGCGGGACCCGAAAATTAATCGTTAAGGTCTTTAATACTACCCTTAGCCTTATCACGTTATTATCATCCTCTTTACCCCTTTCCCCCTCCTTATTATCCTCGTCGTTATTATCGGCTAACCGCTCCTTAAAGGCGGCGACTTACGCTTTAAGGGCAATTAATAAGCTAACCGAAGTATAATAAACCGCAACACCCGTAAAAAAAGAGGCGTTAACGTTAAAAGCGTTAAACGCCGGGACGGTAATTATAAAGAAAGTAACGAACATATTAATCTTATTAATATTAAATAAAACGTTACGCCGAAGTAAAAAAGTACGTATAAAGAAATAAAGCTAGCTTTAATTAAGGCTCGAAAGTTACGATATGCTTTATAAGTAAAGCGGAGGACTTTATACGCTTACTTTACTTTTTTCTGCCTTTTTATATTACGAGCGGCATTTTATACGCGTTAAGTAAATAAAACGATAAAGGGAGCGGGCTTATAAACGCGGCCCGAAATAAAATAAGTATAATAAGCGCCGCGCTCATTATTAATAACGTTACCGCGGCTTATATAAATTTCGTTACGGTTTACGTAATGAAAGCACGAATATTAACGGCGGGAGCCGCGCGTAATTACCTTTTTCTTTATTTTTTATACGTTAATATTTACCGTATAATTAAAAAGGGAGTAAATATATAAGGGATAAGCCGCCTTTACGCGCCCATTTAAAAGGAGGCAGTGATAATAACGTCGGCTCGTAAAGAGTCGGAGTTTTAATAAGAGGCATCTTATCGTTATAATTATATTACGTAATTATTAACTCGGTACATATAATAAAGCGAGAGGGGGGAGCGTTTTATAAATACGTTATTATTTATAGTTAAAAAAGTAAGAATCTTATAAATATTACGGCACGGGTTAATAAATAACGTAAAGAGAGGCGTAACCATTATTATAATAATAAAGCTAAATAAGGAGAGGGGGGTTAATGTTATAAGGTTAGCGCTCGGGTTAAGAATCTGGTCCGAGCTCTTAATGCGGACTAGCTCTTAAGAATACGGCGGTACGGCTTAGCTTTTTAAAATGCGGAAGGCTTTAAGAAGCGTACGTTAATCGACGTGCACGTTAGTTAGCGTGCGGATAATGTATACCGCTTTTATAAGCGCGGGCCATAAGTACATCACTTATTAGCGTGCGGAAGCTACACGTATAAAAGCGGGATTTTTAAACTTATATATTTTGCTTTCTCTCTTCCTCTTTATAAAACGTTAATTTATTATATCGACTAATACTTATACTTATTATATCAAAACCGTTATAAATAAATGTTAATATATAAATATAATACCTTCGGTAATAAGTATAATATATATTATATTAATCTACTTAATATTATATAATATTATAGTTCACTTTAATAATAATAAAAAAGTTTTTTATAAGTAAAGCGATATTTACAATATAAATATTATAAATTATATTAATAATAAAAATATTAAGGGGACTCCGCTCGCTACCTCGCTGCGCAGGGGGGTTTTCAATAGAAAAAAGAAGCGCGGGGTTCGTGGATTAAATTCCCACGCGCCCAGCCATTCAATTCTACCACAGCCATTTCAGCCGATCATTCAGATTCCCACGCGACCGGCCATTCAATTCTACCACACCCATTTCAGCCGATCGTTCAGATTCCCACGCGCCCAGCCATATTCAAGTTCAATCCACTACCTACGATAAACCTTCCATACGCACGCAATTAATTAAGCCAATCGGCCATACAGTCAATCAGGCCGCCAGCGACCGGTGCAGCTAATTCGGATACATAGGATAGATACTGGGCCACGTCGTAGTCTTTTTATGTGTGGGCATATAATATAGGATTTCTAAGGTGTAAGGCTAGCCGATTAGATAGCTGATTAGATAAGGCGCGGGGTCCGCGGGGCATGCGGGGCACGCATTTTTTTTGGATAAATAAGAAGAGGATGTAAAAAGTGGGCCGGTTTTTTTTTAAATGAATCATAACTCTGTAAAAACGCACGCACCACAATTTATTTTAATGTTAGAAATAATTCGATGGGTTAGTTAAGAGAGTTTTCTATCGAAAACCATTAAGTACCATATAGTTTATTTACCCGCTTTATTAAACCGTAACTTAAGCTTAAAAGCTAACGATATATACTTTAAAACGAGAAAAAAATAGACTTAATATAAGAAGAAAATCCTTTATATTTTAAAGATATTAATATTGTAACGGGAGTTATTAAGATGCGGCATAAAGGTAAGCGTAATAATAAACTGTATTTATAGAATTTCAAGTTAAGGAAGGAAAAGGGAAGAAAAAGGAAAAAGCTCATTAAAGGAGCCCCGAGTCTTTATATAGTTAAGGGTAATAAGGCACGTATAAGTTAAAACGGTAAAAGGGAACCATATTAAGATAATTATAATAAAATATAATAAGACCTTTTAATAAAGTAAGTTAAGTTTCCAAAGCTTTAAGTAAAGTGGGTTAAGTTTTTAATAGAATAAATATAATTAACAGTTAATATAATGAACTAATAAAGCTAATAAGTAAGTTTTAACTAACGCCGTAATATTACCCCCTTTTAAAAGGAAAGACTCGCCTCGAGTCTTTTATAATAAACGTAATAATCCTTTACTTCCTTGAATTACGTAACGATCGTCGTAACCCGCGACTCCTTAATTAAACTAATTAATTATCATTAAGGTATAATAAGTTTTTAATATCTTCCTCATATGCCTTCTTTTATTCCTTTAATCGTATTAACGGGCTAAGTACGTTTAAGTACTCCGCGTAAAAAGCTATTAACTTATCCGGCGAGTTCTTTAAATCTTATACATTATATTAAGTAAGATTTAAGTCTTACCCGATTCATTAAACTTAATATTATAGTTGTTTATAATAAACCTATAACGTAATAATATAATTAACTTTTTATTTCATCTCTTTATTTACTTCTTCATTAATAAAGTTTTCCGTTACTTAACTTAATAACGGATTATTTAAGTATTTTTATAATCGGTCCGTATAAAAGACGTTAATTCTTCATTATTATAATAAGAGTTTTAGCTCGTATAAATAACCTTTTATTCCTTTAATCTTATAATATTATCGTATTAAAAGGTAATTTAGCTTTTTATTAACCTGGTTTATTAATTAAGCTTTCTTAATAATAAAGATAAAGTCGTTAACGTTAAAGTTTAATTCCCGGCAGTGCTTATTTACTTATACGACTTACTTTTCTTATACTTTTATTATTATTAATTTAACGTATTCCGTAAAGGCTTTAATCTTTAAGGCCGCTTCTTAAGCCTCCGTTCGGTTTAACCTTTCTTTAACGGGTAACTTAATTATATCCTTTATCCTTACTTTTTAATTAAAGTAAATAAATATAAAGAATCGTATTAATACCTTATACGGCTACATTCCGATACTATTATAAACCGTGCTTATTTATATTACGTTTATAATAAAAACAGCTTAAGACTAATTAGTTTAATAATAATTTATACAAAGCTTTAACCTTTAATTAATATATTTATTTTATAATCTTTACTTATTTAACTGTTTATAAGTGTCTTAAAGATAATAGCTTTTAAATAAACCTTAAAATTTTAAACATTTTATTAATAAAGTTTAAGGTAAATTATAAACCCTTATTGTTAACGATCTCTTTTAATAACTTAAAGACGTAATATAACCTTTTATAATACATTCTCGTAACGTCCTTAACGGTTACCGTCGACTTACCCGGCATTATTTAAGATACTTTACTTAAGCGGTCGATTATAACGAACGTATTATTATACTTATATTTATTTAAAGGCATCTTATTAAAGTTAATAGTTATAAATAACGAGCTTCGGTTAAGGATAGGCAGTGGTTTTAATAGCCCGGGCATTTTATTTCTTAAAGACTTAAATAATTAGCATAAGTAATTTACTACGTACTTATCCACGTTTACAGCTATATATAGCTATTAATATCTTTTTATAACTAATTATTTCGTTTTGTTACGTTTTAAGTACGCTGTAATTATATAAGAGTGAATTTTATTAAGTATTTTAATACGTAAATTATCGTGTTCCGAGATTATTAACCGTCCTTTTAATAATATAAGTCTTTAACCTAATTTAAGATTCGGGTCACTTTAATCCGCCTTTTTACGGTATACCGTTAATTTTAAAGCCTCTCAGTTCTATTAGGTGATAAGGTGTACCTTCGCCTGCACTATAAATACCACTTACTAGGAAAACTACCTAAGAAATACTTATAACAGTGGTTAGGACCCTTTATTATTATACGGCGTGTTAGCCGTTTAGCATATAAATTAAACCTTCCGCCTAATATAAGCATACACCTAGTTATCTCCGTGGCCTACCTGTCAGTAAGTTTAAATGGAGAAGACCCCTTTTAACGCACTCAGCCGCCCTTAGGACCAGTCGAAGACGACTAAAGTAGCTTGAAGCTGGAAGATAGAGAAAGGTTTAAGCTTAAACGCATTATAAACCATAAGCCCTATAAACAAGGCTTTTAATACCTTATAAAGTGGAAAGGATAGGGCAATAAGTATAATTTATGGAAAACAAAGTAGCAACTTCGCAACTCTTAAGACCTTATTAAGGAATACTAGCAACGAATAGGAGGTCGCTTTACCACGGCAAAACAAGCTGAGGAAAAGAGCTTAGTATAGAAGAAGAAGCTTAGGCGCTTACGAAAGGCTAAAACTACGCCCTTTAACGGTGACTCATCGCTTAATAACTTACTAGTTAAAGGAATAGCGGAAAACGCGCCAGTTATTAAGCTAAATAACGACGACTCACTTAAAGGCCTTACCTCGCTAAGCAATACACCTGCTATTACTAAACCCTCGGAAACCTTCCTTACGAAAACGAATGAGCCCGTTCAGCAGAAAGAAGGCTTATGACGCTCCCAGAGGCTGTATAAACGAGCAGCAAAACATTATGGATAAAGATCCTGAGGATCGGGATCGTTATATCAGAAAGAAAAATTAGTGATAAACGTCCACTAAGGACAGTGGAAGAATTCTTTTGCCCCCCGGCATTTGATGCCGGAAATAGCCTTTTTGGCCTATTTGGGCCTTCTTCGCTGTATTGTTAGATATTTAAGATAGAATCACGTGAAAACTGCCGTGATGACAGGCGACTAGCGCCTGCTAGCACGGATCACCGCATGCACGTGACTTAAGTGGACCTACTCTGCAGCCCATTTCATGGACTGCAAGCAAGGCTTCCACTCTTACACTCGGCATCAATCTTCACACTCTTCAATATATACCCAAATTGTTGCTATTTTACTTTAACCACCAGTCTTTTCATATTATTAAGGCTTACGTTATAATTATTAATATAGTAAAACGTAAGTAAGGTGTTTAATATTAGACCTTTTAAATTTTAAAGCCTTATTACTAACGTTAAACGTGATAAGGTCCTTACGTAAGTAGAATTAAAGGAAGATAACACCTTTTTAAGCTTTACCAGTAAGGGTAATAACTTAAATATCTTTAATATAATAATAAAGCGAACTTATTTCTTACTTCTTAACACGATATAAGAGAAGGCCCTTTCGTAAACACCTTACTTATAGAAGCGTTATAAGAAGAAATAAAAAGGAGAAGAGGTATCTTTAGCTAATTAAATGAAGGAAGACTATTAAATAAGTTAAGCTTATATTTTAAAAGCACTTAAATAAAAGAAATATAAAAACCCTTATAACGAGAAAGTTAGTACTTTTATATAATATAAAACCATAAATAAGAAGGTTAAGCTAATCGATAACACCCCCTTTAATAAATCGGTATTAAAAGGAAACGTTAATTAAAAGGAACTAAAGTTAAAAGCTACTTTAATAAAAGTAAAGTACCGATCGAAGTTTAACCCCTTTATAATGCTTAAGTTCTTTAATAATAAACGAGGGTTATAACTTACCTTTAATCGTCTAAATAAGATTTTAAAGACTGTTAAAGGTACCTTAATAAAGCGAGAGATTAAATTATTTACTTACTTTATTTAAAGGAGGCTACCTTTATATAAAACTTTATTAAGTACGGACATATCGATTTTAAAGTGGACTTATTATAAACTATTCGAATGATACTTTATAAAGCTTAATAAAGCTAGTTAATACTTATTTTTAAGCCAGTTATACCTTAAGTTATTTAACTTTTAAGGAATAAACTTTATTAAAGGATATTAAAAAATAACCATGTTAATTATCGTAATAAATGGTTCTTAATATAAAGAAAGGATGGTAATCTCCGTTTAATTAACAATGCTTAAAAGTTTAACGGACTAATGATTTATAATACGTTTATTCCTTTTAAAGTTAAAGAGTTTTTAAAAGATTTTAAAGAATATATATATCTTACTCTCTTTATTAAACTTATTTTTAAAGTATGATTAAATTACCTTTAATAAACGTAATTAAGATATAACGATATTTATAACCTTAATCAGACTATTATAAATATATACCTTTCCTTAAGGAGCTATTAATTTAATCGCTTAATTTATAAAAGCGATTACTTATATCTTTATTAACTTAATTTTAAAAGTTTATCGACTTTTTTTAAATGATATTTAAATTCAAAAGGTTAAATTTAATTACTAAAGGGAAAAAGTATAATTAAAGCTCCGTAAGTTCGTTATAAAATATATTATAAACCTTAATAAGGTGCTTCTTAATTATAAGTTAATTAACGTTATAATTATTATAATAAAGTTTTAATAATGTTAAAAGGAAGCGACGTTAATAAGATATTTATATACTTTAAATAAATGCCTCTTTAATTAAAGGAAAATAGTTAAGATTAACGAGTAAAGAGTTTATTTAAATATTAAGGAAGTTCGTTCTTCCTTTAACATCGTTAAGGATTATTAAATTTAAGTTCCAGCTTTTAAACTAATATTACGGCCATTTTATAACCTTACGAAGAAAGGAGCGCAGTTTATTTAAACTGAGGAAACTTAATAAGTTATAAAACACTTATAATATAAAGTTATTATAGCTCCGGTCCTTACTCTTTTAATGTTTAAAAACTCGCGTTTTAATTAAGTTTATTTATTTACAGATATAAACTTATTTAAATAAGGCGTAATCTTTAAATAAAAAGGACTTTATAAATAAAACCACCTTTACCGTTACGAAAATAAAGTTTAATTTAACGTTAAAAAACGGTACGATACGATAAAAAGGGAGCTTTAAGGGTTACTTTTTATTATAAAACGCTTAAACTGGTACCTTTTCGGCACGCATTTTATTGTAAAAACCGACGTTATAATATTAGTTTATTAGCTTAATAACGTAGTTTTTAACGTTTGAAGAGCTTTAATACTAAGATAAATAGCTTAAATTCGTTTATTCGACTTTATTATTCGTTATATTCTTAGTTTTAAGAACGTTATAATTAATAAGTTATTTCGAAAACTAATTAAGCTATTTAATTAAGAAGATCTCGGGTAAAATAAAGATGTTAATAACTTTATAAATACTTAAATTTACTTATAAACATTAAAAGATATCCTTAAAAGGGAGTAAATAAAAGATTCTTAAAGGATTACCTTATACCTTATAGACCTTTAAGAACTTACGTACTTAAAAAGCCGGAGGGAAGTAAGGGACTTTAAAATAAGGGCTTTCGGTTTTATCACTTAATGTTAATAATAATACGATAGGTTAATTAAGAGAGTTTTTTACCGAAAACTATTAAGTATTAATTACCGTCCGATTCTTACGATAGTACTTTAACGAGAACGTTATTTAAAGCATCCGTTTTTATCTTAATTATCTTATTTAAATCGAAGTGGGTTAAAATAAGCGCTTTAATTAATCGTCTTTTTATTTCTTAAAAGACATGGTTATAATCTTTAATCTAGTTAAAAGCCTCACTTTTTTAAGTAAAGTTAATTAACGGCTTTATGATTCGGCTATAATTTCAGATAAACCGGCGGTAAAAATTATAAAATCTTAAGAAAGATTAAACTCCTTTTAAGTTTTTAAGCACTTTTTAATTATATATAACCTTTACTTTCGCCGGGTTAATTATAACGTTATTTATTTTAATAATAAACCTTAAGAACTTAGTTTCTTACGTATAAAATTCGCACTTCTTTAAATTAGCTTAAAGTCTTACTTATTATAAGCGCTTTAATACCTTCTTTACGTAATCCTGATAAGAATTTAAGTCGTTAAAGTAAATAATAATATCGTCGATATAAATGTTATAAAAATTATTTAAGTAATGTTATGGCGCTAGCTGAAACTTATTAACTTCATTAGTTCGTTACATTAGCTATAACTATATTTATTCTACTAGAAACTTAACTTACTTTACTTAAGGCTTTAAAAACTTAACCCACTTTATTAAAAAGTTCCGTTACACTTTATTATAATTATCTTAAAACAGTTCCCTTTTACCCTTTTAGCTTATATATACCTTACTACCCTCAATTATATAAAGACTCGAGGCTCCTTTAACGAGCTTTTTCCTTTTTCTTCCCTTTTCCTTTTTTAGCTTAAAATTTTATAAATACAGTTTATTATTATGCTTACCCTTATGCCGCATCTTAATAACTTTCGTTACATTATTTTAAGCTCGACCCCTTTACTTAAAAAAGCCTTATAATATTTAACCCGATTAAGAAAGTCTTTAAAAAGGGTAAAAACGACGTAATAAATTACGTCGCTTAAGGAAAAGTTTTTAAAAAGAGTAAGAACGACGTAATAAATTACGTCGCTTAAGGAAAAGTCTTTAAACAGAGTAAAGAGCAACGTAATAAATTACGTTACGTATACGTAACACGCTTAGTTACGTAAAGAAACGCGTTAAAACCAGAATTATAAAAAGAGCTAATTAATATGGTTAAAGATAACGATATAGTGGTTATAACCGCCCGATAACAAACTTAAGCCCAAAAGGAGGTCCGATTTAGTTTAAACAATGTGCTATCCCTTTAACTTAACCGATCTATTTATAAGATCCTTTATACGGAGGAAGAACGTTATATCCATTCGGAAAATACCTTCCGCTGCTTATTTATAGTATACGAACTCCCGTTCTTAATACTGCTTAAAGAAGTTATTATTACGGAACGTAACGAAAATAACCCGACCTAGTTTAAAAATATTATTATTAATATTACGGAAGGTTTCTATATGTTTTACGAATAAGTTACTTTATATGTTTAATTTATAATCGAATAAGTTTTAAGGACGGACCTTAAGGAGGATACTTAAGTGCGTATTCTCGCTTTAACCGATTTTTATAATAGCTATAAAGGTAAGGGATTAAGTGTCCCGTTTAAAGCGCTTTATCTTAAAAATACGTAGATTATAATAAAAGGTATTATCGACTTCGCCGACTTTAATAAACTATATTAAAAAGTAAGACTTAAGCCCCTTTAATATAATAATTACTTATAAACAAATTAATAACTTATATAATATTGTTAAAGGATTAATTAAGAATATTCGATGTTTTTATAAATAAGTAGCTTAAATAAAAACTCGCTTTAATTAAGAATAAACCGAAGACGATAATATAACGATAATTAATTAAGTAATAAACTAGCTTTAAGATTAGGAGGAAAGGATTCTAACTTAAAAAAGGTTTTAAAAATGTAAAAGAAGTAGTTAAAAGACAGCGAAGCTAAAATTTAAGGTTAAGCCCGTTAATTTAATAAATAGGTTCATTATATTAGTAATTAAAATACGGTTATTACTAATATAACTTTAAAAAAACACTTTTATTATAAGCTTACTTTAATGTCGATAGCTACTCTTTAAAACCATACTTTAATATTAGCCGGATTAATTTACTCGGTTCCTTAATTAGTTAAATTAGTAACCTTAATAAGAGGTTAAGCTTATCGTAATATAAAAACGGTGGACTTATTAATATTTTATAACGATAAGTTAAAAGATACGGTTACTTTCGATATTTAATATTATTAAATTAAAAATAAGCTTATAATTAATTCGAATTGTTTTATAAATAATATAATTATACGCGTTTACGTTAAAGGACGCGTATAAGGAAAGATAGTTAAAGACTTAACTCCTTACCTTTATAAAAAACACTTTAACTAGCTTATAACCGTTAAAGACTTATTAAAACACCTTTAAAATGCTTATTATAATTATAACTAATATAAAGAAGCTTTAATAACGTTTAATAACCTTATAATAAAGGCTTTAAATAATTTTAATGCTTTTAAAAACTTATTTATTCGTTATATTAACGAATATTATAAGCTTTAAGATTAATAAAAGGCTAAGTTTAAACGTTACTTTACCTTTAGCTTATAAATTACGTTAATGCCGTAATATATTAATATTACCATAAACTTCGAACAATATATTAAAATCGGAGCTAAGATTTCTTTAAGCTTAAAGCACTTATATTAAGAAAGGAATAAAGAGCGAAATAATAATGCCTTAATTAATACTTATGGCCGTAAAGGTTATTATAATGGTTACGGCGGAGGCTATAATAAAATAGTCTTAATTAGCACCTTAAACACCTTAATATTTACGGTAAAATTTAAGCTTTCCTAAAAGGAAGTAAAGAAGTTATATAAAGAAAACTGTTATTTTACTTATTATAAGAAAGGATATATTACTTAAGACTGCTTTAAGAAGAAGGATAACGTACCGTTTAACCGCGCGGCTTATATATAAGCCTTAACGGATTAATATATAATATATGAAGAGCGAATAAAGAAAGCTATTAACTATCTTTAAATATAAACTGGATTTATACCGGACTAGCCTCGTATTAAGGAATTATAAAGTACTAAGGTTAATAACGTGTTAATAATAAACTAAACACCTTAAGAGAAATAAACTCTTAAAGGTAAAGTTGGTAATTAATAAGTTAAAAAATAAGATATAAGAAATGAATAATACGTTAAGCCCTTTCCTTAAGGGACCCGCTTTTTTATATACTTATATTATAATAAATAATAAAGTTTCTTTAATTATTAATAATATACTTATCGATTCGGAAGCGAATAAGTATCTTTTTATAAGTCGAAGCTTTATAAAAAGAATAATAAAAAAGATATAAGCTACTTACGACGTTAATTTTAAGCTACGTTAAGTAAAAGGTTATAACGATTAAAGGATATAACTTATAAGTACGTTAATTAAAAGTAACTTTATTATTTAAAAACATATAATTAAAGATAAATAAATAATAGTGTTAAAAATAATATACGAGTTAATAATTAAAAGGAAGTGGTTAAACTATTATAATATTATAATTAACTGCCGCTACCGACGTTTAATATTCCCTTTTAATTAAAACCTTAACCCGCCTTAAGGTAAATTAATCCCGATAAATAAAACATTATTAATAATTAAGCTTAACACTTAAGAAGATATTAAATATAAGGAGAAGAAAATAAATAAGGAAGATTAATAACGATTAACGCGCAAATTATTCGTTATTACGAAATGCATCATAAAATTAAAAAAACAGTCCGTTAACTTATTAATAGTATTAAAGTTATGGATTATCGGCTTAATATCTTTATTGTAACGAATACCCGCTTTAAGGAACTTATTATTATAACAAAGGAGCTCAATTAAAATAAAAAGAGCTTTATTCGATGTTATTATAAAATAACCTTTTATACTATTTAAACCGGTATGAAAAGACTCTTTACCCGTTAATTAATACGGTCTTTATTAAATAAAGCGGGACGATTATAAATAATATAAATATCGATTAGTTAATATAAAGGTAATATTAGTGCCCAACTTTTAAGAGTTAAAAGATATCTTTTATATTAAAGTGATTAGCTTATATGAAATAAACCGATATATTTAAAAGAAACGAAGTACGTAAAATCATTTATTAAATTAAGATAAAGAAACCTTACGTTAAGAAGCCTTTAAAGTAGTGTTTATTAAGTATTATAAGTACCTTAATGTTTTTAATAAGGTAAAATCCGATATACTTTTAAATTATCGCCTAGGTATAAATTATTATATAAAACTAAAAGCTAGTCAGACTTTAAAAGAGTTAAGTTATAATTCTTTATATAAAACATCCTTTCCGGAACTAAAGGTATATAAGGATTATATAATAAATAACTTAAGGAAAGGTTTTATTATAAGCAGTATGGTAATATAAGTAGCTCCGGTATTATTTACGGTAAAGTTAAACGGTGGATTACGCTTTTATATTAATTATTAAAAGTTAAACGCTTTAATTAAAAAGGACCGTTATTTATTACCTTTAATCGATAAAATACTTACTCGATTATTATAAGTTAAGGTATTTACGAAGATAAATATACGATAAGTATTTTATCGGATTAAGATAAGCTTAAGAGATAAAGAACTTATTACTTTCCGTACTTATTACGGTATATATTAATATAAGGTTTTACCATTTAATTTAATTAATGAATTAACGACCTTTTAACGTTATATTAATATTACGTTAATAAGCTACTTAAATAATTTTTATAACGCTTATATCGATAATATTATTATTTACTTTAATGATTTAAATTCTTATCAGGATTACGTAAGGAAGGTACTTAAGCGATTATAATAAGTAGGACTTTAAGGTAATTTAAAGAAGTATGAATTTTATACGTAAGAAACTAAGTTTTTAAGGTTTATTATTAAAACGAATAACGTTATAATTAACTTAACGAAAGGTTATATATAATTAAAAAGTGCTTAAGACTTTAAAAGGAGTTTAATCTTTCTTAAGATTTTATAATTTTTACCGCCGATTCGTTTAAGATTATAGCTAGATAATAAAGCCGTTAATTAACCTTACTTAAAAAAGGGAGGCTTTCGATTAGATTAAGGACTGTAATTATACTTTTTAAGAGATAAAGAGACGATTAATTAAAGCGCTCGTTTTAACTTACTTCGATTTAAATAAGACAATTAAGATAAAGACGGATGCTTTAAACGGCGTTCTCGTTAAGGTGTTATCGTAAGAATCGGACGATAATTAGTATTTTATAATATATTATTCTGAAACCTTATATAAAGTAAAGTTAAATTATTTCATATATAATAAAGAGTTAATAGTTATTATCCGTTACTTAAAATATTAACGTCCTTTCCTTTCCGGACTACCTTACTTATTTATTATCTTTACTGATAATAAGGTATTAAAGTACTTTAATATTAAAAGGCTTTTAAGGGTTAAATAAGCGAACTAAGCCGATATTATAACTAAATTCGACTTGGTAATTATACATAAATTAAGTATATAAAACGTTGCGGCTAATGCTTTATTAAGAAAGTCGGAGGAATTACGTATTTAAAAAGAAAAAAAGGACGCGTACCGAATTACTTAAGTGTTTTATTTAAAAATTAAAGAGTTAATTGATATAATAATAATTATAAGTATAACGGGGTATAACTTTATTAATAAGCTATTACGGTAAAATTAAGAGGCTTTAAAATTAACGATATATTATAAAAAGGTAAATTAAGGTGACCCGAATCTCGAATTACGTTAGGGATTAATATTATTAAAAGGACGGTTAATAGTCCTGGAGCGCGATAATTTATATATTAAAGAGGGTTTCTCGCCGTACCGTTGGAATCATCTATCCGTACTACGGTACGGATAGACGATTCCTCCGGTACAGCGAGAAACCCTCATATTAAAATACTTAGTAAAATCCACTCCCGTATAGTTACGGCGCACTTAAGATGTAATAAAACGAAATAGTTAGTTATAAAAAGACATTAGTAGCTATATATAACCGTAAACGTAAATAAGTACGTAATAAATTATTTATGCTAATTATTTAAGTCTTTAAGAGATAAAACGCTTAAGCTATTAAAACTATTACCCGTCTTTAGCCGAAGCTAATTATTTATAGTTATTAACTTTAATAAGATGCCTTTAAATAAATATAAATATAATAATACGTTCGTTATAATCGACCGCTTAAGTAAGGCGTTTTAAACAATGCTATATAAATTTACGGTAACCGTTAAAGATGCGGCGAGAATATATTACGAAGGGCCGTATTATATTTTTAAGTTGTTAAAAAAAATCGTTAATAATAAAGGTTTATAATTTACTTTAAACTTTATTAATAAAATATTTAAGATTTTAAGGTTTATTTAAAAGCTATTATCCTTAAGACACTTATAAACCGTTAAATAAGTAAAGATTATAAATAAATACATTAATTAAAGGTTAAGGCTTTATATAAATTATTATTAAACTAATTAGTCTCGGGCTATTCTTATTATAAACGTAGTTTAAATAAGCACGCTTTTTAATAGTATCGGAATGTAACTGTATAAAGTATTAATAAGATTCTTTATACTTATTTACTTTAATTAAGAGGTAAGGATAAGGGATATAATTAAGTTGCCTATTAAAGAAAGGTTAAATTAAACGGAGGCTTAAAAAGCGGCTTTAAATATTAAAGAGTTTATAAAATACGTTAAATTAATAATAATAAAAGTATAAGAAAAGTAAGTCGCGTAAGTAAATAAGCACCGTTAGGAATTAAACTTTGGCGTTTGTAACTTCGTCTTTATTATTAAGAAAGCTTAGTTAATAAACCGTCTTAATAAAAATTTAAATTACCTTTTAACACGATAATATTCTAAGATTAAAGGAATAAAGGGTTATTTATACGAGTTAAAAGTCTTATTATAATAGTAAGGAACTAACGTCTTTTATACGGACCGATTATGGAAATACCCGAATAACCCGCTACCGGGTTAAGTAACGGAAAACCTTATTAATAAAAAATAAATAAAGAAATAAAATAAGAAGTTAACTAACTATATAATTACGTTACGGGTTTATTACGGAAAATTATAATATTAAGTTTAATAGACCGGGTAGGACTTAAATTTTACTTAATATAATATACGGGACTTAAAGAACTCGCCGGATAAGTTAACGGCCTTTTATATAGAATACCTTAACGTACTTAGCTTATTAACACGATTAAAAGAATGGAAGAAGGTATGTAAGGAGGATGTTAAAAACTTACCGCACCCCGATAATAACTAATTAGCTTAACTAAACGGTTACGGGTTACGACGGTCGTTACGTAATATAAGGAAGTAGGGATTATTACGTTTTATTACGAAAGACTTAAGGCGAGTCTTTCCCTTTAAGGGGGGGTAATGTTACGGCGCTAGTTAAAACTTATTTATTAACTTTATTATTACGTTTTATTACGAAAGACTTAAGGTAAGTCTTTCCCTTTAAAGGGGGGTAATGTTACGGCGTGAACCGAAACCTGCTTATTAGCTTTATTAGTTCGTTATATTACCTTCTTATTAAAGACTTAACCCACTTTACTTAAAGCTCCGAAAACTTAACCTACTTTATTAAAAGGTTTTATCACACTTTATTATAATTATCTTAAAACAGTTCCTTTTTACCCTTTTAACTTATACGTGCCTTATTACCCCCGACCATATAAAGACTCGAGGCTCCTTTAACGAGCTTTTTCCTTTTTCTTCCCTTTTCTTTCCTTAGCTTAGAATTCTATAAATATAGTTTATTATTACGCTTGCCCCCGTGCCGCATCTTAGTGACTCCCGTCATAATAAACTATAATTGCGCTGGTTAAAGGAGACTTTATTATTTAAGGACATATAATAAAGGATAAGTGGATAATAATGTTAAAAATAATATATAACTTAATAATTAAAAGGAAGTTATAACGGGAGTCATTAAGATACGGCACGGGGGTAAGCGTAATAATAAACTATATTTATAAAATTTTAAGTTAAAGAAGGAAAAGGGAAGAAAAGGGAAAAAGCTCGTTACAGGAGCCTCGAGTTTTTATATAGTTAGGGGTAGTAAGGCACGTGTAAGGTACGTGTAAGTTAAAAGGGTGAAAGGGAACTGTTTTAAGATATTTATAATAAAGTATAATAAGACCTTTTAATAAAGTGGGTTAAGTTTCCGAAGCCTTAAGTAAAGTGGGTTAAGTCTTTAATAAAAAGTTAATATAAGGAACTAATAAAGCTAATAAATAGGTTTCGGCTAACGCCGTAATATTCCCCCCCCTTAAAGGGAAAGACTTGCCCCGAGTCTTTCGTAATAAAACGTAATAATCCCTTACTTCCTTAAATTACGTAACGACCCTCTTATTAAGCTAATTAGTTATTATTAAAGTGCGGTAAGTCTTTAACATCCTCCTCGTATGCTTTCTTCCATTCCTTTAATTATATTAACAGGTTAAGTACATTAAGGTATTTTATATAAAAGGCCGTTAACTTATCCGGCGAGTTCTTTAAGTCCCGTACATTATATTAAGTAGGATTTAAGTCTTACCCGGTCTATTAAACTTAATATTATAATTTTCCGTAATAAACCTATAACGTAATTATATAGTTAATTTCTTATTTTATTTCTCCATTTATTTCTTTATTAATAAAGTTTTCCATTACTTAACCCGGTAAGGGGTTATTTAAGTATTTTTATAATCGGTCCATATAAAAGACGTTAGTTCCTTACTATTATAATAAGACTTTTAGCTTATACGAATAGCCTTTTATTCCTTTAATCTTATAGTATTATCGTGTTAAAGGGTAATTTAGCTTTTTATTAAGACGATTTATTAATTAAGCTTTCTTAATAATAAAAACGAAGTTATTAACGCCGAAGTTTAATTCCCGGCGGTGCTTATTTACTTACGCGACTTACTTTTCTTATACTTTTATTATTATTAATGTAACGTATTTTATAAACTCTTTAATCTTTAAAGCCGCTTTTTAAGCCTCCGTTTAATTTAACCTTTCTTTAATAGGCAACTTAATTATATCCTTTATCTTTACTTTTTAATTAAAGTAAATAAGTATAAGGAATCTTATTAATACCTTATACGGTTACACTCCGATACTGTTATAAAGCGTGCTTATTTAAATTACGTTTATAATAAGAATAGCCCGGGACTAATTAATTTAATAATAATTTATATAAGGCCTTAACCTTTATTTAATATATTTATTTATAATCTTTATTTATAATCTTTATTTATTTAACGGTTTATAAATGTCTTAAGGATAATAGCTTTTAAATAAACCTTAAAATCTTAAACATCTTGTTAATAAAGTTTAAGGTAAATTATAAACCATTATCGTTAACGATTTTTTTTAATAACTTAAAGACGCGATATAGCCTTTCGTAATATATCCTTATAACAACCTTAACGGTTACCGTAAATTTATACAGCACCGTTTAAAACGCTTTATTTAAGGGGTTGATTATAACGAACGTATTATCATACTTATATTTATTTAAGGGCATTGTATTAAAGTTAATAATTATAAATAACTAGCTCCAGTTAAGGACGGGTAATAGTTTTAATAGCTCGGGCGTCTTATCTTTTAAAGACTTAAATAATCGGTATAAGTAATTTATTATATACTTATTTACGTTTATAACTATATATAGCTATTAATATCTTCTTATAATTAACTGTTTCGTTTTATTACGTTTTAAGTGTGCCGTAACTATACGGGAGTAAATTTTATTAAGTATTTTAATACGTAAATTATCGCGCTTTAAGACTATTAACCGTCTTTTTAATAATATTCGTCCTTAACGTAATTCGAGATTTACGTTACTTTAATCTGCTTTTTTATAATATACCGTTAATTTTAAAGCCTTTTAATTTTATCGTAATAACTTATTAATAAGGTTATATCTTATTATACCCGTAATTATTATTATATCGGCTAGCTCTTTAGTTTTTAAATAAAACACTTAAGTAATTTAATACGCTTGTTTTTTTTTTTTTAAATACGTAGTTCCTTTAACTTTCTTAATAAAGCATTAACTGTAACGTTTTACGTACTTAGTTTATATATAATTACGAAGTTAAATTTAATTATAATATCGGCTTAATTCGCTTATTTAACCATTAAAAGCCTCTTAATATTAAAGTACTTTAATGCTTTATTATCGGTGTAAATAATAAATAGGTAAAGTAATCTGGAAAAGAAAGGACGTTAATGTTTTAAGTAACGGATAACGGTTATTAACTCCTTATTATATATAAAGTAGTTTAACTTTACATTATATAAGGTTTCGGAATAATATATTTTAAAATACTAATTACCGTCCGATTCTTACGATAACACTTTAACGAGAACGTTATTTAAAGCGTCGGTTTTTATCTTAATTATCTTATTTAAATCGAAGTAAATTAAGACGGGCGCTTTAATTAGTCATCTCTTTATCTTTTAAAAGGCATAATTATAATCCTCGATCCAGTTAAAAGCCTCCCTTTTTTAAGTAAGGTTAATTAACGGCTTTATTATCCGGTTATAATCTTAAACGAATTTATAATAAAAATTATAAAATCTTAAAAAGGATTAAACACCTTTTAAGGTCTTAAACACTTTTTAGTTATATATAACCTTTACCTTTGTTAGGTCGATTATAATGTTATTCGTTTTAATAATAAACCTTAAGAACTTAGTTTCTTATATGTAAAATTCGTACTTTTTTAAATTAACTTAAAGTCTTACTTATCGTAATCGCTTAAGTACTTTCCTTACGTAGTCCCGATAAGAATTTAAGTTGTTAAAGTAAATAATAATATTATCGATATAAACGCTGTAAAAATTATTTAAGTAACTTATTAACGTAATATTAATATAACGTTGAAAGGTCGTTAATTCGTTAATTAAACCGAACGGTAAAACTTTATATTAATATATATTATAACGAGTGCGGAAAGCAATAAGTTCTTTATTTCTTAAGCTTATTTTAATCCGGTAAAATGCTTATCATATATTTATCTTTTTAAACACTTTAGCTTATAATAGTCGGGTAAGTGTTTTATCGATTAAAGGTAATAAATAACGGTCCTTTTTAATTAAGGCGTTTAACTTCCGGTAATTAATATAAAAGCGTAATTTACCGTTTAACTTTACCGTAAATAATACCGGAGCTGCTTACGTTATTATATTACTTATAATAAAACCTTTCCTTAAGTTATTTATTATATAATCCTTATACGTTTTTAATTCCGAAAGGGACATTTTATATAAGGGACTATTACTTAACTCTTTTAAAGTCCGACCGGCTTTTAATTTTATATAAAAATTTATATTTAAGCGATAATTTAAGAGTATATTAAATTCTACCTTATTAAAAACATCGAGGTACTTATAGTACTTAATAAGCAGTATTTTAAAGGCTTTTTAACGTAAGGTTTCTTTATTTTAATTTAATAAGCGACTTTATATACTTCGCTTCTTTTAAATATATCGGTTTATTTCGTATAAGTTAATTACTTTAATATAAGAGATATTTTTTAACTTTTAAAAGTTAAGCACCGATATTATCGTTATATTAATTAATCGATATTTATATTATTTATAATCGTCCCGCTTTATTTAATAAAGACCGTATTAATTAACGGGTAAAGACTCCTTTCGTATTAGCTTAAATGGTATAAAAAGTTATTTTATAATAACATCGAATAAAGGTTTTTTTATTTTAATTAAGCTCCTTTATTATAATAATAAGTTCCTTAAAGTAAGTGTTCATTATAGTAAGGATATTAAGTTAATAATCCGTAACTTTAATATTATTAATAAGTTAATAAGCTGTTTTTTTAACTTTACGATACGTTTCGCGATAACGGATAATTAGCCCGTTAATCGTTATTAATCTTCCTTATTTATCTTTTTCTCTTTATATTTAATGTCCTTTTAAGTACCGGGCTTAATTATTAATGATGTTTTATTTATCGGGATTAGTTTATTTTACACCGGGTTAAGGTCTTAATTAAAAGGGAATATTAAACGTCGGTAACGATAATTAATTATAATATTATAATACTTTAACCACTTCCTTTTAATTATTAAGTTATATATTATTTTTAATATTATTATTTATTTATCTTTAATTATATATCTTTAAATAATAAAGTCACCTTTAACTAACGCACTTATAGCTTATACCTTTTAATTATTATATCCTTTTACTTAACGCAGCTTAAAATTCGCGTTATAAGTAACTTATATCTTTTTTATTATTGTTTTCGTAAACTTCGACTTATAAAGAAATACTTATTCGCTCCCGAATCGATAAGTATATTATTAATAGTTAAAGAAACTTTATTATTTATTATAATATAAGTATATAAAAGAGCGGGTCCTTTAAGGAAAAGGCTTAACGTATTATTCGTTTCTTATATCTTATTTTTTAACTTATTAATTACTAACTTTACCTTTAAGCAGGAGTTTATTTCTTTTAAGGTACTTAGTTTATTACCGGCGCGTTATTAGCCTTATTATTTTATAATTCCTTAATACGAGGTTAGTCCGGCGTAATTCCGATTTATATTTAAAGATAAATAATAACTTTCTTTATTCGCTCTTAATATATTATATACTAGTCTGTTAAGGCTTATATATAAGCCGTGCAGTTAAATAACGCGTTATTCTTTTTTTTAAAGCAGTCTTAAGTAGTATGTCCTTTCTCGCGGTAAGTAAAATAACGGTTTTCTTTATATAGCTTCTTTACTTTTTTTCGGGAAAGCTTAAATTTTATTATAAGTGTTAAGGTGTTAAGGGTGCCAGCCGGGACTATTTTATTACGGCCTTTACCGTGACCGTTACGATAACCTCCGCGACCGCGGGTATTAATCGGGGTATTATAATTTCGCTCTTTATCCTTCTTTTAATATAACTGCTTTAAGCTTAAAGAAATCTCGGCTTTAATCTTAATATATTATTTAAAGTTTACGGTAAAGTTAATATATTACGGCATTAACGTAATTTATAAGCTAAGGGTAAGGCGGCATTTAAACTTAGCTTTTTATTAGTTTTAAGGCTTACGGTATTTATTAATATAACGAATAAATAAGTTTTTAAAAACATTAAAATTATCCGAAGCCTTTATTTTAAGATTATTAAACGCCGTTAAGGCTTCTTTATGCTGGTTATAATTATAATAAGTATTTTAAAGGTGTTTTAATAAGTATTTAACGGTTATAAGTTAATTAAGGTACTTTTCGTAAAGGTAAGGAGTTAAGTTTTAAATTACCTTTCTTTATACGCGTCTTTCGATATAAACGCGTATAATTATATCGTTTATAAAATAGTCCGAGTTAATTATAAGCTTATTTTTAACTTAACGGTATTAAATATCGAAAGTAATTGTATCTTTCGCTCTTTTATAACGCGGTAAACGCTTTAATAAAGTAAGTTTTCTTTTAAGGTCCTTACTTAAAGCTGCTATAAATCCGGATTATTAAAAACCTATATTTTATATATTTCATTACATGCCTCCTTCCCTTTCGTTACGGACACTTAAATGTAATTACGTAAAGCCTCCTTTAATATAAGTTAAAGGTTATAAGCCTTGCTATCTTTATTATTAAGGCGGTATTATAGCCTCCTTTTTAAAATAGTATTAAATCCGGAAGTTAAAGCGCGAAAGGTACTTTACTTACCGCGCTTACCGCTTTAAAAGCCGCTGTTTAGTTATAAAGTATTTAAGGTTACAGTAATTTATAAGGATAACGAAGCTTTTATAGTTATGGAGCTTTATAAACTGTTATTTAAGGTAACGTATAATAACGAGTATCTTTTTATCATGGATTAAGTAGTTCCGTTCCGTTAGGTTAAGCTTTTAAGAGTGGAATATTATTATATGCTTTTAACCGTTCACTTTTTACGTTAAGGTGCCGTTAAGGGCGTAGCTATTATAGTCCGCTTTTAAGAACGTAGCTTTTTTAAGGTTTTATTCGGTAAGGATTAAGGCGTATATAAATAACGACTTAAGTAGTTAAAATGCTTTTTATTATTCGCCTTTTTATTTAAACGCGGCGTTCTTACCTATTAGTATGGTTAACGATTTGGTACTTACGGAGAACTTAAGGATAAATATATGGTAAAAGTTTACGAATTTTAAAAAGCTCCTTCCGCTTTTTTACGACGTTAACGCGGCTTAATTAAAGATTACGCGGATTTTTTTTAAGTCCGCTTAAAGGCTTACATTTATATAAATAATAAAGCTTAAATATTTAACTTTCTTCTTTATAAACTTATACTTATTAAGGTTTAAGTGTAACTCGTGCTTATTAAGTCGTTTTAATACTTTCCGTACCTTTAAAAGATAGTCTTTTTTAATGCTGTTTAAATAAATAATAACGTTATTTATATATATAAAAGTAAAGTCGTTAAAATATTCCTATAACATTATATTAATATACCATTAAAATGTTATTAAGGCTCCATATAGTTTAAAAGGGGTTATTATTTACTTAAATAATCTGTAACGGGTTTTAAAAGCTGTTTTATACTTTTCTCTTTTTATAATACGGATCTTATAAAAAGCTTATATTACGTCGACTTTTATAAATTATTTAACGCTTTTAAGGTTACGGAGCATCTCTTTTATAAGCGGTAAAGGGTATTAGTCTGGTTTCGTAATAACGTTTAACGCTTTATAATCGATATAAAACCGTAATCCTCCTTCCGGTTTCCGTATAAATAAGATTAAGGCTGTTACTTTTAAGCTACTTACTTAAATAAACCCTTTTTTTAATAAATCTTTTAAGGTTTTCTTTAAGATTAAGAGCTTTTTTTTTAATATGTTATATAACGCGTTAAAAAGGAAGGGTAGCTTTTTACCGTTCGGGCCTTTTTTAATTTTTATCGTATAGCTTACGCTTAACTTATAAGGATTAAGCTTATCTGCTTCCTGCTTTTTAAATAATAAGAGTAAATCGTAGAATTATAAAGGAATTAAAGTACGTAGCTTATTATTTATTTTCTCTTTCTTTAAGGCTAATTCTTTTTTTATATCTTTAAAGCTAATTATAAATATTATAGCTTTAACTATTATCTCTCCTTCTTTAATATGGATATCTTTTATTATATTTACGAACTTCGTTATTATAACTTTTATTACGCGTTTAATTTCCTTCGTTTATATAAATTCCGTCTTTATCTCTTCATACTGTACTTATACTTACGCTTTCCTATATTAAAGTCGTCCTTTATACGGGATTAAATAAGCTTAATTATTTATTAACTATAGTTTCTTTAAGATAATTAAGTATTTTAATAACGGAATTATATATGCGTAAACTGGTTATGTATGGTTTTTTACTTTTACGGTAAAATAAGTGATTCTTTAAATCACCGCTCCTTTTATTACGCCCGAGGCTTTTATAAGCTTTTATAGCGCGATTAATATTACCGGGAGGTTTAAATCCTTAACGACCTTTTTATTAATTATAGCGTAATATTAATAGCTTTCGTCGATAAAGGAGGAAAATAAGTTAGTATTATTAATAATAATTAATATTAACGTAAGGCTTATTTTTATTCGTCCTTTAAACTCCTTTATAGCTTTTAATGCCTCTTACTTCGGGGCTTATCATTACGTTAAAGCTACTCTTTTCCTTACGTAAAGAGATCCTTTTTATCTTTTAAGACCGGGCTTATATATATAGTTTATACCCGTACCCTTTTTATAAAGTTAATCGTTAAGGTATACGGGTATTTTACGACCTTATAAGTATTATCCCCATACCATAAGCATAGCCCGTTCTCTTTACGTTAACGCCTTTCTTCTTCCGTTACTTATTTTACTTAACGTTATATATCGGGACCGTTCCGAAGTTATTAACGTAAGCCGCCTTTTAAGTTATAATGTCTTTTATACTATATGCGGCTAATAATTATAATAATATCTTTATCTCGGTTATAAGCTAGTTCTTTATTAGGTTTAATTAACGCTGTTAAGAGAGTAATGGGTAACGTAAAGCTTCCTTTTAGCTGTTTATTATTAAAGCGGATAAGGTTTTAATATTAACGTTTATTAACGGTTTTAAACTCTTACATTTATTCGTACTTTTAAGCGATCTTTTAAAAGCGGTAAAGGTAATTAAAGTAGTTTATCGGTATAGTAATTAAGATTAGTTACTTAATAAGTGACTTTAAAAGTAACCTTTATAGTTAAGTATGGTAGGATTCGTTATTTTAATTATTACCTTCGGCCTTATTAAGTATATTTTCAAACTGTAAAAGGAAGTCTTTAAGAAGCTTACCTTCCTTTTATACGAGCTTCTGTAATAAGTTTTACGCTCTTTTCTTTACGTAAACGGTTTCAAAGGTATATGTAAGTTATTAAAATAATTCTTATGGGTCGACCTTTTTTTTAAGCTATTAAAGGTTTAATACGTTTTAATCCGCTTTATTTTATTTACGGGTAATGTTTATAAGATTTTATATTATGCGACCTTATTTTACGTTAATATAGCTTACAAGGCTATTAACGTTATATTTAAAAATAAGTTAATTTAAGTAAAAGTAAAAGGATAATTTCTCGTTATTTTACATAAGTTAATATATAGCTTTACGCTTAACGCTTAACTTCGTTATATTATTTACGGCTTATTTAATTATAGTTTAAAGTAAAGTAACTTTAAACTTAACTTAACGTATATAAGCTTGGTTAGCGACTTAGTTTATTAGCATTTATAAGAAGGTAGTATTACGTATTATTAAGCCCGTTACTGCTTTTATTACTCGTTACGTTATTTCCGTAATTACGGACTCTTTTACGGAGGCCGTATTTTTTTATATTTACTCCCATTATAGTTACTTAATTAAAAGGGAGGGATTTTACTTATTACGTACTTCTTTATACGCGTTAAATAAAGGTAAAACGTAATGTAATGGTTTTAATATAATAGGTATAAGTGTTGGTTGATAAGATAAATTAACGTTTTATAAAGAGGAAGAAAGAAAGTGAAATGTATAAGTTTAAGGATCCCGCCTTTATACGTGCGGCTTCCGTACGTTAGTAAGTGGTATGCTTACGGCCCGCGCTTATAAGAGCGGTGTGTATTATTTGCACGTTAGTTAACGCGCACGTTAATTAACGTGCGCTTCTTAAGGCCTTCCGCATTTTAAAGAGCTGGGCCGTGCCGCCGCATTCCCGAAAGCTAGTCCACACCGAGAGCTCGGACCAGCTTCTTAACATGGGCGCTAGCCTTATAATAATATCGTTAAATAAATCTTATTTTAAATACTTAAGCGTGGAATTACTTAGCTTGAAGGTCGATAAATTAAGATTCTTTACCACTTATTATAAGGTAGTTACTTTTCGGAACTTAATATTTCCAAATTAATTAAAGGCTTTAAAGCAATACATTAAAAGCACTGGTTTCTTATAGCATTTAATACCGTATTACGCTTAGCTTATTTAGCCACTATAAGTACGGAAAGTTACATTATTAACTGTAAGGAGAAAAGAGGGTAAAGTATAAAATAATAACTTAAGAAAAAGAAGTTATTATTATTAAAAAACCTTTTTTAAACTTATAAAGTAAGAAAGGTAATCGTTTAAAGCCTTATAAAAGATTATTTATAACGAAAAGAACCTTTATCTATTATTAAGACTTAAATCGTAAATTATTTCTTTAAGTCGATAGCTCCTTAAAGAGAGGATTTAATATTATACTTTTGTATATTAAAGAAGGTTATAAATAGAAGCTTAAAACCCTTATACTATCGAACTAAATCTTACTTATTATGTTTCTAAGTAAATGTCTTATAAAAGCAGAAACTAAGTATAGCTTTTCGGAGCTAAAAGTTACTTATTTAATATAAGCCGTTAAGAAACTACGTATAATAGTTTACTTAATAAACAAACCAGTCGTTATTTTAATAAACCACTTAATAATGAAAGGCATTATAAAGTAAACTAACCTTAAGATAACATTAATAAATAAGGTTAATTGTAAACTAATTAACGTATTTATTTATCTCTTATAATACAATTTAAAAATCTATCACCTTACCGGCAAGTTAAACTTAATCCTTAACGCTCTTAATCAGTTAAAAATAATTTAAGACTTATAAGCCCTTAATAGTACATTATCACAGCTAAACGGCGAGGCAGTATTAAATAATATATAGTTCGTATATAATAAAGTAATACGAGATGATATATGGTTCGCTTACGTAAAGGCATATATAAACCCTATTATAAAAGAACGATTCATTTAAAGGTATAAGGATGATAAGAAATATAAGCTTATTATAAAAGACTTATATAAGTCACTTATAATTAAAGAAAATAATACGTTCTTCTGATTAAAGATCCCTTTCATTATTAATAACGGCTTATTATATAATATACGCGCCGATAAAACTAAAAGTCTTTATATACCGCACGTAAAAGTTAAATTAATACTTAAAGCGGCGCATGATGTAAAGCACCATTTCGGCCGAGATAAAATGCTATATAACTTACGCGGATTTATTACACTTAAAAAAAAAAAACGTATTTAATTAAGAAATATATATAACACTACTTAGCTTATTAACTTAATTAAACAAATAAATAAGCGCTTATTGGAAATTATTAACTAATTCGGTTAAGCGATAACCTCCTTATATAAGTTATAGCTCTCGACTTTATCATAAGGCTGCCGTTAATAACGTCTTAAAGAACGTTATAGCAAATAATAAGGCACGATAAATACGATAATATATTAACCATCTCGGATAAAGCATTTAAACGATCACTATTCGTTCCCGGCTATTTTATATATATAGCCGAGGAATAAAGAGAGGTTTTAATAAGGTAGTTAATCTTAAGTGATTAAGGAATCCTTATAAGTATCATATTAAATAAGGACCGTAAGTTTACCTTAGTAATGTAGTAAAGCATATAGAAAAGCTTAAGAACGCGGCTCCTTATAATAACCGCATATTACTCATAAGTTCACAGCCTGTTTAAACGTAAGAACTAAACCATCGAAATCGTTATACGATACCATTACTTTAAGCGACTAAACGCATTATAAATTAAAGTGATCTTAGCCTTATAATAGCACTTTAACAGCGCGTATTTAAACCTAATTAAGTTAATATCATATAAATAATTATTTAAATTTAAGCTCGCCAGACCTTTAAACCGACTTACCGGCCATATAACGGAAAAAGCAGAACTAATATTACGTAACTATCTTTATTAAGATATATAACTCGTTATAGATTTTATAGTTACGGTCGTTAAATAGCATTATAATAATAAGTATCGTTTAATTAAATTTAAAAATGGAGATAAAGTTTATTTAAAGCTATATTAAGGTTATTATCTTTTAAATAAACCGTCCCGGAAACTATTATTGTAAAGACCGGGACCCTTTCGGATATTAAAACAAGTTAAACGCTTAACGTATAAGCTTAACTTACTATTAAATATAAGCATTTACTTAATTATTTTTATAGCTTACCTTTCGCTTACTCTTTAAAGGGAAGACTCTTTTTATCGAACAGCGTTATTACTTAAGCTGGTAAAAGATAGCTAATCATTTAACTTAAGGTTAAAAGATAGCGAGCGTTATGAATTAAAACGCATTATTAATTATAAGCCGTATAAAAAGAATGGCTTTTAATACTTAATTAAATAGAAAGGATAAAGTTACGAGCACGACGTTTAAAAAACGGAATAATAACTACGTCGTTCACTTAAGCTACTGATAAAGTACTAAGGATAAAAAGGAAGCCGTAACGTAAGTAAAGCATTAATAAGATTTAAACGTTTCGTAAGTTAACCGCTTAAGGAACTTATTAATAGTCTTAACGAGAACCTTATTAATAGCCTTATTAATAATCTCGTTAAAAGCCTTATTACAACCCTTATTAATAGCCCTTTTAAGGCAAATACTGGTAAATAAGTGAAAATTATATAAGCTAACGTTAAAAAACCGCGCACTGCTTAACTTAACGTAACGTAGTCCTTAATTCCTTAACTTAACGCTTTAAAGCCTTAAGTTATTTAACCTAACCTTACGAAGCCTTAAAATAACTAACCTAACCTTATAAAGCCTTAAGTTACTTAACTTAACGTTATAAAGCCTCGAACTACTTAACTTAAAAAGCCTTAAACTAACCGACCTAATGTAACGCCTTAATCAGCTGAAACTAACGCGTAAGCTTAAGGAAGCACTAATATAGCCCTTAAGCTGGATAAAACCCTACCCATTCCCCGCAGGTTATTAAGGCTTAAAGTCGCGATAAAAGAACATAGCATCTTAAGGAACGGGATTTAATTTATCGGAAATCCCGAGAAGCGGGATAACGTCCTCGGATGATAAAAGAAGGACTAAAAATAAAAAAGGAGAAGCGGAACACTATTAAGGATAATAGACTTTCTTTTATATACCCGGTATTTAATACCGGAAGGAGCTTAAGCTTAATTACGCTTTCTTATTTATATCGCTAAATTAAAACCTTTAAGAGGGCGGCCCGCACCAGGTAACTAGCACTTAACCTTACGGGCTACCCGATGCACGTAATAATGGCGGACCCACTCTACAGCTAAATTATCTCATGGCTATAAGGAGGCTTCCACCTTTATACTTAGCATCTCTCTTTTAATATAATATATACACTGTAAACTTACACACCCTCGGTGATCCATATTATACCGCACCAGGTGATTAGCACCTAGCCTTACCGGCCGCCCGATGCACGTGATAACGGCGGACCCACTCTGCAGCCAAATTATCTCACGGCTATAAGGAAGCTTCCACCTTTATACTCAGCATCTCTCTTTTAATACAATATATACACTGTAAACTTACACACCCTCAGCGATCCGTATTAGTTACATTATACTAATTACTAATAAAGAGCCTTCTTTAAAAGGACCCGGGTAAAAGTAATAAAGAACTTAAATAAGAAGGTCTTTATAAGAGCTATTATAAAAAGGTTAATAAGGAAGCCTTAGTCATTATACTGTAAAGATCTTTTAATACTTTTAAAAAGTTATATAAAGCTTAGAAACCACTTTATAAGTAAGTAGTTTAAAAAAGTAAAAGAAGTATACTTACGTAACTATTAAAATATAAAGTCTTAAGTAGAAATCTGCTTTAAAGATTTAAAAGTTAAAGGATAAAAGATCTTAAACTATAAATAAGTATATATATATAAGTTTAATAAGTACGGTGAATTCGATAAAGCTAAGGTAAGGCTAATTATAAAAGGTGATTAATAGCTCCTTAACTCTTACGTAAGTAGTTATATGGTAATATTAGTTAAAAGATCTTTCTAAATGTTAATTATAATTATTATATCATATAACTTTAAGCTATTATAATACGACGTAATTAACGCGTTCGTTAACGTAAAACTCGATTCAAAGGTATTTATAAAGATGCCGTTAAGCTATCGAAAGCTGGGAATAATACTTAAGCTTAAAAAGGCGTTATATAAACTTCGGCGGTCGTTATTATTATAATAAAGATCCTTTATATAAACCTTATGCACCCTCGGCTTTTAATAAGTACTTTATAAGCCTTATTACTTTATTAAGGATAAAGTGATCCTATTCTTTTATATAAATAACATTATCTTAACGTTTAATGAAAAGAACCGAGCTAATGCTTTCGCTTTAATCGAGTAACTAAAGTAAAGATATTAGCTTATAAAAAGAAAGGAGCTATAATAGTTCTTAAGTATTAAAGTATTTAAAAATAAAGAAAAGAAGCTTATTTAACTTTTTTAAGCATTATATTATAAAAAGATCATTAATTTAACGTAAATTAAATAAGTAATGAGCACTTTAATAATTAAAGAAAAGCTCTTTCCATTTAAAATCTTAATTAATAAAGCCGATATTGTAACTTACTTATAGAAAATAAGTTCCTTATTATATATAATAATAATTATACCGCTTAATATTACTTTCGCTGTATTTAAGTTAACGCGCTTTATAATTAACCTTAAACTTAAATATTAAGCCGCCGTAAATAGGGTGCTTTTATACTTATAAGGAACGAAGTTTTTAATGCTTTAATATAAAGGAGAAAATAATTTCCGAGTCGTTAACGATACTTCCTTTATTAATAACACGGTCCATTAAAAGAGCTTTTAAGCTTACGTTATAAAGTTATTCGGTAAAATAATTAGGTAAAGAGCTAATAAGTAAGAAACGGTTATAACGTTAATAATAAAAGCTAAGCTCTTAACATTATTATAAGCCGTAAAGAAAGCTTTATTTATAAGCGGATTACTTAAGGAATTAAGAGTTAAGATTAATATACGTATACGAATCGAGTATAATAATGTATAAACGATTAAGTTAATTTACGTAAAGATCGTAACCTTTAACACGAGCTTATAACACGTAAATATTTATAACTATTAACTACATTAAAAGGTGTAAGAAAGAAAGATTATAATTTATTATATTAAAAGCATAGAAATAATAATAAATAGCTTAATTAAAGCTTTAATTAAGGGAGTATAAGAAAGCTTTTTAAAGTAAATAAACTTAAAACATATTAAAGAGAGGATTATTAAACGGCAGAAAGGAGAGCTTTAAGAAGACGTAATAATCGTGAATGAAGATTAAGAATAGCTTTAAAGGTTTAAGCGCGCTTTATAAGCTTACTTAAAAGGGTGTGTTAAATATATAAGTTAAATTATGCCTTAAGAAAAGATATTACGTAATAGACTGAAAGCGGTGGAATAAGCGCTTAAGGAATAGGCGTATTTAGCTTATAACGTATAGAATGACGCGCTTCCGGAAGATAAAGAAGCTAATTAACGTAAACGAAAAGACTGCTTTATAACTGCTTTATAACGCGGGAAAAAGATGATCCATTACGTTCTTCTTTATTTTAAACTATTTATATAGTTTATTAAACGGTTAGAAATGGCCTGCTAAATAGTTAATTAAAAATAACATAAGTTAACCTTAATTATTACGTGTATACTGTAAGCCGTGATTTTTAACAGTTCTCGTTATATAATTCTAAGCTCACAACTACTTAAGAAAGCTTTATAATATCTTAAACCGAACCATTAAAGTTAAAAGCGTAAGATTAAATTAATCGCGCGACCGTTAAACTAAATACGCTTACGTGGGTCCTTATAGTTAAGTTAATAAATAAAGAAAAATTTTCCATAAATACGTATATGTATGAACCGTTAAAGTAGCTATTAAACGTAACTGACACGCTTACTATTAAAACCTTATAAAGCGACGTAAGGAGTAAAGAAGAAAAGCTCGCTATTTAAGACTCATTTAACGGTATTAAAACGTTATTATAACTCGTAATAATACCAACATTATAACAAAAGCCGCTATATATGTTAAACGCGTACTATACGTAAAGAAGTAAGTTCGTTTCCTCTTAAATAAATACGTGTCCTTAAAGCTTACTTTAACTTACCGCCGCCATTTTATAAAGGAATATATATTAAGTCTTAATAATTAAAACCCGGTCCGCCGCGTATTTAACATCTATTACGTTATTCCGGCTTAACTAAATAAATACTTACACCGTTAGTAAGGATAATAAAAGTAATAAGGATACTACTCTTATATACGAGCTTACGTTAAAAAGATTCCATATTTATATAACCTCTGTAATGCCGAATATTCGTTAACATCGTATAAGAAGGTGACCGTTAATATATAAGCTAAAGCTACTTCCTTTACCGATGAATTCGTAAATAAACCTGGTAATAAAGAACTAAGTATACCTTTTAAAGCTATTTTAAAAGGAATGAAAGGATGGATCTTATTTAATAAGATTATAAACGAATAGTAATTCGTTAAAATAGTTTAAAAGGAGCTAAGCGTGATGTTTTATAAGATAAAGTTCTACGTGCTAATAAAGTTAACTTAAATAAATGAAATTTAGAACTTATATAATACCGCCCGAGTATTAAACTTAAACTTAAAGCTTATATATGATTAAATCACCGTATTTAAGGAGTAGTAAGTTACCTATAACGTATAAAATAATATTAATTAAACTTAAAATAGCTTAACTATTAATATGGCATTTAATTAAGTTATTAACTAGTTATATAATTAAAAATAGTAAATTACTAATTAAAACGAGGTTATCTTTAAACTATATTAAAAGGTTCGTAATTTACGTCGTTAACGCAAAGGTACTTATAAAACTTAACGCTTTTACGAAACTTATTAATTTAACTAAATTATTATTAACAAACGCGCTTAACGTAACGTTAAAACCTTTAGTCCCCTGGTCTTTTATAATAATAAAATAAAAGACACGATATTATTTAACATTTAATATTAATAAATCCGAAATAAGTTAAATATTAACGTTAATCACTTCGCCGATAATACCGCTAAGCGTATATATATTAAAGGAGGCATTTAAGGTAACGTTACGAAAGCCTTAAACCCTTATTTACGTAACGATAGTTTTAACTTACTTATTACCTTTAAAGAACTATTTTCCCACTTATAATAAATTTATTATAATTATTATTGACGAGAAGAGGTTTTAATTAACTTTAATAAATTAAAAATATAAAGTATTAAAGAATTTTAAACCTTTAAAAATACTTTCTTACGTCTTACCGGTAAGTACGGTAGGTCTTTTAAGGAGTGGAAATCTGAGTTTAAAAGGAAGCTTTTAATTAACTTATAAATTACCTTAATATCATAATACGTTAACTTAACCGTTAACTTTAACGAGTTCTCTCGCTTAACTATAAAGATTTCACTTAGCCTTAAATAAATTTATAAAGAGAAGGAAAATTTAAGGTTAATAACTCGGGAAATCTTCCGGCTTAACGTAATGCTTAACGTAACGCTTAACGTAATGGTTAACGTAATAATAATTAACGCGCTTAAAAAGGGAACTAAAACTTTACCTTAACCTTAAATAACGTTAAACCTTATATTAAAGACCTAACTACTAATAAAGTTAAGAAACTAATGTTAAAAAACCAGTACTTTATGTATCGAGAGGTAAGATATTAATTATGTAATTACTTAAATAAGGATAAAATTTAAAAAGTAAGAATTTAAGATCATCAAGTGATATGTAGCTCGCTGGAATAAAATAAGAATAGGCACCGAAATAAAAGGCTCGGACTAAAGCAACCACTTTATTAATAGAAAGTTAATAAACTAAATACCTTAAGTAAAATAAACTCCCTTTTAAGGGAAGAGGCAATAAAACTAAACGGAATTAAATAAGTTTATATACCGAAAGGTAATATAAAGAATCTTAATAATTACTTAAAGGGTAAGCCTTTTATATATAAATGTATTATAGCTTATAATAAACTTTCTTTAATAATTAATAATATACTTATTAACTCGGAAGCGAACGGCTATCTTTTTATAAGTTAAAAATACGCTAATAAACTAAAGTAATAATTAAAAATATAAGAAGAGCGAATAGAACCGCGCTTAATACGCAGGTATAATAAAGAATAAGTTTAAACTATAAATAGTGTATTAATTACGGACTTAATTTTATAAGGATAGATAATTAAAGAAGAACGATTTATCATCTTACTTATAAATCATAATGTTATTATTAAGAGAAAATAGCTCGATTATTACGATATATTAATAAATGTGAAAAGGAGAAGGCTCCTTTTTCCCTTTAAATAGCTTCTTAACTTAACGTAATAAAAGACGCTGTCCGTAAATAATAATAGCTCCGAAATAAAGGACCCGAAATACTAATAAGATATAACGCGTTAAAAGGCTTTAATAAAAGAAAAAAATAAAAGATGACGAGATAGTTATTAAATTTAACGTTATATTAAGGAATTAAAAGGATATTAATATGATTTATCTTTAAAAACGGAGAGGCCGAAGCGAATCTTTTAAGCTATAGACTTAATTTAAAGGAGAGAAGTATGGCTTTATAACTAAAACCTTATAGCTTAAGAGATATTAAAAATAAAACGGGCTTTAAACAAACTTAAATAAAAGCCTCCGCTAATCTTTAAGTCGGAAAAGATAAAGAAAGCGGAGCTCCTTAAGATTTAAGTGCTAAACGATGCTTAAAGCTTATATCTCTTAAAAAGGGACTTTATTAAATAGTACTAAAAGCGTTCTTTAAACCTAATAGTAATAAAAGCCGCCTTATTCCTCTTACTTACGAAGTAAACATATTAAATAAGGGGAGTGTAAACAACCTTAAAGTGTGTAAACTAACCGCACTTCGTGCGCTAATCGGTATATGTGTTGGTTTTGCTTACGTGTAAGTCATCTTATAATGGGATGAACTTTACATATAAGCTTATAAATCCTGATCTAAATAAAACTAAAATAAGTGAATAAAGATGCTTATAGTTTAATTAAATGGCGAGTAATAAAGAAGTGTAAATAGGACTAAGAACAATTAAGATTATAAGTGCTAAATGTTAATATCTAATAATTAATAAGACGGAATTTAAGACCGTTAGCTTTCTTAATTTAACGTAAGCGCGAAGGCCCTTATTTATAGCTATATAGCTAATAAATATAATACGAAAAATTAAAGCGAAAGGTAAAGAAAAGAAAAAGGGGGTGGGAAAAGCTTAATCCTTAAGTTAAATCTTCCCTTTAGATTTACGTAAGCCTTATACGCATAAATTTAAAAAAGAAAAAAAGAAGAGTCTCCGTACTATCGAGCTCTTTATAATTAAGGGGCTATAAGCACCCTTCTCGCTCGAGTTACGTCGTTAATTATTAAATAGGTTATAAAAAGAAATGTTATAAAGAAAACATTAAAAAAACCTAACTTGTTTATTATAAACATACCGTTTAAAAATAAATTTACGTATTAAAAGGAAATTTATCATATGAAAAACTTAACCCCTTTATAATTTAATAGCCCTCTTTATAGCCCGCTCTTCTTTTCCTTTATTCCTTACTTAATTATATACCAGTTAACGTAGAGTTTATTAAAGGTTATGGTAAAGGTTAAAGTTAAGACTTATTTTAATATTTTAAAATTAAAATTCATCCTTAACGAACCGATTTCTTTAATAATAGCTTACCTTTAATTAAAGAAGTTTATCTTTTTACACTTATTTATAATTTATTAAACATAGTGCGTTAACTGGAAAGGGTATATAATATATTTATTAAATGCTATTATAATTATTATTTAGACCTAATCCTTAAATAACTTAATTCTTATTATAAAGGAGTTAATTAAAAGGTAAAACTTTTATTATGTTTTAATTTAGTAGTTACTTTAAAGGAATCGATATTTCAATATCGAAAAATAAATCCGGGGGAACTTAATTATTAAGTACTTATATATTTAACTATTTAGTTAATGCTCCTCTCTTATAATTAAGTTAAAAACGTTATGTACCGTATAGTTATACCTTATCTTAATAATTTATAATAATTGCACTTTTTATAACTTTATTATTAAATCTTAATCCGCTTTATTATATTTTAACTTTATAATAACTTTAACTTATTTAGCTATTAAAGGGACTCCGCTCGTTACCTTGTTATGAAGGGGGGTTTTCGGTAAAAGAGAGTTTTAATTTAAACTTTTACATCGTTAGTTATACGTTAACCTTTACTTTTATTTAATTCTTTAAAATATAAAGGGTTTTTACTTATATATTTTATTTGTTCTTTTTTTTTCTTTATTTCATTTTGATTTTTTAATAGTTATACTGGTTTCTTTATTTACGAATTATACGGTTTTAAAAGAGATTAATTTTACCGGGATAAATAATATAAAAACAATATTAATAGTGTTTATGTTTTAATAATGTATGTTTAGTATTAAGGTTGTTTTTTAACCTTAAAAGATAAAACTGCTATTTTCGTAAAGTTTTAAGCATGCTAAAATCTTTTTACATTATTTAATAATCAACGGTAAAGCTTTTAATTTAAATTGTTCTAAGAGTGTATTTACTTATTAATTACTACCTTATATATTTACGGTAATAAGGTAAAGTAAATAAAACCGAATACCTTTTACGTATTTTAAATACTTACTTAAAGTAAAGGTATTCCGACGAAGAAGTGTTATTAAGTATCTTATCGGACTAATAATGGTTTATAAGGAATAACGTATCGAGGTATATATCATTAGCTTTAAAGCTTAAGTTATGCTTTAATAAAGTAAGCTTATTATTATTCTTTAACCTTAAAAGATAAAAGTTAATTATTTTTATAAAGTTTTAAGTATATTAAAAGCTTTTTACGTTATTTAATAATTAACGGTATATTTACTTATTAATTATTATTTTATATATTTACGGTAATAAGGTAAAGTAAATAAAACTAAATACCTTTTACCTCTTTTAAATACTTACTTAAAGCGAGGCTATTTTAAGGAAGAAATGTTATTAAGCAGCTTATTTAATTAATATCGGTTAATAAGGAACAGCGTGTTAAGGTATATATTACGGTAATAAAGGTGGTAAGATAAACTTAAAGCGGTAATCTTTACTTAAGTTTATTACTCTAAACACCGGATAAGACGAAGTTATAAAGTTCAATTTATTAAGGTTTTTTTTTCTTTTTTTTCGCATGTTATCTTTAAACTCCTTATGAATATTTATATATCTAAATATTTTAATATTAATATTTTTAAAACATAAAGGATTTTCTTTTTATATTAAGTTTATTTTTTTCTCGTTTTAATATATATTAAATAAAGGGAGTGTAAATAACCTTAAAGTATGTAAACTGATAATAAGCTTAAGCCGAAGCCCGGAAAGTATATATACTGTAAGCTATATATTACATCTTGTTAAAAGAATGAATGATTAAATTAATTTAGTATCTATATAATTAACTTCGATAGCTAAATCCTAAACGGCATGAGGAAAAAAAGAAAGACCTGAAAAGTGAAGTGTCCGTGAAGAGCTTTTTTTAACGGCGGAAATAACGGTTTAACCGAGGCTTAGCCACGCACCTTCCACGTAACTATGAGCCTTCGTATAAAGCTGCTTTTTTAGGCTTATTAATCCGATCTATTAATATAAAAAGGAGGGGAGAAAAGCTTACTCCCCGAGTTAAGCTTCCCTTCGGATTTACGTAAGCTTACGCGCGTAAATATGGAACTAAAGAAACGCTTTTATGCCGTTATGCTTCGTATGATTAAGGAGGTAAGCGCTTTCTTTGCTTTAAAGCATAAGTTTAACCGACAAGATAATTAAAAAAGAAAAAATGAAGAAATAAAGAAAGATAAAAAAAGCTTAACTTAATTAACCACTTCCTTTATTCCTTTACGTGCTTATATATAGTAGTTATGACCGTGCTTATACTTTTATTTAGTCTGCTTAATATAGTTTTAAGCCTTTTTATTTTATAATTATAGTTATGATTAACGTACTTGCATAGCGAGTGGCGCAGCATAGCGAGTGGCGCACTTTTTCCACTTTTCAACCTCCCAACTTCATCACTAGATTTCTTCCACATCACAACATGGAATCTCTACCAAAAGAAAGTCGCATAACCCTTGCGCTTGAAGCCCTTAAGAAAGACCCTAAACTTTCCGTACGAAAAGCTGCTAGGATCTACCAGATCCCTGAAACCTCGCTCCGTCACCGACGCGCCGGAAAGCAACCACGACGCGAATTACCTGCCAACTCGAGGAAATTAACCGACCTGGAGGAAAAAGTCCTTCTTAAGAGGATACTCGACCTTAACGCGCGAGGGTTTCAGCCCCGGCTTTCTGACATTGGAGAAATGGCCGATCGCCTTCGTACGACGCGCGACGCGTCACGCGTCGGACCCCGATGGGCCAACGGCTTTGTAAAACGACACCTAGAGCTTACGACACGTTTCCGACGTCGAATCGATTACCAGAGGACCTAATGCGAAGATCCCGACGTGGTAAACGCGTGGTTTCGGCTTGTGCGAAACGTTATGGACAAATACGCTATCTAAGAGGGGGACATGTACAATTTCGACGAGACTGGGTTCCAGATGGGCATACTCTCAAGTGCAAAGGTCGTGACAAGCTCCGAACGCCGCGGTCGGCCTCGTACGAAGCAGCCTGGCAATCGGGAGTGGGTTACGGTGATCCAGGCTGTATGTGCGGATGGCTGGGTCGTGCCGCCGTACTTCATCGTTAAGGGGAAAAACCACCTCCTCCCCTGGTACCAGAACAGCCGATTCCAGCCCGAATGGAGAGTCCACACGAGCGAGAATGGCTGGACTACAAATGAGATTGGTCTTAATTAGTTAAAACATTTTAATCAATCTACCAAGCGTCGTACGAGAGGGGTATATCGACTGCTCATCCTTAACGGCCACGAAAGCCACCACTCAGTCGACTTCGAGGACTTCTGTAAGGCTAACAATATTATTCCACTCTGCATGCCTCCCCATGCATCTCACTTCCTTCAGCCTCTTAATGTCGGATGCTTCAGTTCGCTTAAGCATTCGTACGGCAAGCAGATTAAGCGGATAATGCGGATGCAAATCACCCACATTACGAAGGAAGACTTCTTCGACGCGTTTGTCGAGGCATTCCACACCTTTATCACAGCGAACAACATACGAGCAGGCTTCAGAGCTGCTGGCCTTGTCCCTTTCGACCCTGAATCGGTAGTTTCTCGCCTCGACCTTAAGCCAATTACCCTATCTCCTCCAAACTCGCGTCCCGGAACAGCCACATCTTAGGTCCTTAAGACTCCCTCTAATGCGTACGAAGCAGGCTAGAGCTCCAGTACTCTTAAGCGGAAGATCGAAAACCATTAAGGTAGCTCTCCCACCCACATTTTCGATGTTATCGACTTACAGGCGAAGAGCATCTCGAAATTAGCACATGAGATGGTATTGCTCCGCGCCGAGAATAAGGAGCTACGTACGGCAAATGAGCGGCAAAGCAAGCGACGCAGGACCAAAAAAAACACGTTTACAGGACGGAGGATCACTTAGTTTACAAGAGGCGATGGTTTTGATGGCCGACCGGGAACTTAGTGGTCAAGATTGCGAAGAAACGTCTGGCAGTGGTGATTGTATAACCGTGTGTGAGCCACGCGTTCGGCTCTGCAGCAACTGCAAGAAACCCGGCCACAATGCACGAACTTGTCAAGTAGTTTGCGAGACCTCTGAAGAGAGCGATTCCGAGTAGTTTCAATTAGTTTGAGGCGTTGTGGTTGAATTGACTTATACAAAGTGATCGAGGTCCGAGAAAAGTGCGCCACTCGCTATGCTGCGCCACTCGCTATGCAAGTACGTTATAGTTATAATTAGTCCACTTCCCTTATTATAATCTATCCGGTGAACGGTATAGCTTAGCTTTTAAACTTACTTACGTAATAAGTGTGCTTACGTAATAAGCTTCTTATAATTAAAGGGAGAGTGTTATTATATTAAGCTGAGATATTATTTAGCCAAATAGAAAGAAGAAAAGTGGTTTATAAGAGGCAAGGATAGAAGAGACAACTCTCTTTGCTTCGGTTTACGTAATACGCGGTAGTTTACATGATAAGCGGTAATAGCCGGTTAGATTACTGTATATTAAAGGTAGGGAGTGGAGCCGGGGTAATGATCCTCTTTGCTGTAAGCTCTTTTAAGTTTGAAAAGGAGATAATTATTGTAATCTCTCTTTGATTAGAGGGGTAGTACCGTCGTATTATCGGGTTATGCCGTGATGCCGTGCAGCTAAATAGAAAGAAGAGTAGTTTAAAAAGAAACCGGTACGTAAGCTTTTTTTAATTTGAAAGAAAGATAATTACTGTCGGCTCTTTTAGATTAAAGAGATAGAGAAATGCTTAGTATAGGCTCTTTTTAATTAAAGAGATAAACTACCGTTATTAGTGGTTAGGCCCGTGCGATAGTATAGTTAATTAGACTGCTGTAAGCTGAAGGTAAAAAGTGACGCTAAGAGATTATAGGGAATAGTGACCTTCCTTATTATAGGCTCTTCTTAATTAAAGAGAGAAAGAGAGGCGTAGTTGTATTATGCGGCCGAAAAAAAAAAAAAGAATAAAGGAGGGGGTATTGCCGTTATCGTGGCGGTTAAGAGAGAGAAGAAAGGAAGAAAGAAAAGAGGAAAAAGAAAGAAGGGGGGGCGAAAACTTTTTTATATATGACCCTTTTTCCATTCTCTTATTAAGTCCTCCTGTTAAAAGAATGACCTCTCCTTCTTACGGGTCCTTTTTATAATCTTTCCGTGCTGTTTATAGTTCCTTTAATTAAAGGGCGAGATTATTTCCCTTAGTTTAAAAGGTCCTCCTTATAGCGTATTTAAGTTTGTTATAAAAGTAGGAGTTTAATAGTCGATTAAGTAGCTATTAGGATGCTAGAAGTTAACTAGTCCGAAATTCGATCGGGCTGAGAGAAAGAGAGAAAGAGTGATAAAGGGTAAGAGAGTCGTTATCGGCTTAGCCTCCTTTTTCTTCCCTTTATCTTTTAATCGGTTTACCGGTTAAAAAGCGGATAAAGAAAGTAAAATAATTAATTAAACTTTATTTTACGTAATTAAAGGAAGAAAGTACTTCCTTTAATTAAGAAATATATTTTATACTTCCCTTAATCCGAAATAAAATAGTAGATTTATAGGCTTTTATCCTTTTATAGGCTTAAGAGTTACTTCTTACGCGTTAGGACCATTATGCTTTAAGTGATTAAAGAGCGGGTAATGTTAAAAATATAAAGAAAGAAAGAAGGTTGTTTCCTTTAAGAGAAAAAGTCGGTTAATAATTAGTCGGAACTAATAACTATATACTGGTTAATCGCTTAAGTCGAGAACTCTTTATTTCTTCTTTCTTATTAGTCTTAAAGTAACGTTGAGCATATAATACACTTCCTTATAACTCTTTTTACCGTATATACTTCGATTAATTAAAGGGAGAAAGTACTTCCTTTATTCAAAAGCGTGGATTTAATTAGTAAGTGGTTAATAAAGAAAGAGAAGAAAAGAATAATTATCAGATTTACCGGAACGTTAAGAGCGGAAGATGTTGAAGGTAAGAAGAGCACCGAAAGAAGAATTTATTAAAAAGAATAAAGTTAAAGATAAGAAGAAGGTTATTAAGAAGGTAATAAGCCAGCTTACTGAGACCGGAAAAGAATAAAGGAAAGAAGGAATTAATAAACTAATGAAGATAATTAACGTTAAGGATAAAACGTAATGAAGGGGTACGAGTTTTTATTTAGTACTGAGGGTTTATAAGCCTTTATTTAATTAAACGTAAAGCATATTAAGATACTAAAACTTTATTTAATTAGTATAAGTAAGGCCGAGGATAAGGAAGGAGGTCACCTAAGTTATATAAACAGCGAAAGCCTTAGTTAATTATAAATTTAGCCTTCTCTTCTTCCTTTCATCTTTTAATCGATCTTATTAATTAAAAGGCGGATAAAAGAAAGGCTTCGAACGCTTTTATAAATAATTACCGTAAAGAAGTAAATACCGAGTGTCTTATTACTTCTTATATAGCCCGAGAGGGTAGCGGTGCAGCGGAAGAACGTTAACGAAGTTATTTAACGTGAAAGACCTGTTAAAAGGGTAAAGATCCTTTTAATTAAAGGGTTAAACGGTCCGATGCGGGAGGAATTAAAATCATAGTAATAGTACGATTATTTAAGTTATGGTTAATGACCCGAAGCCTTTATATAATATTTAAATAAGTGTAATAAGATTTTAATTATCGATTTATTAATTTAAGCGTTAAGCGTGAGTTTATAGCGTCAGCGTTTATAGGTACTAATTAATTGGTAAGGATCTTTTTAATTAAATGGTTAGCATTAAGGTTACGCTTAGTTAGTACGGAAGAACGAGAAACCGGTTCTTTACGTTAAACTCGGCGTAGTTATCAGATCTTAAACTTTCTTTACGATACCGGTAAAGAAGGAAAGAAAAGCCTTATCGATAAAGGATTAAAAAGAGTGTTAAAGGCTTTATTTAATTAATAAAGGTATGGAGGTTAGCTAACGGAGAGAGGTTATTATTAAGGGCCTATAAGGTTTTATTAACTGCTTAGCTTAAACTAATGAAGTCCTTTTTAATCGATATTAATTACTTTAATTAAATAAAGATAGCCGTTAAATTCCTCCTTCCTTTACCAGTCGGTTTATAGGTTAAAGAAGAAAGATAAGGTCTTATTATGGGAGGAATGGAAGATTAGTGAGGCTTAAGTTCTTCATACTTAGCTTAAGTTATCGGGTTCCACTTACTTACGTAAGCCTTTAAAGAAAAGGAAATAATAAAATAAGGAAATAATAAGTAAGGAAATGTTAGAAGGGAAAGAGTGATTTAAAGTATCTTATAGTTTATAACTAATATTAAGCTTTTAAAATAATAATAAGATATAATATAGGCTATTATAGTTAGTACTAGTCAGTGTAACTTCTTTTAATGAAACGTATAATACCGTTAAACTAAACTTAAAACATTAAAGAGCTAGAGATCCGAATCATAAAGATTTAAGGAGCTACTATTCGGATTTAAGTTAGTTAAATAAAACAAAATCTTTTAAACTCTTTAATTTAATAGGTTTAATACTTTTTAACAGACTTAATAACAGTTAAAATAAATAGGGCGAAAAGCTTAAAAAACAGTTAATATAAGCTATAATTAATAAGCTATATAATAAATAAAAAAACTAAAGCTAACGTATACTTAATTAAAGTTTATAATAGCGTAATTATAAGTACTAACACTATAACCTAGTTAAATAGCGCGGAGAGTCGTTATACTCCCTTCCTACGGCTTACCGTAGCTTCTAGTCACTGTAATTAAGCCTTAAGGAGTCTTAAATCCGCATTCTTAAACTTAAGAACCTTTTATTATAAACTACCTTCCCTTTAATTAAGTAAAAATTAAGCCTTTAATTAATCTATTATATATACTTTACTCGAAAGAAAACAACTAAATAAGCTTATAACTAGTAAGTCGTATAATAGATAGAAAAACTAAAGTTAACGTATACTTAATTAAAGTTTATAATAGCGTAACTATAAGTACTAATACTATAACCTAATTAAACAGCGCGGGGAGTTATTATGCTCCCTTCCCGCAGCTTGCCGTAACTTTTAGTCGCTGTAATTAAGCCTCGGGGAAGTTAAATATTAATAATTAATCTATGTTTAAATACTAAATATATATCATTCCGAAGTCGTTTATTATAAACTATCCTCCCTTTAATTAAGTAAACGAGACTTTAGTTAATCTATTATATTATACTTTTGCTAATTACAGGTCAGTCGGCCATATCGTATCGATCGGTGGGTCGGAAATAGCAGTGTAAGTTAAAGAAAGCGTATCGGAAAAAGCGATCGAAGTCGAAGTCGAAGAAGGAAAAGCCTTTAAAGCGTTTAAAAAGCCTTAATTATAGGTACATTCACATTCGAATGCCGAGATTAAAGGTACGTTCTAACCAGTTTAGCTAGGTTGCTTTATAACTCCCTAATTAAGCCCTTATTTAAATAGGAGGAGTGTAAATAACCTTCAAGTATGTAGACTAATAATAAGCTTAGGCTAAAGGCCGGAAGCTATGTATACTATAAGCCGTATACTACATCTTATAAAAGAATGAATGATTGAATTAATCCAATATCTGTATAATTAACTTCGATAACTAGATCCTGAATGGCATGAGGAAAAAAAGAAAGACTTGAAAAGTGAAGTGTCCGTGAAGAGCTTTTTTTAACGGCGAAAACAACGGTTTAACCGAGGCTTAGCCGCACACCTTCCACGCAACTGCAAGCCTTCGTATAGAGCTGCTTTTCTAGGCCCACTAATCCGATCCATCAATATAAAAAGGAGGGGAGAAAAGCCTACTCCCCGAGTTAATATATCATTAGCTTTTAAGCTTAAGTTACGCTTTAATAAGGCGGATAAATAAACTATATAGTATTTAATATTTTTATTATTTTAAAGCTACTATATTTACACGTTAATATTTAGTTTTTTTTAATCCTTAAAAATATAATTTTTTTTTAAAATATTATATTTACCTTTCTTTTCTCTTTATTATATTTTTATTTTTTAATGGTTATAACGGCTTTTTTATTTATAAGCTATATAATTATAAAATAAACTTGTATCAAACGTTAATAAAATAAATAATATAAAAAGAATTTTACTGATGTTTATATTTCAATAATGTAAGGTTAACACCATTATTGTTTTTCGACCTTAATATATAAAAGTTAATTATTTTCGTAAAGTTTTAAATATATTAAAAGCCTTTTACGTTATTTAATAACTAACGGTAAAGCTTCGGGTTTAACTTATTCCGGGAGTATATTTACTTATTAATTACTACTTTATATATTTACGGTAATAAGGTAAAGTAAATAAAATTAAATAGCTTTTACTTATCTTAAATACCGAAAAGGTGTTATTAAGTAACTTATCAAACATATAATAAATATGCCCGAGTTAATAATTATTAAGGATGAATTATTAAAATAGCTTTATAAAGAAGCTTATATTATTTATTATTAAATATCTTAAGCCCTTTTTAAAGCGCCGTCATATTTATTAAGGTAATAATTAATAAACTTTAAGCTTTTAAGATTTAATATATAATAAGTATACTTAAGTTAATAATTATTAAGGATTAATTATTACTATAGCTTTATAAAGAAGCTTATATTCTTTATTATTAAAGATTTTAAAATGTTTACCTTTCTTAAGTGCTTACTTAAAATGAAGCTATTTTAAAGAAAAGGTGCTATTAAGCAGCTTATTTAACTAATAATGGTTAATAAGGAATAACGTATCGAAGTATATATTATTAACTTTAAGGCTTAAGTTATACTTTAATAAAGTTAGCTTATTATCATTCTTTAACCTCAAAAAATAAAAGTTAATTATTTTTATAAAGTCTTAAGTATATTAAGAGCCTTTTACGTTATTTAATAACCGATGGTATATTTACTTATTAATTACTACCTTATATATTTACGGTAATAAAGTAAAGTAAATAAAACCAAACACCTTTTACCTTTTTTAAATACTTACTTAAAGTAAGGTTATTTTAAGGAAAAAGTATTATTAACCAGCTTATTTAATTAATAACGGTTAATAAAGAATAACGTATCGAGGTATATATCGCGGTAATAAAGGTAGTAAGATAAACTTAAATCGGTAATCTTTACTTAGGTTTATTACTTTAAACACTAGATAAAATAAAGTTATAAGGTTTAATTCGTTAAGGTTTTAATTTTTTTTTAAACGTTATTTTAAAACTCTTTACGAATGTTTATATATCTGAATGTTTTAATATTAATATGTTTTAAATATAAAGGATTTTTGTTTTTATATTAAGTTTATTTATTTTTTACGCCTTTTAACTATTTATAATAATACGTAATTAAGAATTAAAGCTATCCGTAAATTATTAACGCATGCATTATTCTTAATTAAAATACTAATTTATCTTAATATTAATAATAATATGATAAGTTAATTAAGAGAGTTTTTTATCGAAAACCATTTACCGCGCTTCTTTTAATAAGTAAAAGTAAGTTATAATATACTTACTTTTAATGGTTTTTAATAAAAAACTCTTTTAATTAACTTATCGTATTATTATTAACATTAAGATAAATTCGTATCTTAATTAAGAATAGTGCATGCGTTCATAATTTACGGATAGCTTTAGTTCTTAATTACGCACTATTATAAATAATTAAAAAGCGTGGAGAATAAATAAACTTAATATAGAAAGAAAATCCTTTATGTTTTAAAAATATTAATATTAAAACATTCGGATATATAAATATTTATAAAGAGTTTTAAGATAACGTCCGAAAAAAAAATTTAAAACTTTAACAAATTAAACCTTATAACGTCGTTTTATTTAATGTTTAAAGTAAGAAACTTAAATAAAAACTACCGCCTTAAGTTTATTTTATTACCTTTATTACCGTAATATATACCTTAAAACGTTATTCCTTATTAGCTGTTATTAATTAAATAAGCTGCTTAATAATACCTTTTCCTTAAAATAGCCTCGGTTTAAGTAAGTATTTAAAAGAAGTAAAAGGCGTTCGGTTTTATTTACTTTCCTTTATTATCGTAAATATATAAGGTAATAATTAATAAGTAAATATATTATCGGTTATTAAATAACGTAAAAAACTTTTAGTATACTTAAGACTTTACGAAAATAATTAACTTTTATCTTTTAAGGTTTAAGAACGATAATAAGCTAGCTTTATTAAAGTATAACTTAAGCCTTAAAGCTAATGATATATGCTGTAACATGCTATTCCTTATTAACCATTATTAATTAAATAAGCTGCTTAATAATACCTTTTCCTTAAAATAACCTCGCTTTAAGTAAGCATTTAAGAAAGGTAAACACCTTAAGATTTTTAATAATAAAGAATATAAGCTTCCTTATAAAGCTATCTTCATAATTAGTCCTTAATAATTATTAACTCGGGTATACTTACTATATATTAGATCTTAAAAGCTTAAAGTTTATTAATCACCACTTTAATAAATACGACGGCCCTTTAAAAAGGGCTTAAGATCTTTAATAATAAAGAATATAAGCTTCCTTACGAAGGTATTTTAATGATTAATCCTTAATAATTATTAACTTGAGCATACTTACTATATATTTAATAAGCTGCTTAATAACACCTTTTCGGTATTTAAAATAAGTAAAAGGTATTCGGTTTTATTTACTTTACATTATTACCGTAAATGTATAAGGTAATAATTAATAAGTGAATACACTCCCAGAATAAGTTAAACCCGAAGCTTTACCATCGGTTATTAAATAACGTAAAAAGCTCCCGGTATATTTAAGACTTTATAAAAATAATTAGCTTTTATATATTAAGGTCGAAAAATGATAACGGCATTAAGCTCGCATTATTAAAATATAAACATTAATAAAATTCTTCTTATATTATCCATTTTATTAAAGTTCGATATAAGTCTCTTTTATAACTGTATAGCTTATAAATAAAAAAACTATTATAACTATTAACAAATAAAAATGTAATAAAGAGAAAAAAAATGTAAATATAATATTTAAGTAAAAACCCTTTATATTTTTAAGGATTAAAGAAAAGTAAATGTTAACGTATAAATATAATAGCTTTAAAATAATAAAAATATTAAGTACCGTATAGTTTATTTATCCGCTTTATTAAAGCGTAACTCGAGCTTAAAAGTTAATAATATATATATTAAAACGAGAAAAAAATAAACTTAATATAAAAAGAAAATCCTTTATATTTTAAAGATATTAAAATTAAAATATTTAGATATATAAATATTCATAAGGAGTTTAAAGATAACATGCGAAAAAAAAGAAAAAAAAACCTTAATAAATTGAACTTTATAACTTCGTCTTATCCGGTGTTTAAAGTAATAAACTTAAGTAAAGATTACCGCCTTAAGTTTATCTTACCACCTTTATTACCGTAATATATACCTTAACACGCTGTTCCTTATTAACTGATATTAATTAAATAAGCTGCTTAATAACATTTCTTCCTTAAAATAGCCTCGCTTTAAGTAAGTATTTAAAAAAGGTAAAAAGTGTTCGGTTTTATTTACTCCACTTTATTACTATAAATATATAAGATAGTAATTAATAAGTAAATATACTATCGGTTATTAAATAATGTAAAAAGCTTTTCATATACTTAAGACTTTATGAAAATAATTAACTTTTATCTGTTAAAGTTCAAGAATAATAATAAGCCCGCCTTATTAAAATATAACTTAAGCCTTAAAGTTAACGATATATACTTTAATATGCTATTCCTTATAAGCCGCTATTAATCCGATAAAATACTTAATAATACCTTTTCGTTAAAATACCCTCGCTTTAAGTAAGTATTTAAAATATGTAAAAAGTATGCGGTTTTATTTACTTCACCTTATTATCGTAAATATATAACATAATAATTAGTAAGTAAATATACTTTTAAAAAAAGTTAAATTAAAAGCTCTACCGTTAGTTATTAAATAACGTAAAAAGGCTTTTAATATACTTAAAGCTTTACGAAAATAATTAACTTTTATCTTTTAAGGTTAAAGAACGATAATAAGCTTACTTTATTAGAGTATAACTTAAGCCTTAAAGCTAACGATATATACCCTAACACGTTATTCCTTATAACCTGCTATTAGTCCGATAAAATGCTTAATAACACCTTTTCATTAAAATACCGTCGCTTTAAGTAAGTATTTAAAATACGTAAAAAGTATTTGGTTTTATTTACTTTACCTTATTACCATAAATATATAAAGTAATAATTAATAAGTAAATATACTCTTAAAATAATTTAAATTAAAAGCTTTATTATTAGTTATTAAATAACGTAAAAAGCTTTTAATATACTAGAAACTTTACGAAAATAATTAACTTTTATCTTTTAAGATTAAAGAACAACCTTAACATTAAGCACGCATTATTAAAATATAAACATGATTAATATTTTTCTTATATTATTCATCCCGGTAAAGTTCGAACTTAATCTCTTTTAAAACCGTATAATTTATAAAATAAAAAAACCAGTATAACCATTAAAAAATAAGAATAAAATAAAGAAAAAAGAAGAATAAATATAATGTATAAGTAAAAACCCTTTATGTTTTAAAGGACTAAATAAGAGTAAAGGTTAATATATAACTAATAACGTGAAATTTTAAATTAAAACTCTCTTTTACTGAAAACCCCCCTCTGTAATAAGGTAGCAAGCGGAGTCCCCTTAATAAGTGGAAAGGAGTTTATTATTATTAATTAATTAAATTAACGGTCGAAAATCGTTAAAAATTAATAACTTAAGTTAGTTCGATATATTAAAAAAACTTAAAAACGTTTATTTATTATTCGCGCTTTAATAACTTCTCTTTCGATCGGAAAAGGAACATTATAATTATTTTTAAAAGGGAATCCATTATAATATAACTATATATATTCTTCGTAATTTTATATTACTTACGTAAGCTTTAATAACATATAGCTTTTATAAAGCTATTTATATTATTTAAACCTTACGTCGATATTATATAAATTAAAGAGAACGTAAGTAAGCCGAAATTTAAAGCGGGTATTATTATAAAAACCCGCTTTTACTTAAAGGAAGTACTTATATAAAAGGCGATTATTTATATTAAAAAGTTAAAAGGAGACGAAAAACGATAATGTCGATATAATAAGGAAGGGTGTAACTAGTTTAATTAAGATAAAAGCGCTTATTTTAACGGTAAAAAGGGCTTAATTAATAAACGTCTTAATAATAAGATTTTAATTAATAATTATCTCAGTATTAAAGTGAAATTAGTTAAATATATTATATATAAAGTAAGAATTATTATTAGCTATTTAAACATTAACACCCTATAGTTAGTTAATTATAATGCTAATAGTCAGAAGCTAGCCGTTAGTTTTTTAAGAGCCGTTAAGAAAAGATTAATTCTTAATAACGTTTTTATATTACGCGTTACCTATTTTAATTAGTTGGGTAAAAGGAGCTATTACGTTAATAATAATTTAATTAAGGATATAAAAGTTTTAACTTTATTAAGGAGGTTATAGTTATTAAAAAAGTAAGGTTATTATTTAAGTTAAAGGGTTTATATATTAGTCGAAGGGGTGTAAATATTAACTACCTTTAAAGTCTTATCCCCTTAGCCATTTACTTTATTAGCCTCTCTTTTTTAAAAGAGGAAAGTATAATAAATAAATACTGGTTTCTTTTATAACTAGTTATAAAGAAAACCTAATCGGCTTTAAGTAATGTACTTATGCAGCTAAGAACCTTTTATCTCCGTAAGCCGGCACCGGTAAAGTAAGTCCTTATAAGTATAAATAAACCCTTAAAAACCCTTCGTTTTTTAGCCTTTTAAACCTTTTAACCTTTTACATTTTAACCTTTTATTATAATACTCACTTCTTTTTAAGCCTTTAAAATAACTTTTTAAAATGTTAATTCTTTTCTCCTTATAATTAAGGATAAATTAATTTAGATTTAAACTACTCCCGATAAAAGATAAATTACCCTTTAGAGCTATATATAAATTTTATATTAAATTAATAACGGCTAAGTTCTTAAGCTTAACGATTTTAAAGAAATAAAAACACTTAATAACGCGTATTAAAGATTATTGAATTATATTAAGGTTTAAGGTTTAAGCGGTGTTAGTTTTAATTTATATATTGAATAAGAATTCCTTAATTAGTTAAAAAGGTTAACGGTGCTTTAATAAAACATTTATAATTACGAGCTTTAAGTATTTTAATTAGCTTATAAACGGAAGTTATTAATAAACCTTTATAACGTATATATAAAGGGTTATAATAATCTTCCTTTCAAGTGTTAAATATATAATATTTATTATTAACCTTATCGGGCTTATAAACTCTTTATTTAAGCGTTTAAGATTTAATAAGTAATATTATTAATTTTATTAAGTATAAGTAACCTTTCGTTAACTTTTCTTCTTTCTTTTAAGAACATTAATCCTTACGAATATTATTATTAAATATTCCACTGGTCTTTTATTATAACTCGTTAAGATCTTAATAACGTTCGTTTTAAGATAAAGGAAGCATATATAATATAACCGTTCTTTAATTATCTCTTTATACTTAACTATTTAAATAGTCGGTATAAAAACTATATATATTTTACTTAATAATACTCATATAAAGGTATTAATAATAAGAACTACTTTATTTTCTATTAAAAGCTAAAATAAAGGTTAAAAAAGGATCTTATGCTTTTTATAATTAAGGCTAATATAACTACTTAATTATACGTAAAAAAGGTTAACCTTATTAAAGTAGTTATTAAGTAAAGATAAAGGTATAATGTTAATATAAAGCGTTATAATGTGAGGGGATAACGGAGGCGAATTAATAAAGGTAAAGAAAGAAAACGGTAAAAAACAGTGTAATTAAAGGGACAGTTAGCAAAAATATTAGGTTTTTTTAAATTAAGAGCTAAAAAGAGTTAGAATAAAGTATATATCTTTCCTTAAGTATCTTACTTTTCTTAATATCGATAAGTTTACTTACGTCCTTTAATATCTTCCTTTTATACGTAATTATATTCGTAAACTCGTATATTATTAAAAGCTTAATAACTTCCTTTTATATAAAGCAATCTTAATGTTAATTAACTTAACTTAAAGCTTGTCTCTTTTTTTTTACTGTTTTAATATTCTTTATTATATCTTCCTTTAATTAAAGCTATTTATCCTTCGTATCGCTTTTTATATTATTTTTTCCCTTATATCCTTAATATTTAATTATATAAGTGCGTTATTTTTAAAAATGTATACCTTATTTAAGTAAAAAAACCTTTTGACTCGTAAAGGATAAAAGGTTCTTTATACCTCGATTCTATTTAATATAATTAAATAATACTCTTATTTAAAGCTAATATATCGTACATTATATAAACCTTTTTATTTATAAACTTCTTATTAATACTTATATCGATCCTCTAGTTTATATCGTATATTAACATTATATCTTTAAGCTTAATTAAACTTAACTTTAATTGGTAAAAATATATAAAAGTTTTATTCTTACCTTTCATAAGCTTTTATCTTACTTTACTTACTATCTTTATAGCCTTTTAAAATGTTATGTCTTTATTATTTATTATCCGCGCGCTGAGCGTTATTAACTGTATAATAGCCTTTTAATTAAGCTTCTCACTAATTTATTACGGCTTAATAAATTCTTAATTTAAAATTCGTTAAGTAAGGATATTAAGCTTAATAAGCAAAATAAGCTTATACTTATAAACTAGTTAAAACGATGTAATTACGTAAGATAATTTAACCGTTATTTTATTAATGAAAAAGGTTAAAGGGAGCAGTTTCTTTTACTTTTTTTACCCTCCTTTTATTATTTTTTTAAAAGTACTTATTATAGCTAAATAACCAGCTTTATTTAAACCGTTCGCTTACAAGTTATACGTTAATATAATTATAATATGAACTTTTATTAATTCGTATAGGTTATTTATTTCGGCCTTAAATTTAAACCCGCCGTTAATAATTACTTTTAATAATAACTTATAATGGTAAAATATATAACGCTTAAAGAATAACGCGATATTTTTCGACTTTATATTAAATAAGATTTCCGTTTTTACGTACCTTATTAAATTATATTGAGCCTTTAAAAAAATGCCTTTCCTTTATTTAAAAGGTAAGAATTAAATGTTTAATATTTACTTAATAAAGGGAAACGAAAGTAAAGTGGTTTATTAACCAGTTTCTTTATACCGGTAAGGATTCTATATTTAACATAGTTTATAAGCTTTAATTTAATTATTAACGTTAACGTATATCCCCTTTTAATAATAATAATAAGTAATACGTTCATATATTACCGTTTATCCTTTTTATTTATACTAGTTATAATAAGTAACGTAAACAGCTTTCCTTTATAAGGGAAAGTTTATTACCCTTTTAAGTAAGCATCTATCCTTAATCAGGCGTAATTATGTAAATTATTATCTTAATCGGGAATAATACATACGTAAATAATTTACGGATAGCTTTAGTTCTTAACTACGCACTATTATAAATAATTAAAAAGCGTAAAGAATAAACAAACTTAATGTAAAAAGAAAATGCTTTATATTTTAAAGATATTAACATTAAAATATTCGGATATATAAACATTCGTAAGGAGTTTTAAGATAACGTCCGAAAAAAAAAAAAACCCTGGCGAATCGAACCTTATAACTTCGTTTTATCCGGTATTTAAAGCGAGAAACTTAAGTAAGGACTGCCGCCTTAAGGCTATCTTACTACCTTTATTACCGAGATATATACCTCGATACGTTGTTTTTTATTAACCGTTATTAATTAAATAAGCTGCCTAGTAACACCTCTTCTTCGGAATAGCTTCGCTTTAAGTATATATCTTTAAAAGGGCTTAAGATCTTTAATAATAAAGAATATAAGCTTCTTTACGAAGTTATTTTAATAATTAGTCCCCGATAATTATTAAGTATACTTACTATATATTAGATCTTAAGAGCTTAAAGTTTATTAATTACTACTTTAATAAATATAATGGCCCTTTAAAAAAGGCTTAAGATCTTTAATAATAAAGAATATAAGCTTCCTTATAAAGTTATCTTAATAATTAGTCCTTAATAAGTATTAACTTAAGTATACTTATTACATATTTAATAAGCTACTTAATAACACCTTTTTAATATTTAAAATAAGTAAAAAGTATTTAGTTTTATTTACTCCACTTTATTACCGTAAATATATAAGGTAGTAATTAATAAGTAAATATACTCTCGGAATAAGCTAAATTAAAAGCTTTACTGTTAATTATTAAATAACGTAAAAAGCTCCCGGCTTATTCGAAACGTTACGAAAAAGGTTAACTTTTATCTTTTAAGGTTAAAGAATAATAACGGTAATAAGCCCGCCTTATTAAAGTATAAAGGTCGTTAATATTCTTCTTATATCGTTTATCCTATTAAAGTTCGATATAAGTCCCTTTTATAACCGTATAGCTTATAAATTTAAAAAACCGTTATAACTGTTAAAAAATAAAAATGTAATAAAGAGAAAAGAAACGTAAATATAATGTTTAAATAAAAACCCTTTATGTTTTTAAAGATTAAAAAAGAGTAAATATTAATATTTAAATATAATAACTTCGGTAATAAGTATAATATATATTATATTAATCCACTTAATATTATATAATATTACGGTTTACTTTAATAATAATAAGAATGTTTTATATAAGCAAAGCGATATTTACGATATAAATATTATAAACTATATTAATAATAAAAATATTAAATATTATATAGTTTATTACCCGCCTTATTAACGCGTAACTCGAGCTTAAAAAAAACGACTTAATATAAGAAGAAAATCCTTTATGTTTTAAAAATATTAATATTAAAACATTCGGATATATAAATATTCGTAAAGAGTTTAAAGATAATGTGTAAAAAAAAAAAAAAAAAACCTTAACGAATTAAACCTTACGACTTCGTCTTATTTAATGTTCAAAGCGAGAAACCCGAGTAAAAACTACCGCTTTAAGTTTATCTTACCACCTTTATTACCGCGATATATACCTCGATACGTTATTCTTTATTAACCGTTACTAATTAAATAAGTTGCTTAATAGTACCTTTTCCTTAAAATAACCTTACTTTAAGTAAGCATTTAAAAAAGGTAAAAGGTATTCGGTTTTATTTACTTTACCTTATTACGGTAAATATATAATGTAGTAATTAATAAGTAAATATACCGTCAATTATTAAATAACGTAAAAGCCTCCCGGCATATTTAAAACTTTACGAAAATAATTAACTTTTATCTTTTAAGGTTAAAGAACGATAATAAGCCCGCTTTATTAAAGCATAACTTAAGCCTTAAAGCTAACGACATATACTTTAATACGTTATTCTTTATAAGCCGTTATTAATCTGATAAGATGCTTAATAATACCTTTTTATTGGAATAACCTCGCTTTAAGTAAGTATTTAAAATACGTAAAAAGTATTCCGTTTTATTTATTACACTTTATTACGGTAAATATATAAGGTAGTAATTAATAAGTAAATATACTCCCGGAATAAGTTAAATTAAAAGCTTTACTATTAGTTATTAAATAACGTAAAAAGCTCTTAACATGCCCGAAACCTTACGAAAATAATTAGCTTTTATCTTTTAAGATTAAAGAACGACATTAGTATTAAGCACGCATTATTAAAACATAAACATTATTAATATTCTTCTTATATTATCCATCCCGGTAAAGTTTAAACTTAATCTCTTTTAAAACCGCACAGTTCGTAAACAGAAAAACCGATATAACCATTAAAAAATAAAAATAAAATAAAGAAAAAAGAAAAATAAATATAATGTATAATTAAAAACCCTTTATATTTTAATAAATTAGAAGAGTAAAAGCTATAATTAAGATCCTAAATGATTAAAACTCTTTTTTACCGAAAACCCCCCTCCGCAGCGAGGTAGCGAGCAGAGTCCCCTTAATAATATATTATTCCGAAACCTTATATAAAGTAAAGTTAAACTATTTTATATATAATAAGGAGTTAATAACCGTTATTTATTACTTAAATCATTAACGTCCTTTCCTTTTTAAATTACCTCGCCCGTTTATTAGTTTTATAAATAATAAAGCATTAAAGTACTTTAATATTAAAAGGCTCTTAACGGTTAAATAAGCGAATTAAGCTGACATTATAACCGAATTCGACTTCGTAATTATATATAAGCTTAATATATAAAACGCCGCGGCTAATGCTTTATTAAAAAAGTCAGAGGAATTACGCACTTAAAAAGAAAAAAAGGAAGTATACTGGATTACTTAAGTGTTTTATTTAAAAACTAAGGAACTAACCGGTATAATAATAATTATAAGTATAACGGGGTATAAACTTATTAAAAGTTATTGTAATAAAATCGAAAGGCTTTAAAATTAACGGTATACCGTAAAAGGGCGGGTTAAAGTAACCCGAATCTTAAATTACGTTAAAGACTCGTATTATTAAAAAAAGGGTTAATAATCCCGGAACGCGGTAATTTACGTATTAAAATACTTAATGAAATCCACTCCCGTATAATTACGGCATACTTAAAAAATAATAAAATGAAATAATTAATTATAAGAAGATATTAATAATTATATATAATCGCGGACGTAAATAAGTACGTAATAAATTATTTATACCGTTTATTTAAATCTTTAAGAAATAAAACGCCCGGGCTATTAAAACTATTACTTATCTTTAACCGGAGTTAATTATTTATAATTATTAACTTTAATAAAATACCTTTAAATAAATATAAGTACGATAATACGTTCGTTATAATCCACCATTTAAATAAGGCGTCTTAAACAGTGTCGTATATAACGGGAGTTACTAAGATGCGGCACGAGGGCAAGCATAATGGTAAACTGTATTTATAAAATTCTAAGTTAAAGAAGGAAAAGGGAAGAAAAGGGAAAAGGCTCGTTAAAGGAGCCTCGAGTCTTTATATAGTCAAGGGTAGTAAGGCACGTGCAAGCTAAAAGGGTGAAAGGGAACTGTTTTAAGACAGTTATAATAAAGTGTAACGGAACCTTTTAATGAAGTGGGTTAAGTTTCCGGAGCCTTAAGTGAAGTAGGTTAGGTTTCTAATAAAACAAACATAGCTAACAGTTAGTGTAGCGAACTAATAAAGCTAATAAACAGGTTTCAGCTAGCGCCGTAACACCATATAAGTTTACGGTAACCGTTAAGGATACCGTAAGAATATATCACGAAAGGTTATATTATGTTTTTAAGTTACCGGAAGAGATTATTAATGATAAAGGTTTATAATTTACTTTAAATTTTATTAATAAGATATTTAAGATTTTAAAGTTTATTTAAAAGTTATTATTTTTAAAACCTTTATAAACCATTAAATAAGTAAAGATTATAAACGAATATATTAATTAAAGGTTAAAGCTTTATATAAATCATTATTAAAATAATTAGTCTTAAGCTATCTTTATTATAAACGTAATATAAATAAGCACGCTTTATAATAATATCGGGGTATAATTATATAAAGTATTAATAAGATTCTTTATACTTATTTATTTTAATTAAAAAGTAAGGATAAAGGATATAATTAAGTTACCCGTTAAAAAAAGGTTAAATTAAATGGAAGCTTAAGAAGCGGCCTTAAAGATTAAAGAGTTTATAAAATACGTTAAATAGATAATAATAAAAGTATAAGAAAAGTAAGTCATATAAGTAAATAAACACCGCTAGGAATTAAACTTTAACGTTAATAACTTCGTTTTTATTATTAAAAAAGCTTAATTAGTAAACCGACTTAATAAAAAGTTAAATTACCCTTTAACATAATAATATTATAAGATTAAAGGAATAAAAGGCTATTTATATAAGTTAAAAGCTTTATTATAATAACGAGGAATTAACGTCTTTTATACGGATTAATTATAAAAATACCCGAATAACCCGTTACCGGGTTAAATAATGGAAAACCTTATTAACGAAGAAATAAATAAGAAATGAAATAAGAAGTTAATTACATTATCGCGTTATAAGTTTATTATAAAAAACTATAATATTTAGTTTAATAAACCGGGTAAAACTTTAATCTTACTTAATATAATACATAAGATTACGGTTGTTATATAATATAAGGAAGTAAAACATTATTACGGTTATTACGAAAGACTCGGGGCGAGTCTTTCTTTTTAAAGGGGGGTAATATTACGGCGTTAACTGAAACTTACTTATTAGCTTTATTAATTCGTTATATTAATTATTAATTATATTTATTTTATTAAAAACCTAACCCACTTCACTTAAGGCTTTAAAAACTTAACCCACTTTATTAAAAGGTTCCGTTACACTTTATTATAACTGTTTTAATACAGTTCCCTTTCACCCTTTTAGCTTATATATGCCTTACCCCCTCGACCATATAAAGACTCGAGGCTCCTTTAACGAGCTTTTTCCCTTTTCTTCCCTTTTCCTTCCTTAGCTTAGAATTCTATGAATATAATTTACTATTGCGCTTACCCTCGTGCCGCATCCTAGTGACTCCCGTTATAAAAGTTAAGGTTTTAAGATATTCAGCAATATTTCATTAAAGTTTCTTAAGGAAGGTTTAACGCGATTAAGGTTATTAATCGTTACCTCCTTATTAAGAAGGTATAATAAACTGTTACGGTACTAAGTTCATAGTTTTAAAGAAAGACTTATTATTACACGAAGGGAGGAAAGAGAGAGAGACTATAAAGAAACTTTATAGCTTAGCTAAGTATATAGGCTTAGCGAGACTTCATTAAGGAGTCACTTAGCGGTTACCATGGTGACGCTGCTGTTCACTTAGTGCCGTGATAAGACCTTAGTGATTAAAGGTGTTATATCTTGATAGCAATTCACGCTACACGCTTACAACTATTAAATACAACCCTTTTAAGTGAGGTAATATTACATAAAAATTTACTTATTTTAATAGCTTCGGTCGACCCAATATAAAGGTGTAGTTTTTAGGGTTATATATGGGAAATGGTAGCTCACTGATACCCCCGGCTCACTAACCCCCCCCTTTAACTTAAGTCGTTATTCTGTTGCCGCTGCTCGGGCGACCTAGCACCACCTCCAGCAATATGACTACCTTACGTACGGAGACATTATGCGCACTGCCATATCTGCTGACCACGGTGCTACGTTTCGCTTTCTATTAAACATGGGAACGAAAAGAAGATTCACCGTGAACAATTTAAGTGGAGGAAGATTAAGAAGAACGATCGTGTTAATGGCACCAAGGCGGCCGGATATGCGTGTTATGGGTAAATGACTTTCTGTAAGTATCCCGCGAGCTAGCAAGCCCCCGAATTCGGGTCCCAATGAACGATTAAACCTGGCTGAGAGCGGCTCTCCGTGAAGTGCTATCAGGGTCTAGATACGGCCTTTCCCCAAGTCCCACAGCTCTGTTGCCAAACCGATTCCCATAACCATCGTAATCAAAGGTAGCAGTGTGGAAGACGCTGCGATTATCCCAGATTGCTACGCGTTGTGTTAGCTTTGCATATGTATGTGAAGGATATTGTACGACATGAAGGCTCGAATCGCAGCAAAAACTCACCGATGTCGTTAGGGTTGTTCCACTTGAAACGGACCTGAAGATCGTGATTCTTATAGACGAGGTCTACGAACCAGGCGAGGAGCCTGGAGCTTTCTTCTTCAGTCAAGCCGTTGATGTGCTTGACGTGTCCGCCAACGGGAAAGATGCTTTTCCATCCGGTCACGGGATTTGTTCGCACGACTGGATGAACAGCCTTGAGCTCCCGTCCAACATTCTCCGGGGCACCTCGCGGCTTGTCGTATAGGTCGAAGCCAGCCCGCTCGGCAACCTTCTGGAAGGCAGGCTGCTCGAAGGTGGCAGTCAGTGTCTCCAGAAGCTTTTGGTACGGCTCGCTGATTCGGTCGTATATCTCATAGCCTGACGCCCACAGGGTGTCTAAGTTTGCCAGGGTGATCAGTATACCAACTGCTCAGGTCATGGGGGATTCTACATACCGCCCCCAGTCCGAGGAAGCTCCACTAGACGAAGAGATGTGTAGTCGGCCGGGATAGGTTCAAAAGCGATATCGCTATGCCACTGGGCGCTGCTCTGCTTCTTGGGGCTGAGTTCATCAGGGGCCGTCTTGGCGTAAAACTTATTGTGCTGCACTGAACTGATGGTGCTGATCTCCGGATCATTACCCCCAAGCTCACGCTCCGAGTTGAGTATGGGGTGGATATGGAGACCTGACGTCGCAGGCCTGCCAGTGAGTTCCCCCAGCCGAAGAATGAGTGTCTTCTGCAGTTCGTTGGTGAGGTCGGCTTGTGCACGGAAGAAGACAACACCGCGTTGCGAAACTAGCGACTGTCAGCTGCTTAAGGTACATTAGAGTAAATGGTCTGCGGCTGATTTTATACTCACTTGTGATTGCAAGATCTCTCAGAAGCTCATCTGAATTTGGTGCATTTAGCCAATCAACTAGCTTGGCTGTAGGGAACTCGCGACCGATGACCGGCGTCACATCAAACGATTCATACGAGTCAAGAGCCCCCGAGAGCCGAAGCGGCTGCCGACTAACGCTCTTAGGACTCACGCTAGAGCTTGTTGAAATTGCGGAAGGCGCCATCGTGTTGCTGTTGTACGAGGGACAATGGCGTCAACGAGATGCAACTCCGTGAGGTGTATAGCAACTTGGACCAAGAAATCTTCTCGCGAGCAGACAGATCTGCTTAATGATCATGTTGCTTCGAGTTCACCAGTGAATAATTTGGGGATCGCCTATGCTTTATAGGCGAGCAGTGGGGAGACAAGCCACCTACCCTGATAATGGGCAGTCCTCGTGGAGTCCACGGCTGATATGCTATCAGTGCAAATGATTGACACTACGTCAGACATCCCCTCATTTTGAAGTTCCCGCATCCGAGAGTAATATGGAATCAGCCAGTTGTACGTGGAGCGACCAATCGGTTCTCAGATTAAGGTCGGTGCCGAAATGACGAGCTCACAGGCCTCGATGCCGCGATACCTGCGGATTTCGGTTTGTGAGTAAACACCACGCGGATGGAACGGCAACACGAAGCGGAGTGACAGCATGTATCAAATAAGACTAAAAACATGCGTAGCATACAGGGTGACAAGAACGTGGCGTGGGGGCCTCGAGTTCTGCAGCACGTAGAAGACCATGAAGTTCTTATGACATGATAACTGGCCAATTAAGGCCGTTTGCCTTATCTTGCTAGGGTCGCTCCCACTCGCTGAAGTCGCGTTAGGAGCGCGGATACGTGCGTTATGTATCACGCCATTATTGCCAGAGATATCGTAAGTAGGAGTTTCTCCCCCTCCCCAAATTCATGGATGTGGGATATTGCTGAACAGGGCCTACACGTGAAGGTACCTGGAAGACGAAGCGGTTGGGCAGAGTCCAGGGGCATTGTTTCTGCCCGCGAATGGCACATTTCACGAACTCGGGACGCATTATGGAGACTGGCTGAAGATTGGTTAGAGAAACATGATTTCTGCACACCAGTCTATTGCATGTAGGAACCAGGGCCTAGGAGGAGCAGCGCCCCATCTCGAATATCGACACTACGGGATTGAGAGGGATGCTGACTTACAAATTGCACCAAGTACAGATAGATGATGTACCCATGTGCCTGACATATCAATCATTAGGTGGGATATCCAGTGCTTCTGTCTGAGGTCATACATACGAAGAGCCATCTCCTAGGTCGGTAGCTAATTGCAGCTCAGATAATACGTGATAATGTGGAACTCGCTCGACATGTTATCCGACTTGGCACCAGGCTCCGACCGGGTACCTGGCGTCGGCCAGTTGAGTAGTCGCCCTGGGTGCTTAAGTATGAACTCACCTAATACCATGCTACTTGCGCAAAAGTTTGTGTTACACGCCTACTCGCTGGCCGTTCTGATGCCTCTTGTGCATCACTCGCACATACCGCGGAGATTCAGCTACAACAAATCCAGCAACTTCTCCTGGTGGAATTTAAAGCAGCATGCGCCGAAAACGACACCAGACAAAAAATTAGAGTTCGATGCGTCTATTGTCACGCAGGAATGGGAGCCTAAAAACGAGGGTGAAGAGTGCCTTGTATTGTCTAGAAAAGAGGGCGAGGGGGAGCCTATATATACAGGAAAGAGGGAGCTTGGTAAGCGGCCAGGGGCCCCCACACCGCCTGTGACATCTATAGTATTCCTAGGAGGTATTTCTGCCCTTGGGGTGACCGTCGAGGCGAGGCGTTTTTGGTTTCAGCGAGTCAAGAGTTACGACCCGATGCTTCGCCACCCGGGTACTCACCACTCTTTCATTATCACAGGATCCGGTTGCCTCGATTCTATATATTCTATTCTTCTGTAAGAACTACGAACTACCCCTACGGACGAGATTTTCCCGGACTTCTATGAGCTTAGCTTCCCGGCTCTTCTTGCGTTGGGCTATTGCACTTGCGAGGTGTTCAACAGCAGACTGGAGATGGCTGTTTCTAAATGAGGTCTTGATTATCTATCCATTCCGTTTTAGCCTCATCCTGACAACTGATAGACAACATAGAGACTCCTCACACTTGTCATCGGTACCTCTGCTTACCTGTTGATGCCTGCCGGGCCTTGCCAACCAGTGAGCTGGTTCCGTGGGAGCGAAGGTTGGTTTAATGAATAGCATGTGACGGTTTCTCTTCTTGATTGGAATTTTCTTCTGGCTCACCATTTCCACGCAGGGAAGCGAAGATCTTGGTCAACCGTCTTCTGAGGGAGGATCCAAGCAAAAACACACGCACAACCGCCTAGTAGCCCATCACGCAAGCTGCTGTGGCAATGTCTGAGGGACCATGACCTGTAATAAGAACTCGGGCGCGAGTGGAAACTCGGGGTTGACGGCTGAATCCAGGCCGCTCTGCATCCTGGGCTTAGCATCCCAGATCCCTATAACGCCGCCTCTTCAGTACCTATCCACTTCCTCCCTCAAGGCCCTTGGGTTCGATACCTTTCGATCGAATCTGCCTTTTTTGGCCCACCTGACTGCCGTAGACGCGGGAAGTGTTGATAGATGGGCCATGTTTACCATAACTGCGCTGCTCCCCAGCTACCCTCACGGTGAGAACTACCTAGACCGAGAAGCCAAAACTGCTCAAGTAATCACTAACTACGGCTACACCTGGCAGCCCAACCAACAGGATGGAACTCACGAAATCGCAACACTGTGCAGACCCTTACCATATCAGCTGCTTACTCCAAACATCTATCACATAGGCTCGTGGCGCCGGCAATCAGATATATCTTTCATGATGCCTGCAGACATTGACCTGGTTCCACATGATGCGTCGTAATATAAACAAGGCGACCGGAATCTTCTAGCTAGATATTGTCTGTATGAACATTATCTTATACGGGCCAGTAAAGACGTACTACGTATTCCGGAACCAGCGCATGGAGAAAACCTAGGGATAAGCGCAGACGAGCGGCTGGAATATCGCCCATACGGCCGACCAGGCAAATAAAAGACTGGACTTTAGGTCTCAACATTCAATAATACATCACGGGAATGATTATCGCTCAACAACCGAGTGTGGTCTCATGACAGCGCCAGAGAGTGAATGTCGTCATGACGAGATGCGGGGCAAAACTCTGTCTTCCCCTCGGGTCCGGGTGACGCAACAGAAACGGGTTTGTGCAGTAGATGGAGGTGGCAGAATTGCGGAAGGCCCTCGAGACAGATATTTATAGGCAGTAGACAGCATATCAAAGGAATATGTATGCACCTTCTTACCTAGCGAAGGTAGGTGGTGCATGGGAAAGGAAAACTGTGAATTGCGACCGTATGTGCCCCGCCGCATGTTTGGTACCACCATACTTCGATGCATGTGGCGGCAGCGCCTGCCGCACATTACGAATAAATTCTAGTCGCGCTAGTAATACACAACCTCAAACTCCGTCCCCGACTCCCCGGACTTTGGCCTGTGAATCCGGCGTCTGGCTTTCGTTTAAAACACCACACGGCGCTTGCACACGGAAACAACGACCGGAATAACGGAGCGGGCAGTCACGATCGATGCGCCCGACCGAAAGCGCCTTACGGAACACACTAGAGCCAATGGAAGGTCAATAATGAGCCTTATCACGCTCGTGTGTAGACCACGGCTCACTCTGTTAGTGCTTCACACGGGGTTTTTCCCTCATCAATTTGCGCGTTACTCTCTCGTGGGTCGGGGACCGAATCACTCCACCAGGATAGGCTGCCAGACATCTCCTAATTCCGGCTTGCCCTTCTCCTCAACGACCCAATCGCGAAGCCATCAAAAGTCAACTGCGAAATACCACAAAATGGCCATGTCGACGTCCGCGTCGGCAATCCCCGCAGAGGAGCAAGCCAGACTGGTTGAGGAATCGAAGCGCCTCGCCGCTCACCAAGCCGTCAAAGACCACTTGATCCCCGAGTACACGAGGATCGGCATTGGCTCTGGCAGCACCGTGGTCTATGTTGTCGAGGCGATCGCTGCTCTTGGTCCCGGCGTCACTGCTAAGATGGCATTCTACCCCACGGGCGCGCAGTCCGAGGAGTTGATTGAGGCGGCCAGTCTGAACTTGCAGTACATCAATAAGCTGCCCGCTGGCGAGCAGTTAGACGTTGCATTCGACGGGGCCGACGAGGTCGACGACGACCTCAACTTGATCAAGGGCGGGGGCGCCTGTCTCTGGCAGGAGAAGATTGTCGCAGCTAGTGCCAAAAAGTTTGTGTGCGTGGCCGACTTCCGCAAACTATCACCGCGCCTTGGCACCAACTGGAAGAAAGGAATCCCCATCGAGGTTCTCCCCATGGCTGCCCCAAGGGTGCTGCATGAGCTAAAGCAGATGGGCTCTCACAATCCTCGCATCCGCCCGGGACTTCCGGGAAAGGCCGGGGCAATCGTCACGGACAATGGCATGTGGATCATCGACGCGCCCTTTTCGCCACTTCTTCTGCCCCGAGACGGTGAGAGTGGCATTCAGGCCGGAAACGGCGAGAATGGCGTCTGGACGGTCGATGCCCTGGCAGATCGGCTAATCAAAATCCCCGGTGTTGCTGAGATAGGCTTGTTCTACGGAAAGAACGGCCTGGAGGTATCGACCGGCGCTCAAAAGCCGGTCGCGGCATATTTTGGGATGGCAGATGGCAGCATTCAGCTAAAGGAGCCAACCGCCTCATAGATAAGTCTAGCTTACGACATCGACACAGGGAGGGGAGCGATTGAAAAGGGTAGGGATGAAGCAATGATCAGGAGCAGGATGAGGAGCAGGATCATGACCATGATCATGATAAATGCGGGAATATGTTAGCTCTTGGTGGAAATCACATCTGAAGGTAGTCAGTCACATTGATCACCGCCGGACAGACTTGACGAGTTTAGGAGAGTCTTAAAATGACATGTTGATAGTCAAGTGAGCAATAAGCGGCGTCCTGTCCCTGTGCACCCTGGCACATACCTATGCGTTGGACCTTTGGACAATTCCCGTCAATCCCGGACGGGCTATGGGATGTCCCGGAAGTGCCGCACCGCGAGCGCTCCCGTCATCGGACCAGTAGACTGGCGTGACTGGCACATTGACTCACTCAGACACCTCTCTGGGCAAATAAAATCTATTCGTGAGACCACGGTGCTGTCAGCGGGCCGGTTGATGACGATTTCAATTGTCTCTTTCAATTACAGGTTCTAAACCCGTTTCCGGTCCGATGCTTCATGAAGCCGGCTATACGTCATCGTCGTGTTCTGACAGCCCGGTATGCAGCTTTGCTCCTGTGCCGGCAACGTGCAACAAGCTCATCTGCTTACATAAGCCTTCCCACCCTCTGCTTCTACGCATCACTTGAGAGTCCGCTGGCGCCTCTGTCTGCAGCCCGAGCGGGGACCTGTTCGATATTCCTTGTCTCGGCGGACGGCGTTTGCAGTCCTTTGCGTCTGAGGCAGATCTCAAGCGATAGGCCAATCACCAAGTAGCGCATTGGCATAGGGCACGATGCGGCTCGGAGGTCAGAAGCGTTTCGGCTGTTTGAGGATTGTGAGGGCTGTAGTGGGTCTGGGCCGTCTGGCCGTCTGGCCATTTGGATCTTCAAGGCATCCGGCCGACGAAGCACACAATTCTCTCGAAACTGTTCCGTTCGGACAGATCGGCTCGAGTTAGGACTAATAGGACGTCGCGGCAAAAAAGATTTTTTTTGCAGCCTTTCCCCCGCGACCTCTTCATTCTATGGTCTTGTGCTGTGGTATTAGGGATAAATCGGAATTTATGGTCAAAGCAAATAGACGGGCTGTGGAGATCCGGCGACTCAGTTAAGGGTTCGGGCGAAGCGCCGGTGGCTGGGCTTCGCGCAATCTGGCGATTGGCCTTATGGTTCGCCCCGAACTGAGGTGGACGGGCTTACGAAAATAGGCAATGCAGGCTGGACCTGACGGACATGGTCAGAGATTCTTTGGATATCAAGCATTTGACCTGAGATTTGTAGGGTGCATTTCGCGCCGCCCGGACCTGCGTATTTTTACCATCATGCAGGAGCAAGGCGGTCGTGGCAAGGGGTTGCACGGCTGAAAGGGGGCGGAAGTTGCAAGCGCCGAGTCCGTCTCGGGAGGTATGTGTTGGCCCGCAACCTGGCTTTCTCGGGGATTTTAGCCCTCAAGGAGATGAAAGGTTGATCGTGATTCCGGGAAGCCCACAGACAGCAAAGACCATTCACGCGGTCTAAACCGCACGTTTATTGCACATCCTCTCCATGACGTTTCACTAACAGTTACTTATCAACTAACGCAACGGAGTCTCTTACCTACAGGTGAATGCCTTGAATGGGGCCGTCCTGGTAATTGCTGGTACCTAACTAGAACTGAGTGCATCTGTGTTGTGTTAATTATGGACGCTGAGCCGGTGGGTTCCGGAGCGTTAAAAACGCAAATTTGTGAGTGAGACCGGCGCCGTCACCTCGAATTCAGGTAAGTCCGAAAGCATAAAAAGGGGGGCTTGCATGAAGGAGGGATCGGCCTTCACGGTTGCTTGGACGCGGCGCCAAGCGCCCAAGAGCACTGTCACAGGTTGGACGAGGCTCGGGGGCCTTTTTATGGACAATCCAGACAAGTTTTGTCACACAGGTCCGTCTGCAGTATCCAAGAGCTCTTTCTTGTCTGTCCCCGGATGGTTAAAGACTAGGTCTCCAAAAGAACATGAGTTCAAGGGCATCGGCGGTTTGCTTTATAGCTGTGTGGGATGCATTGGCCCTCGGCCGGGCGCTGTCGGCTACCTACCGCTCTCTGCGGCATTGAGTTATGTTCACTTCGTGTCGGCAGATACGAGATGCTTCTGTCTGCCCCTCCCCTACGTATTACGCCTGGTGTCCGGAAAGTCCGGATTGGACAGGCAGCAATGAGAGAAAAAGACCGGATCGCTGTGGGCTTAGATATCCCCGCATTCAGGATAAAGAGCCGGACGTCCTGGGATTTAATTTGATTGCGCCGACTGAGATTGATGCTCCCATAATCGGGGTTGCCGTGCGGGAACTCTCTGTGTGAAGATTTTGTGGTTCGTGGGCTCGGCGGGGGAGCGGGCGCCCGACCAAGGATGGCGCAGCTTCGAACGGACGGCGGCTCCAGAAACGGAATCTGCCAGAGAACCAGCCATGACGGCCAACAGCAACAAATGGCAAAGATAGAGCTGAATACCATACCAGGATAAATGAGAAACAGCTTAAGATGGCCTTTATATATGTGCGACCCTATATAGCAGACTTAGCTATTTAGCCTGTGGCTATGTGAACGGGCGCAGCTAGATCAGCGACGAGGAAGGACCGGCGATGATGAACAGGAGGACCCGACGGGCGGGAGACCGAGACTTGAAGCGAGAAGGCTACGTTTATGGGAACAACTGTCTACGATGGAGCACACCATGCATCTTTCGGGAGCTCTGCCTAGTCCCGAAGGGCACCCGTATGTTTTCGTGTGTTTGAACATTCTGACACTAATGGATTGCAATTGCAACTGGCGCTTTTTCGTCCGAGATTTTCGCTCGTGCCGTCCGAGGGGCACAATGCGAGACACCCGCATTGGGGTCAACAAGGTGTAAAAGTTTGACAATTGCAAAGCTTCTTCCCAGACATCGGGGCAGTGGTTCCCATGACCGGGCTTGGGGGTATAATGCAATGCATATTCGCTTCTATTTTGTTCGTGGGTTTTTAGACAGCAAGTCCTCCGTATCATAGGTGAGACGGCTGAAAGGATCGGGGCGCCGCCGCTGCATACAGAGCTCAGGGTGCTCCGGCTTATCAAAAGCGAGGACGCGACTACCTCACCTATGGATCCGCCGGGATTCAGAATGATGCAATCAACACGTTGAACAAGGCGCGGACGAGCGAGGAAGAGCAGTCGCCGACGGAGTCAATCTGAACGCTCAAAATGATAACCTTACGGGTGTGCCGGGGCGTGAATTTTCCTTGGGTTTTGGCGCCTGTTGAGGGTTCCGCATGCCATCCGGAGCCACAAAAAGCAAGGGCCGTACGGCATGTATGTAGGACTGACCTACACCGCGGCCCTGTGCTGCTGGTGGGAGGACGCCAACTCCGGCCTGCACCGACGCAGCGCATGGAACACAGCGCCAAACGTTGCAGGCTTCCCTCGACAATACCGCAGCCGCCACTACGTCGCTGCACTGAGGCTGGTCACTACACCCCTTGATTAATACTGCGCCTGGCGTGCATGTGATGGACCAATCGATGAAGGGCATCAATCTAAAGGAGCCTGCTTGATGAACCAACCCCAGAAGTGAAGCTGGCAAATGATCCTTATTTATCACTACCTCAGTGGAAAATATAGAGAGCCGCGCCTTAGGCAAGGTTCGCATTGACAGAGGAGGATAGGCAGGTGGACAACGGGCAACATACAGAGTACTTCGTTCTATCCAAGCCAAGGTGACCGTACCTGAGATTGTCGCATGCACACGAGGTTTGCTTTTCACGCTGTACTGGATGAGGTCCTGTACGTACATGTACAGCAGGTAAGGCAGGTCATGTACTTCGCCTTACCTACCGATCAGCGGCTGGAATGACTTGAGTATGTACTGAGTACGTAGTATCTTTACTGAGATATCTCGAGGTCCCCCGTCTACTTCAACAGCCAGCAAATTTTCTTCGAAACTCTTTAGACTGAAGATGGCATTCGACTCCGATGGCGCGAAATGTACCTTGAATGCCCGTGCTGACGGCGCTGAGAGGAGGTACCGCTGAGAGTGCTGCGTGCTGGACAGCGACTTTACCCCCAGGTCCCACTTTAGTCCACGTCTTCCTTGAAACCCCCGGCACCATCAGCCGATCCGCCCGCTCGATTGTGGCCCTTTCCTCTGAGCTGCCGCCGCCTCTCTTACCTCGCTTCCTGAGGTTCCCAAGTCCGCCCGAAACCTTTTTACCCCCATCGCTCCCCGTCCTTCCTGTCCACCTTCCTTTTTTTCCTTCCTCTTCCTGTCCGACCGAGTCAGTCACCGCTCCGAGAAGGCTCCCGTGTCATATTTTTTACTCGTGTGTTCTTTTAATTCTCATTCTTCATCATCACCTGGCTCCGCGTCTGCGATCGGCATAGCTCCGGACATTTCCTCTTGTGCCGGTCTTTGTCGGTCTTCCGAGTCGCGTGCATTCAGAGGCCTTCTTCTCCATCCAGTCTCGCCCGGCGGTCGGTGTTTTCCGCACCATTCGCTCTGCTGTTCAAAACGCCACCGCAAGTTTGTCGAGGATGACGTCGGTTGTGCGATCTACAGCCCTTCGCGCCGGCGGCGCCTGCGTGCGCTGTCGAAAGGGCAAGACCAAATGTGTCTACGAAAATGGCAGAGCACCATGCAAGAACTGCGCAAAAGGCATGCATGAATGCTACCTTCCATCAGAGTCAATGAGCCATGGCGGCCATGGAGTATCACCAGCTCGAATTCCGCAGCGGTCGCGAGAGTCTCTGCCTAGCGAGCGTACCACTTCGGGCACGTCGGGCGAACGCCAGGCACCTCCCGCCTCATCAGCGTCGCGTCACGTTTCAACAAACAGCGAGAAGTACGTATTGTCCTTTCTTCTACGTGTCCATTCTTTCTAAGTCTACTTGTACGGCAAGTGTCTTTTCTTTTTTTCTTCAACTGTGTGTGTATTGGTTGAGCGTTTGTTGTGCGCCTCGTTTTTTGGTGTTGCGTGTCATTTCTGCGCGCACTCAAATTTCCGGGCGCCTTCATCCGCCGAACCTGCAGTTTCTTGGCGTTTCCCCTCGGAGGCCAGCCCCATTTTTCTCCGCCCGGCCTTCAATTTCCCAAACCGTCACTCAATTTTTTCCCTTGCTCCGTGCGCACCATCCCGTCTCAGTCCCGAGTTTCTTGGCTTGCTGCCCCTCTGCAAACGGAGCCCCTCCCAAACTCCTCCGTGTCAGAGCGCAATACCCGCCATCACACATCGTCAAACGGAAAGAGAGGGAAAAGAAGCAAAATTGACTGATGTTGCTGGAGCAACCCCCACCATTATCATCAACAAAAAAAGCACTTCTCTTATCAGGTCACATGTCGCAAAGGACAGGGCACATGATCATTTTTTTAAATGTCGAGCTTTAGCCTTGCGTGCACGTTCAAGCCTCGTTTCTGATGCCCACGATCTCGACCGGTCCCGGCTAACAAAGAATGGCGCACCCGCCACGGCACAGGCTTACTCCCGAGTTGATGCAAGAATGCGAAAGAGTTATCTCTAAAACAATCCCGGCATGTGTAGCCTTCCACAAGCCGTCGTTTCTTCAGCAGCTGAAGAATACCACCATGGACCCCACCATGGTCAACGCTTTGCTCACCACTGCGGCTCGGTAGGTTACATTCCCGCCAATCTCCACTACTGGTGGTTCTCGCTTAGACACACCTGGTTCTGCCTCCGAGGAGCTGCCTCTTGCGCAGGGGCTCCTCGACAGCACAACTTGTTATGCGACGCGCTTGTCCGAGAGTTGTTCTGATGGTTTTCGCAGACATTCGCCTGCTATGATCCGGCGATATGGGGGCCACGGAGGAGGCACTGCTGCCGCTGAGCATTTCGCCAGCAAGACCATTGCCCTTATCATGACAGCTTTGGACCAGCCCGGGCTTGCCGATATACAAGCCCTCTGCTTACTGGTTGTCCACGAGTGGGGCTGCCGCAATGCTGTCCGTGCCTACGTCTATCTGGGACAGGCAGCTCGCATGGCGCAGATGTACCGCGTCGTTCACCATCACCATCGCCAGTCTGCCGACCCGGACCAGTTCCTTCAGGACGAGTCCTTCCGCCGGACTCTCTGGCTCATCTACATACTCGACTGCTTCCTTACCAGCAGTCCTGGTCGTCACCCGGCCTTGTCGTCACACGACGTGAATGATGTCTCCCTGCCCTGCCTTGATATGAACTACCACTTCGGCACCCCTGTTACCGTGCGCACGCTCAACGGGACTGCGCCGTCGTTCGTGGATGAGACGCCAGCGCCCCTCGGCGATGTTGGCGAGTTCGGCCACATTGTGCTGGCAACCAAGGCCTGGCGGAACGTTGTGGAGATGATGACAACCACTAACTTGGAGACTTTTACCGAAGACATGTGTTTTCCGCTTGAGCAAGAGATTGACGGCATCCGACAGTCGCTGCCCATGCACTTCGCCGACAAGCCGGGCCACATCACTCTCCATATCACCATGGGCAGCGGCTACACGTACGCCATGATACACTGTCTCCTCAACTGCGCCACTATCTTTGTCAACCGCCGCCGCATCCTCCAGGTTGTCACGGCCGAGGAGTTCACTATGGACACCTGGCGGATATCATCCTCTCACGCCGATGTAGGGACCATCGACCGCATTTTCGCTGCCTCGCACAGTATCATTCACTCGTTGCTTGCCCTCGAGCACGGCGCAGACAAGGATAATATCCTTTGCTTCCCGATCTTCATGCTCTTTGCTGCCTTCACTGCGGGCTCTACCGTAGCTTACCTCACCCTCAAGGGTCTTGCGCCGCCGAACGTCACCGAGTCAGCGTCCGGGATCGTGCGTGATAGTTTGAGGCTCTGCCAGGAGGGTTCTGAGTCCTGGCCCCTTGTGGTGCCTTGGCACCGGCATCTCTCTGTTATGTCCAAGGTGCTACGGGAGGTCAATAATGCTTCCCGTGACCGCGATCACGATTCGCGCGAGGATAGCAAGACAAATCTTCATGGCTCTCCTTCGATCAAGGATGACGTTGCCAGTCAGCCAGACACGAATCCCGACGTCATGGACTATGACCAGTCTCAGCCGGCTGGATCCCAGGCTCCGATTCTCTCCCGGGTAGAAGGCCGAGAGAGTGAGCCCCCACTCCCGAGACGGACCGGCATCACGACAATTAACGGTGGATCGGCTGGGGCATCAACTCCGGCAACGGCCAGTCCGCCTTCAGGCATTCAGCCTAAGCTGGACTCACCTGATCCGACTTCGTCAGCTTCGGTCACTGGTGGCATGCAGGCCCCGAACGCAGGTCCGGATGTGGATATGACTGCGCTTGAGCTCTGTTCAGCCTTTGAGCGACAGCTGCTTGAGCTGGATGACCTGGCAGCCTTTATGGGAGGCGGAGTGTAAGTTGCTTTGCGTTACTTTGCCTGATACAATGAGTTGATTGGCTGACGTTGGTTAGTGCTCCCAGCTAGTTTCTAAGTGCTATTACTATTACACTATCAAATGTCTTGTTTTCGTGTTGGGCCCTGAGCTCTTCTGTATCATTGTAAGATCTGGAACCCGGGCAGGACTCGCTCGCCATGTAAGATGACGACTGGTATATGGAATGGGGGAATGGGGGACTCAAGGCTCGGAAAAGGCGCGGCATTGCACTTGTATCACTACTGCTCTTTGTGTTATTGCTCTATATCATCCAGGCCATTGAAGGGGAGCCGCGTGGAGCGGTCTCAGGCGTTTGGTGTGAAGGCAGATTTTGTTTGTAATCACGTCGGGATTCTTTTTCTTCTAATCCAAGATACTTTCGGCAGGATGGGAAGCAAGACCCATAGATCAATATCTGTGAAGTCGCAGACAAACTTCAGGAAGCTAGCAGTGGACGTGAACCTTGACGTGGATGCTCCACTAATCCGTCGTACCTGTTAAACAGCCGCCTCTTATTTCTTCTCGTCCCTTGCATCATGAGCTGCTCATAGTGGACCCTAGCGTCCCCGCAACCCGGCAGCGGGGTTAGCAGGGCGTGCATAACGTGCCTGGCCTGAATCGGATCCAGGAGCTACGCATCTCAGATCTGCAGTTCGCACGAGCGCATTCATGGGCCGGATCTGCAAAACACAGCGTGGCAACCCCGGGACGGGAGAGATTATCGCTCCCACCACCCTTGACTGCCGTCAGGTAGAGCAGCCCACGGCACCTCAGTCTTCCATCGCTGTGAAAATGGGTCCAGCACAAATATCCACCACGCCGATGCCCGATGCAAACTGGCGCAAAAGTCACCAGCAATCGCCTGATGACGAGGTATGGGCCTTTGTGGCGGTTATGCCGGACAGTTTCCAAGTCTGTATGCTCCTGTTGCATATATTCCGGTGAAGGCATTTTCCTTCCTGGACGATGGACCGTACATACGCACACGTACCGACAGGACCATTAACACAGTCTGTGTGCTCAACGGTTCATCTTTCCTTTGGGGTGTCAGAGTATAATCCGGACATACAAAACGGTTCACAAGCATGGATATAATCCGGGAGAGTTTCTTCGGCCGCTGTGTCCGCCTCATCACCCGCAACAGGGTCTTCAAGTATCGTGAAGAGAAAGACCCCTTGTTGTGGAAGCGATTTGTCCACATCGAGAAGTCACGCAACCTTGCGTTGCATGGTCAAACACAAGCGCCCAGCAACGCAGGTGCGCACCACCAGGAGGATGCAAGTCGACCGGCAACGGCAACGGCCGCGGGGTCGGCTGATGACTCCTCAGCATCATCGATAACGCAGGTCGATCACACACAGAGGGCCTTGGACTTTGGTTTCGAGAGGAAAATCGACCCCGAGAAGGGGAAAGATTACTTTCTCGTCGACTGGTTTGGGCCCGACGATCCAGAGGTGAGTAGATCTCGAAGTGACCGAGCCCCCCCGATGTTCCCACGGTGTCGCTGACAGCTGGTTCCTATCAACAGAACCCCCAGAACTGGTCGTCATTCAAGAAAAGCTTTGTCACGTTTGAGATATGCTTCCTCACCTTTTCGGTGTATATCGGGTCGGCAATCTACACGGCCGGCATTCTCGACGTGTCAAGAACGTTCGGGGTGTCTCAGGTGGCAGCGACACTCGGCTTGTCCTTGTTTGTGGCTGGGTACGGCCTGGGACCGATGATCTTTGCTCCGATGTCCGAGATTCCGCAGATCGGCCGGAACACCGTGTATATCCTGACGCTGTCCGTCTTTGTGGTCTTCCAGGTGCCGACCGCGCTGCCGGCCAACTTTGGCATGCTGTTGGCGTTTCGCTTCCTGACCGGTTTCATCGGCTCTCCGTCGCTAGCAACGGGCGGCGCGTCCATCGCCGATATGTACACACCGGCGAAGCGTACCTACGGCCTTGCTCTATGGGGTGTCGGCGCCGTCTGCGGGCCGACATTGGGACCCCTGGTCGGCGGCTTTGCCGCTGAACATGAGGGTTTCCGGTGGCCCATATGGGAGCTCATGTGGCTGTCCGGATTCGCGCTCGCAGTCCTCGTTTTCTTCCTTCCCGAGACATCTCCCCACAACATCCTATACCGACGGACCCGGAGGTTGCGCAAGCTGACTGGCAATGACAAGCTCGTCTCCGAGGGCGAGCTGATAGGCAAGGAAATGTCAGTTAAGGACAGTTAAGGACATTGTGACGATGACCCTGATCCGGCCCTTCACGCTGTTGTTCACGGAGCCGATCGTGTTCGTGCTGGATCTTTATATCGCGCTGATCTACGGCCTGCTCTATATCTGGTTCGAGTCTTTTCCCATTGTTTTCATCGGCATATATGGGTTTAGTCTCGGTACTCAAGGCCTTGCCTTTCTCGGCATTCTTGTCGGCACCGTCGTGGTTATTCCCCCTTTTGTCTGGTACCAGCACAAGTACATTGAGCCCAAGTTCAACGCGGACGGTGAGCTGAAGCCCGAGTGGCGTCTGCCGCCTTCTTTCGTTGGGGCCTTCGCAATACCCATCTGCCTCTTCTGGTTCGGCTGGACAGCTCGCGAGGGTGTGCACTGGATAGTACCAATTATCGGCACCAGCTTCTTCGCCATTGGCGCATTCTTTTTATTCAACTCCGTCATCAACTACCTCTCCGACGCTTACCCGGATTACGTCGCAAGCGTGTTGGCTGGAAATGACTTCTTTCGGTCCAGTTTCGGAGCTGGGTTTGTAAGTTTTGCCACGCACTCAAGAGTAGGGGTGATATACTGACAATAGTGTTAGCCGCTCTTCGCTAGTGCCATGTATAAGAACCTGGGCGTGGATTGGGCAAGTTCGACACTGGGCTTCATCTCTATCGCCTTCATCCCGGCTCCCTTCATTCTGTTTCGTTACGGCCACTGGATTCGAAAGAAGAGCCGTTATGCCAGACAAGACTTCTGAAAGCAGCGTTTCTTATGTTTACAACTTGCCTTCGCCACGCCAAGTTGCAGTGTCGAGGGGAGGAATCAAGGGCTGACCAGGTTAGCGGGCGCGTGTGTACTTATTTAGATTCAGCTTTATCGGAATCCTAGCCTCGTGGATCTCTATGGCTTTCTTCACGCTGTCAATACGTAGACATCGCTGGGCAGCTGTGTATACGAAGCAGACGCACTACAACATCCTCTGTTCGATGGCAATGTGTAGTTAGGCAACTCGGCCAACAGGGCTATATGACCAGGGATTGGACACTGCGGGGAACAACCCGAGCCTTTGTGTATCAATCCGAATCTTTGGCGTCGCGTAGTAGTGCATGATATTAGTCAGAATGCCGAAAAAAATACACATACCCATGCCTTGTCGGGCAATGAGGAAGACATCGACGACGAGTTAGGTCGGGATGAAAGGGACTGATCATGACTGCAACCGGTGCCTTCCATATGGCGCGGGCAATCAAAACATCCTCACGTTGCAAACATCAACTGCCGGCACCTAGACAGTCGTTTCCAATCAGCTCTAGCAGCGCTTTCCACCATAGCCTGGCGTGATCTTTTCGCGTTTCGCGAGCGCGGTGAAGGACTTTTGTGGGTGAGACTACCACCATGAAGGAGCCGCGCTGATAACCGTTGATGTGGGGACTGACCACCCTGCGAGAGCTGATTTGTCCCGATGACGCCAAGGACAAGAAAAAGACCCAGCTCGATCGATCTTAGCGTCCCGTTCTCGGCGTTACTCGACCATTAGAACGTGCGCCGATGGAACGCCCCCGGACCAATTTTAAGCTTCTGAATGGTTCATCATTTTCTTCAACGCTCCTCAACAGCACCGCGGGGCTGGACTTGGGGTCAGACGACCGGAGAAAATAGGGACTTCGTGCAAGTTGACACAACCGTTACGTTGTGTTAAGCTTGCGGGCGTTTTAAGTTTGCATGCATGGGACGAACCGTGACGGTACGTACACTAGTTGCGCGTGGGGCAGCCGGACCCTTAACCTAACGTCAGCTTACGGAATTCTCCAGCACCACTGGGGCTCCCTAGGTTCTCGGGGCCGCCGCGCGGAAAAAAGCGCGGGAGGATGATCTCAGGCAGCTGCTAGCAAATGGGCGACGATCCGTTAAATCCGTATCATTCCGCATAATTACTCGCCATCTCTCCGATGCCTGCTCGATGCTCGAATGAGAGAGACGAGGATGACGGCAAGAGGCCTATAGCAGTGGCCCAGAATCATGTCCCCCCCCGGGCGCGACCGGCGAGGGTCGGCAATCTCGACCTCCCTCCTCCATTGATGTCGATCTCCCCCTTGCTCTGGGGCTCTCCGCACCTGCCATGCCACATTTGTGGTGACCCCGCATTCGTTAGGTTCTGAACAGGGTTCCGGCTTTGTGGTCGTGTACTATTTCTTGCCGATTCCTCAGCCGATCTTTTCACAGTCTCGTGCTCCTTGTTCTTCTTCTGCAGTATATATATGCGGAGTATCTCCGGTCTGCTGCAGCTTAGAACAGAGCTCGAAGTGTGCTCTTCAGAACTGGAGACCCACAGCAGTATCGAGCAGCAACCTTTGCGATAGCGAGCATTGCCCGTCATGGCCGACATGGAGAAGGCAGCTGCTGACCCCATTTCTCACCCGGGCGCGGGCCCTGCCGACGAGCAGGACCATGCACCGCACCACGGCATGTCTGCTAGCGAGTACATTGCTACGCGCTTCACAAGTTTGAAGCCGCCGATGCTTGCTGCTCCGAACCCCTTCCGCCTTCTTAGAATGATTACCCGCATGCAATGGGCCTTTTTCGCCGTTGCATTTATTGCGTGGGTATGTCTTCTCAGGTTCCAACGCTGCTCTGCGCTTGCATATGAACGGACCATGCTGACACTTCGTCTCTAGACCTGGGATGCATTCGACTTCTTCACCGTCTCGCTCACCGTGAGTGATCTTGCTGCGGATTTTGGCAAGTCCAAAACGGACATCACTTGGGGCATTACCCTAGTTTTGATGTTCCGATCTGTTGGCTCCATTCTGTTCGGCATCGCCGCTGATCGCTATGGGCGTAAATGGCCTTTTATCATCAACAATGTCTTGTTCATTATCCTCGAGTTGGTATGTACCATTTCTTTTCCCCTGCTCTTTATTTGGCGTAGTTGGCGTCTCTTGGGCTCGGATCAAGCATTTTTCAAGCTTTAATGCCGAGTTGCCGAGACGCCACGCATTTCTTGGCCACGCCAATGGGCTGCATCTGCCGAGCCGGACACTTGTTTGTGCCGGCCGTAGCAGCGGCAGTTTGCCCGGAGCAGCAACCGTCGGGCGACTTGGCAGCAGCACAAGTATGGTGCTTGCGGAATGCCGAAATCTTGACGCCACAAGCATGAAAAACTTGCAATGTCTGGGATATGCTGATTTTGCGGCTAGGGAACTGGCTTTTGCCAAACGTACAGCCAATTCCTGACATGCCGAGCCCTTTTCGGCGTCGCCATGGGCGGTCTCTACGGAAACGCCGCGGCCACTGCCCTCGAGGACCTCCCAGAGGAAGCTCGTGGGCTGATGAGCGGTATTCTCCAGCAGGGCTACGCTTTTGGCTATCTCCTCGCCACGGCCTTTGCCCGTGGTCTTGTCGACTCGACGTCGCACGGATGGCGCCCGCTCTTCTGGTTCGGCGCATGCCCTCCGGTCTTGATCATCCTGTTCCGGCTCATGCTCCCCGAGACCCAGATCTACCAGCAACACGCGAGCGTTCGTCGGACTGCCGAGAGCAGCGGTCACGACAGCGTCTCCAAAACGTTCATTCGCGAAGGCAAGGTGGCCCTGAAACGCCACTGGATCCTCTTGACCTACCTCGTCCTGTTGATGGCTGGCTTCAACTTCATGTCGCACGGCTCGCAGGACTTGTATCCGACTCTGCTCACGAACCAGTACGGATTCAGCGCCGACGCCCTCACCGTGACCCAGGTCGTGGCAAACCTCGGCGCCATGGCCGGTGGCACTGTGGTTGGCTTTTGCAGCCAGATCTTTGGCCGCCGTCTCAGCATCATTGTCATGTGCGTCATCGGCGGCGCCTTGCTGTATCCCTACACCTTTGTGTCCTCCAATGCCGTCATTGCCGCCGCTTTCTTCGAGCAGTTCTGCGTTCAGGGCGCGTGGGGTGTCATTCCCATCCACTTGATGGAGCTCTCGCCTGGCGCCTTCCGGACCTTCGTCGTTGGCACCTCTTACCAGCTTGGAAACCTGGTTTCTTCGGCATCTTCGACCATCGAGAGCACCATCGGCGAGCGCTTTCCCCTGCCTCCCAAGGACAAGGTTTCCCGCTACGATTATGGCAAGGTCATTTGCATCTTCATGGCCTGCGTCTATGTCTATGTCATTATCCTGACCTTGATTGGGCCCGAGCACTTGAGCCGCAAGTTCGACGTTGCCCACGATGCCGATGTGCGCGAGGTTGCTGGCGAGGAGACTATTGCCGCCGCCATCCACCGGCGCGAGCGCCTGGGCATGGGCCTCAGCGACGAGGACCTGGAGGATGCTGCCGAGGTCAGGCGTCAAGAGGCTGCAGAGAGAGAAAAGGCCGCTGTGCGTCACGTCTAAGGAGCTAACGTCTTTGGTAAATATTGTTTTGGATACCTGACCTGATACCTTATTTTTAGATTGCTTGCATTTAAGCAAGCATTGGATCAAGATTTTTGTATGACGAATGATTGGATGAAATGAGTATGGACATAAGGATGTGATGATGATGTTAGACAGGGAATCCTTATGTAGCGTACAAGCTTGTGAGCAGTATATATACCTTCGTTTTGCATGGATCTGAGGGGCCACTGCTATGCCGTGGCCAGGTCTATCAACGTAATAGGCAATATGATATTGTCATCTAAGTAGTGTAAACATGACTGTGTGTGTGCTTGTGTGTGCATAATGATTGCCATCACACCTGACGAGACGGCAGTGTTGTTCCCAGAGGAAGCAGAGCAACCGGAAATAGAAGTGAGCCGCGACGGGCAGTTGACTTGCTGCTAGTTGGCATTCCACCCGTTGATGTCACCCTTGGCCCAGTTGAACCTCCAATAGCACCCGCCCGGTAGATTCTGCGGGAGACTGGCACATGAATTGCTGCTGTCAACGCCCCCGTTCTGGTTGCCCCTGTTGCGACGGACCTCGGTTAGCAACTGAAGCAGTTTGCTGTACGTACAAGGTACGTAGAGACAAAGGTGTAATTCGCCGCTGCCACATCCCGACCTGGCGTCCAGAGCGACGTTGTTGGAGGCCATAGGGTTGTTGTTTATGTCGCAGACTCTGGGGACGCCCCTGTTGCATAAATTGTGTGGTTAACAGTCCACTTATTGGGTAACCTTCGGGGGTATGAAATAGGGGGAGCTTACTGCACATTCTTCAGGTTTGTCGACCACGCACAAGCTGGTTTTGCAACTGTTGTGTGTTCACGTCAGCGGATACTTGGCTTAGCCAGAGAAGGACAATAGCCATGTCCGTGGCCGAGTACCTACGTACCAGTCTGATGTTGTGTAAGTCTTCCCGGTAAGAGCCATGGCCAACGGCAGCATGCCACTGGCGAGGATCAGACCAATACCCGAGAGGCGCATGATGAACGATGTTCTTGAGCCACAGCAGGTCTTAGGGTGAATAGAAGGGAAGCTGGTGTGAACCTGTCGAGGGAGGTGTAGACATCTGCCAGGCTGTGGAAGTGAAGATTCAATCGGGTAGATATTGCTTTTCTCTTGCTTAACTCACGAACGATGCTCCCAGGTCAGCCTGGAATGAGGGCTTGGAGCCGGCGTAAAGAAAGTACAACTGCTCGGGGATTTCTGGCAAGAGCCTTCTGATTGCTGCGGGTACATGTAGTTATTGGGACTACGTCGGAGACTTTACCTAAGCGAAGTGTGTATGTCGTTAGCATCGCCGGAAGCTGAGGCAATGCTAGATTGACCACCCCGTCCTCGACTCCAGGTACTTGGGTTGGTTGGCTTCAGACCGAGACGGAGACCCGGGTAAAGGTTTACGCAAAGCTTGGTTGACGGGCCCCCGAGCTGCTCGTAACCTGGCCATCCACATGTTGACCGCGTGCGTCTGTTGACCCGTACCTGTTTTGCAATTGTTTCGTGAGCTCTGATGAGGATGACGAGAAGCAACGTTCCAAGTGCTGAGGCAACGATAGCGAGCTTTCTCGTGGCTTAGTGCTCCCTGCATATTGTTCATTCAGGCTTGCAGGACTATTTCGTAGTCACCTGCGAGTGTGTCAAAGCTGCAGCTGCGCATCGAACGAAGTATAATGTATCTGGCTCTTGACGAGCTCCTTTCCATTCTCGGACGACCGCACGCTGCTAGACCGGGAAACAACAATCGAAAGCTGTCCTACAACGGCTGATGATTAATGCTTATACACCACTCGCCCGCCCGCCCGCATGGCATGCGCCTTTTGCCACTTGCTCGAGATGCGAGGTAGCCTATCGGATGGTTTGCGAGCTAGATGGTGCTTGTTTACATGTATTCCTGATATTTTGACTGACCAACGAACGTGAATAACTATTGCCCTGCAGACACTCACACATGTGGTACCGATATGTGGCCTCACAGCAGCCATTGACTCGAGTGGCGGTGGCGCGTGTACTGAATTGAGCTTACCGAAAATAATGATTGCTTGGCCTGACCAAGCAGAATACCTTAAGGACTACGGGAAGAACACCTTGCCTGGTGCGTGGAGCTGGACGAGAAGCAGCACGACTCAAGTTCAAGCGACCAGGCAAAGAACTCGTTGTCGTAAACAAGCCTCTAACTCTTGCTGCTGCTCTCTCCATTCCCTCCTGCGCCGACTGCTTTGTGCAACTGCATGATCATCTCCTTCAACTGCTCTACCTCTTCCCTCAGCTTTCGGAGCTCGAGCACAGCAGCCTCTTCCTCGAGGTTGCTCTTGGCCGAGTCAACCGTCTTCTTCCAGCCATCAGACTCAAAGTCCACCCGGTCGGCCAACTGCTCCCACTCTTCGACGGTATCATCATCTTCCTCCCCACGGGCTCGGTTTGAGCAGATCTCGGCTGCCGTCCGAGTCTCGAAGTAGGCAGAGACAAGAAGGAGCGGCGAGTAGATGAAACCCATGACGATGTCGTTGATGCGCTCATAACTCTTCTTGTCCATCCACCATTCGAGCGGCAAGGCCAAGACGAATATCTCAATCAGGTTGAATGGAGGAATGTAGACATTCTCATCGGGCGCCCGGACAAACTGCATGCACTTCTGCGCGAACATGGCGAGATATTCATCGTTGGCATTGTCGTAGATGTCCTCGTAGGCCGAGTTGTACAGTGCAATGAGGATGTTGAGCAGCACAACCTGAAAGAGAGAAGATGCGATTAGCATGGCTGTTGCATGCCCTCCACGGAAGTCTGAGAGAGAGTTCACTCACCATGACCACAAAGGTAAAGCAGTAGTACAGAATCAAGCCAAAAGGATGCTGAAACTTCTCGAAGCCGCTAAAGTCCGGGCTCTGCATAACGGCATTGGCCATGGACTGGATGATGAAAACCACATCTCCGGCAACCTGATCGTCGGCGTAATCCAGCCCAATGAACGACTGCAAGAAGCCGATGATAATGACTGCCAGGAGGGCAAAGAAGATGATGGACTCCTTCATCATGACCTTGAGCACTACCAGCATGGCGCCAAAAAAGCGGAAGCTGTCGAGATACAACAGAAGCCGGATCCAGAACATGGGTGCGCTCACAGCGAGGAAGTTGTAGCTGAGAACATTGAAATGGTGTCGTAGACCGTCCGGGTCGTCCCTGCTGTGGCTGAGAGCGATGAATCGCAGAACGAGGCTGGTGGTCAGCAAGGCGTACAGAAGAGAGTTGAAGCCATTCCAGAAGCCTAAGATGCGATAGCCCGCTTTCCAGAGCTTGGCCACCTCGTCGCAGATAAAGCCGAGAGTGAAGGCATACAGCAAGCCCTCGATGATGTCGAGTTCTCCGCCCGGATTGACCGTGTTGATGGCAGCGGTGTAGAGCGACAGGTATATGAAGGAGATGAGCATCTGCGTGGCGTTCTGGTACATGGGCGCCCTCATGCGGTCGGGGTCGAGATGGGCCACAAACGAGGTGTTGTCCTTGTCCTTGTAGTCCACGAAATTGGCGGGATCGTTCTCGTCTTGCACGAGCCAGCCCTTCCACAGATAGCTGATGCACCTCTGGTAGCCAGCCGAGCCAATGACGCGTAGGGCGTGCAGGTCGACAGCCTTCTCAATCACGTTGGCAGGCGTTGTGGGTTCGCCATCGACCATTATCGAGTACCGCTTGAGCAGAACCGACTGCAGGAGATAGTTGGTGTCTTCTTCGGACTCGATTCTGGGATCCATGTTAGCCAAGTGCTGGGAATCACCGCAGAAGCTTATTTCTCTTCCCGAACTTGCATTTGCTTGGCGATCACCTCGCAGGCGATGGCGCGGATCTGGTGGAGATCCGCATCCCAGAGCTCGACCAGCGCCTGGTGTTTCCACCAACGCTTGTTGACGAGAAGACAGAACACCACACAGGCTCGGTGCTCCTGACCGCCAGCCTCTCTGGCAGCCTTGATCACTTTCCTGGTGATGACCTTGCTGTGGGGTCGAACTATTGCGTCTGGGTCCAGCTCGCAGGGCACGCATTCCTCGATCAGATGGCGGAGACGCAGGGCAACTTCGCTGACGGCCTGGGCAGGAATCGCCGACTCAATTGACTCGTCCTGGTAGTTCGGAAGAACTGCGATGCAAAACGACGCACTCCGATTAGCTCCTATGGGGGAAAGGATGGCGGCCGCGCTGAGCACCTACGTCGTCGACGGGAGTCCTCCCACCAGTGTTCATGGTGTCCCTGGCTGGGGTGTCGGTCAAAGCCCAGAAGCTTGGCCAAACTGAACCTTCCCATGTCGCCGGTCCTTCAGCAGAGCGTACAATCTGTCGGAACAGTTGGGATCGCGAGGCCACGAGCGTCGTAGTAGGGTCTGGAGCTGGCGGTGGGGGAGCTTGGCAGCCGCGCGGTCAATTGCACATTGCGCGCAGCAAGGTGGGTTCGAAAAATGGCGTACTTTGAATCGCACGAAAGCAGGAGACGACAGAATTGTATAAATATGAATAGAACGGAGCCAACCTTGCTACTCTTCACATTGTCCTGCTGAACCTCTCCCCGCACCCGCCTGGGCGGGCGCTTCCCAGTTTACTTGCGGAACCTGAGCTGAGTCTTGGCAAAGCGGTGCTAACAAGGAAATCGAGTTTCAGAGGTGGCACAGGTGCCCATAGCTCCCAACTGACCGGTTCGCGCCAGTGGGAGGATGACGTTGGTAGCGCTGGTGGTGGGGCCTCCGGGTCCCATTACATACAGGTACTGTTTGAACACAATGGAGCATATATCGTGATGGAACACGTTAGTCGCGCAACATCTCGGCGATTACCAACAACTCTTCATGAAACCATTACTTATTATCGCCAAGCATCCGTCTGCGCCGTGTCTTTGCAGTCAAAAATATCAGTTTGGGGTGTGTCCAGGGAGTCGTGCGTAAACCTACCTTACACATCCACATGCAGTAACGGGCGAATTCCTTACTGCTGCTTCGACTGGCCTCGCACTGCAATGTCCTCATGCGAGAGTAGCGCCCAGGATGAAGTGTCCTTTGAAGGCGTCGAAAACGGATGCGGCGCGTTTTATTACCCATGCTCAACCGTCCGTCATCTCCGTCTCAGAGTCTAGATCAAACCTCGACTACGTACTGAAAACCACACAGATAAGCATAGAAAGATCAATCGAATATGGAAAGAATCGTTGCGTACAAGAAAGCAACGCGCTAAACCAGTGGAGAGGTATCTGCTATGGTAACAACAGGGCAATATGCCAAATGGCACGAATAGCCCGAACCCTGACGTCTAACCTTGACGAATACAACGCTCTCGAAACTAACACACATCTGAAGAAGAATGGCAATACGCAGGGCGAGGACCCAAACGGAAAGAAGCAGGATCGCCTGTTATTCCATGTCTGATCACGGCAGGCTCAGGTGAGCGACTAGAAGTAGCTCCTCATGGCATCTTGGTAGCCGGTGCCTCCCTTGAGGTCCCGCTCGAAGTTAATCTGCACGTCCAGGACCTGGCGGATGTGACTCATAGAGAGAGGCTCGCGCTTGTTGACGGCGAGAGCCTGTGCTGTGCGGACCGTATTCTTGATCTGCCGTCCGTTGAGCTCGTGGCGAGCCAGGATATCGAAGTCTTCCTCGGTAAAGGGATTGAGATCCATCTTTTCCAGAACACGAACCCGCTCAATGAAGATCTTGAAGATGGCCTTCTTAGCCCTGTGGTCGAGATTGTCGTAACGGAGTGCAATGTGGATACGTGACTGGAAGGCATCGTCAAACGTCTAGGCAGGGTATCGTGTTAGTGACGAGCCAAATAGCAAACAAGCACTGGGACCACAACATACCTCGACGCGATTTGTCGTCAGGAACAGAATGCCCTGGAAATACTCGAGCTGGCGGAGGAAAATGCTGACGAGAGCATTCCGATGGATATCGTGCATGTTTCTCTTCTCCAAGAAGACATCGGCCTCGTCCAAGAGGAGGATGGCGCCCCATGCGTGGCAAATATCCAGGATCTTCTGGAGCTCTGTCTCAAGGTATCGCGAATCAGTGCCGAGCTCGCCGGCGGAAACCATGTACAAAGGACACTTGAGCAGTTCACTGATGCCCTCGGCTGTCAAGGTCTTGCCCGTGCCCGGAGGTCCATGAAGGACGGCTAGTCGAAAGTCAGCAATCTGTTCGGCCGGGGTACTGTCTCAGCAGCAACATGCGCATGGAGCTTTACATACCCACTAGACCCTTGCCCTTGCCCTGAATCACATCATCTATGCTCTCGGCCGCATGGTACTTGTGGGATTCCACCAGCGCCTGCCAGATTCTGTCAGCCAAGCACTCAGATTCGCAAGGGACAATACATACCTTGACAATGTCCTTCGTCTTCGGCTCCAGGACCAGAGACTCGTAAGCCGTCTCGTTCCATTGAATCTCCTTGACCCCGGACACGGTGAACTCTAGCCAGAGCTTTTCAGCAAAGGCAAACCCGAGCACCACCGGAGACGCGATCAGGTATTCTTCGTCGGTGAACTCGGGCACCTTCTTCTCTTCGTTGCCTTCCGACTGAGAGGCGTCTTCGCCATTGACCTGTGCATCGTCTTCGTCCTTGCTGTGCACCTGGTCGAGCTTCGTTTTGGAGCGATCATCCTCGCTGTCTGGCTTGCACATTCGGATTTGATGGATCTTGCCCTTCTCATCCTTGACCACCTTGGTGACATATTTGACCTTATCCTCGTCATCCAGAACGCGATCGCCTCCATTGTCAGAGTCCGACCCGCAGCCACAGCAGCCAGACTCATCACCCGAGTCATCGTCGTCCGAGATGAGGTCGTGGTCTTTCGGCCGAACCAACGAGACGGGATAGTTGGGGTTAATCCGACGATGAATGCTAGGATCCACCATGATACGGCCATTGATGTTGACTTTCACCACCGACTTCTTCTTCTTGTAATAGGCCATCCCTTGGTGGCTCTTGTAATGCACGCCACTCAGGGCCACAAACTTCTTTCCACGTGCAATAAGGTCTTTCCGTAGCTGACCCTCGTTCTTGTGGTATTGGAGAGGATAACAGTTCAGGCTTGTGATCTTGCGTGCCCCGCGAAAGTCGCTGATCTCGTCAGACATGCTGCCGTATCCGAACTGCTTCCCGTCGTACTCGAAATACTAGAATCTGCGTCAGCGCTGGGCACCGCAGAATGGCCGAGTCTCTCGGGTGTTACGGACCTTGCCCTCGATGTAGTAGCATTCGCCCTTCATTATGCTGTAGTGCTTCTCTGCCATCTCAACCTTGAAGATGCGCGGCTCATCGTGTGACCCGTAGGTTGTGGTGAAGGCCAGCGTGTTGGGCTTCCAGAGAGCCCAGAGCAGGTCGAAGGTGATAAGGCCGTTCTCGAGCATAGGATGCAAGCTGCCACATGTTAGATGATCCCGCGAACTGTCATGTATTGGGGCATGGGTAGCTACCTTTTCTTCACGTCGGCATAGTCCCTGTCAATATACTTGATGAGAACCTTGAGATGCTGGCGTTTCGTTTCGATGCGCTTTTGCTCCTTCTTACGCTCGTGCTTGTCACCTTTCGAAGGCTTCTCGTTCTTTAGCTCCTTTAGGTGTTTCTTCAAGTCATCAAGATACCTAGAGAGCCAATCAGCATCGAACGAAGCAAAGGAGGGCCGCTGAGTAATGGACACTCACAAGAAGAGGAGATTTGGATCGAGCTTGGGAGTTTCCTCGACGAGGCTGACCCCCTTAATGTTGCCCATGACGTCTTGAAGACTGTCGCGCAGAGAGTTGCTCTTGATGTCGACGACTGTAGCCTTGTACTTTCCCTCCCAGTCGAAGGTGCGGCGAACATGGAACAGGAACTCGTCGTACTGCGTATCAGTGGCACCTTCGGCTGTGTCTTGAAGCTTGTAGTTGTGGATGGTGTTATCCCACACCTGATCGACGCGCTTGAAGTCCAGCCGGGTCGCCTTCTGCCTCTTCTTCTTATCGTTCTGCTGCTGCTTTCCATCACCGAGAAGGTTGCCATCAGCATCCCTGAGACCCAGGTTGCGCCTGAATGAGAGGTTCCCTCCTCGGCGGTTGCGGTGCGGAGTCGCCGGATTGCGCAAACCAGAGTCGTATATCGGAGGACTGCCTGTGTTGAGCCCGGCGTTACCAAACTGAAAACCGGCGTTGTTGAACTGGTTACCGGCATTGTTAAATTGGGGAATGGCGTATCCCTGCTGCAACTGCTGAAGCTGAAGAAGCTGGAGCTGTTTAGCCAGATCCTGTTGGTTCCGCTGCGCCTCGTCATCTTCTGACTTGTCCCCGTCGTCGATATCTGACGATTCTGAATCGGAGCCCGAAACCGAGATTAGCTGTGACTTGCCGCCCTTCTTCTGCTTCTTCGAACGCGCCTTCTTCTTTGACTTTGGTACTTCCTGACGCTTCTTGGTCACACGCTTCTTCTTGGAGCTCTCGGACTCGGATTCACTGTCCTCCGAGTCAGAGGAAGAGGAGGATGAGCTATGGTCTGCACTATCACTACCTGACTCGGACGAAGAGTCTGAGCTGGTGGCGTGTTTCTTCGTCTTCTTCGACTTGCGCTTCGCGTGTTTCTTGGCGCACTTGTCCTTTGCCGACTTCTTCTTGCCTCCACTGCGGCTGTTGGACTTGGGCTCTCCTTCCACAGGCTTTGCCACGCTCTCGGCGACTACCTTGGCCTCATCGCCTTTTGCAGGCACTGGGGGATTCCCCTCGCGCACATCGGCGGTCGTCTTATCCTGGGAGTCCATCTTTAGCGAATAGAATGGCGCTCGGGCGGCCTGAGTGCGCGCTTCGTTCGGACAGGTCGGCGGATCGTGTGTCTGGCCAAGGTCGCAATATGGGGGACCGACGCAGCAAAGCTGGGGAAGCAGCTTCCGACAACTTGAAGGGAGCACGAGATCGGCCTGGTCTTGGAGGTTGGGCAAGCTTAAAAGAAGTTGTGCGACAGCGCGCAAGCAACGGGATCGCAGCTGTAAGACAAAAGTAATGGAAAACTGAGAAGGTCAGCAGGTGCTCGGAGTTCTGCTGTCGGGTGGTCTATGGTCCGCTTCCCTGCCTGCAGGCTGCTGGAGCGGATCGTCTCTGTATGATAAGAACAGCAAAAACGACGTACAGCCAATAGATAGAGCCGGGCGGATGCAGCAGAGACGAGGATGCGGATCTTTGCGCTCGTAATAGGGGTGTGATGACGGATGGGCACGGGATGGGCACGCTACCTCTTGCGCTGCAAACCAGTGCTGATTTCAGTCTGCAGTGATCACTAGTCGCAGTAACCGTGGCTAGGGCAAACTTGATGCAGAGTGAGGTGTTCCGCAGCAAAAACTGCAAGAAGTCGGTGAGACGTCGAGCTGCACGACCCCGATGGTGAGGACCGGGGGTGGAGCTCCAGAGCGGCTTGACGGAAGAGGTGCCCTTGAAATGCGCCCAAGCTTCTTTCCCAATTCGTCCGCTGATCGCGGAAGCTCTGCCGTCGATATCGAGATTGTAGATCTAATGACCAGAGGAATTACGAAGACAACAGGTGCTGACGAGAACAGAATAGAGATATCTGGATGATTGGTGAATATGCAGTTTGTAAAGAATCCCAGCTGAATCTGTCGCCGGGAAGGCGGTGACAGTTGAGTGAGGTTATGATGGATGGTTGCGGTGCTAGTCGCTTCGGACAGGGCCAAAGCGAGGGAAACTAATAAGGCAAGGACGATGGAGGCTGCAGGTTTCGGGCACGGGTGGCACTTTGCAGTTATTTATGTAGGTCTTGGACGGCGCAATTGCCATGCAGATTCACTTTTGACAGCCTCACTCGTTTGAGTGGTGACAAACTCCCATTGGGGCCTGGGGCCTGCCTGCCTGCAGACTTGGCAGCCTGGCCGGTTGCAATGGGATCAACCTTGCCGAGGCCGGGGATAACGGGCGCCTCCCAACTTGGGCTCATGTGTCGAGGCGGCACCCCAAGGCCTTGTCGTGCTTGGTATCACGTAGACTATGTGCCTTGCGCCAAAGGGACTAAAAGCTAACGTTAGCAAACTTCAGACGCGCGCTGAAAAGACGAGATGATACGTAATCTGGAAGTCTAGGATATCTAGTCCGCGCGTGCCTCGCCGTGCCTGTCATAGGGCGGAATCCCCTTCCAGAAGGGGCTGTCGACGCCTGGCTAGCGTCCGAAGTGGTGGGTAATGTAGCTGCGCGGGTAGGCCACCTGAGAGCCCGTGCTTCCACGTCCCGGGCCACGGGGAATCATGCCGTTCCCTGGAGAGCATCCATTTGGGTCCATCCATGCGGCCAATACCTACGCACGTAGACAAGGTAGATAGTACTAGGTTACACGGCACGACGTCTCCATACCTACCTGCGGGTAGGAATCTAAAGATGAGATGCGGTTCAGAAGGCGGTTTCCTTGACTAAAGTGCATGCTTCGTATAATTAAGACACCATATCTTCTCGAAAAATGCGAATCATTTGAGGTGGCTTCAAAGCTCTGGCCGGGTGGTTTATGGCGGGGCCTGTCCAGTGCCTTTGCAAACTTGCGGGTCTTCTAGCGCTTGTGTCGGTTGATCCGCCATGGCGTCGCAATGAGGTGTGGGCCGTCTGCTACCCCGGGGCAATCTAAGCCTCCAGAACCACCAGGCACAGTACGTAGGCAACCACGAGGCTGAGCTTTCCTTGCCTAACGGGTGAAATGTCAGCGCCGCGAAAAATCGGAATCCCTGACGAAAAAGATTAGAACCCTTTGTGTGACATGTTTGCTGACTTTTCTCTGCACGGTTGCCTCACTGACCAGGTGCATGTAGTCCCTCATGATTCGGTTCCAGGGAGACGATTGCCGTGAACTGACTTCAGTCTTCGTTGGCCCCGAGAGGTATCCTGGCCGGAGAGAGCTCAACAATCCTACGACCGGGTCAGTGATGTGAGCCTTAATGATCGCCATTTCTTGTCAACCGGTGATATTACGCGCGTGCAGCTGCTTTGCGCCGGCCACAAACTGTCACCGCAACGGAAATGTCGGGGTCTTGTGTATCAAACCCCCAAGGCCAGGGTGGGTTTGACCGCCTCCAAGCCTTGGAATGCTCCCTGCAGCCACAGGACGCTGCATATCTGACCGGTTGTAATCTGCGGCCAAGTCCGCTAGGGTTGCATCATGCCGAAGCGTCCGTGACTGATTTGATTGGTGGTAGAATAATGTGATTATTAACCATCAACGACCTCTCCGGGTCTATATTTTATATATGTAACTTCAACTCAAGATTGTTACAGCGTAGAACGGTGAACGTCTTCTTGTTTTCACTTCGTGCAACTATCAGACATCACTTATACAACAAGTGTAAGGTACGTAGATAACTCAAGAATAGTGGGAAATCTGGATCTCGCAAGCTCCCACGTTGCTTAGTGCTACTTACAGGTATATACTAGGTCTCATTCAACTCTGACAACGCCTCTCACGGCTCACATTCTTTCAGGGTCATCTTCAAGTTCTGCTTTGGCTTCTTACCTACTCATCGTTCATAATGACCCATATATAAACTGAAGATATGAAGTCATGTTCAAAGGCTAGCTCTGATCCTGTATATCATGCGCGTGCCGAAATATTAGGAGCAAAATGAAAAGTCTCTTGGAGGCCATCATTCTGCGGACTACGATGTTAATGCTTACAGGTTATGTATACGACGCATTCAGATGGGTGCCGCATGTCAACACTATTAGATACCGGACTGATTCATTTGGGTTCAAATGTGAATCCTACCTTCCCATGACGAGCAAATCGACGCCCTCACCACCAAAACCGAAGACCGAGCCACCAAAGCTTACATCGAGCAGTGATGAGATGTCTCCGGTGAGATGATGGAGATGATCTCCGTGCCGTGAACCAGCAGACTTCTGTCTCTAAGGAAACAAGATGTTCTTCGATCACAAGGTAGCATGAAAACAAAACAAATTAAACTGATAAATTTTCTCCCCTCAGACGTCTCGAAAAACATCATTCTCGCCAAGGGTTTGATGGAGTTGAAGCAAGCATCTTGCTGCCTCCCTTGAAGGGGGGGGGACGCCATCCGGACTCAGTCTCAAAGACTCGGCCAGGCTGACTAGGCTTTTCGTTAGTAACCCAGGCCCTCCTTATGGGCAAAGGTTCCCTCCAGCCCTGTCAGACAATGCACGGGTGTGAAGAACGCAGTTCATAAGCTTCTTCGGTAATCTGAGCCCGCATAGATTGACTCTAGGTCGGTAGGTATCAGGATGGCCTGTTCCTCGTTCTAGGCTCCTTGAGGTCTCCTGACGAACTTATGCTGCCGCGTTTTGTGAACGAGCTGCTTCATCCGAGCTACACCCTCCAGGTAGTCGACGAGGTTCAGGCGCAGGCGGCACATACGTACCTATTTTGCATTATACCCCCATCATCGTTGAAACCGTCAAAACTACCCGAGGCTGACACTACGAGTCGGGCCAGATCTGTCGCAAGAGCGGAGAGAAGCAATTGAGATAATGTGCCTCTCAAAAACAGCGCAACACTTTGGCGAGGCAGTTATCAAGGAGATCATCGTTGCTTCCGAGCAGCACTCCGAATTACGAGGTCGAGTTCTGGGGGGGAGTCTTTAAAACTCGCCATTGTGACTGGTAAGGTACCTAGGTACCTATGATCAGATGGTGGCACTCTACGGGGTATCGGTGCTCAGATGGAGCAATACGCATGACTCCCGTCGTGATTCACAAGGGAACAGACAACAAGATCAAAACTATCAGAGGAGTATAACGATAGCGCTCTTACGGGTTCTCGCCTGGATTCGTACTTATTCAGTGGGCGTCGACTGTCACTTATTAGATACCTTGATAATGTAGGCTTTTCTCGATGTCAGGTCATGATTAGACCCTAATTCACAGCCGCCGTGGATATCCTCCAACAAAAGGTGGTTGAACGATAAGTCTCAGCTTGGGAGATTAGTGAGTTGAGACCGAGGAAGAATCCTCAGAACGACTTCGTGAAAGCGCAGGGGTGTTTCTCGCGAAGAGTGAAAATACCTACGTTGGGAAACCACCTCTCCGCGGGAAAACAATGGCCATGGACGACCGCCATCAAATGAAAGCGGTTGCCCCGACATCGTTCTGCCCCAAGTCCCCCAGATTCCAGTTCTGCTCCACTGTCTTCATCAAGCTGTAGTGATCGAGCCGAGTCCCGTCTGAGGTGCCAATCTTGCTGCTTGGAATAGCCCCACCGAGGAGCACTGTGTAGACGCGGTTTTCTATATGGTAGTTCTCGCACTCGTCGAATGTTAGAATGATTAGCGTCCTATCTGTGTTGAAGTTCTGGTTCGAGAGCAAAGGCGTCAGAAAGTCCCGCGACCATTTTCCGGCAACCGTGACAGACGTATCGTGCCCATCATTTGCTGGCCAAACATATCAGCATCGATCACGGCTATTTCAGCGAGAAGGTCGGTCTTACTCATATTGGGAGTGATGAAGGTCGACTGAGGCAGCATATTCTTGCTGAGATCCTCGTAAAAGAGAGTGAAATTCTTGGATTTTGCCAGGCGGTTGACGTCCTGCGTGACAGAGTCATAGCTCATGAGGGGGCCGTATCTCGTCGTCAGACGGTAAACCAACAGGGATTGCTCACTGGCAGCAGCCGGGGATCGGCGTAACATACTTGTGCTTCCGGACATAGTCGTTAGCGCCAGTTTGTTGGTTCTCATAGTCGCCCTCGAAGCCGCTGTATGGCACGTCTTCCTGATACAGGCTCCAGCTGATACCGGCTGCTTCCAGGAGATCCACAATGGTTTCGGTGGTATTGCTGATGCGTGCCCATTCGTCGTGGTTAACGCCATGTGTGCTGCCACCGACCGCAGCGACGTAGTTGGGCGGTGGAATTGGAAATGCTTCATCTTCTGTCATCGAGGACTATATATCATGATGGTCAAGACGAGATCTAACTCACCTGGGATGGATGCGCGACAGCATAATAGTTGGTAAGAGTAACACCAAGAGTTCCGAGATAGGCAAGGTTCGCTACCAGCCAGGTTGGCGATCAGCGGCCCTATAGAAGTATCGGCAACAGAGGTTGCAAGACAAAGCCAAACGAGTAACTTGGCGACTTACGATCCCCAGCGGCGATATCGTAATCCTGGTTCTCCAGCCAGATCTGGACAAAGCGATCAAATGTCTTGCCTCTCAAGCCGGATGTGAGACTCTGCGTCAAGGCAGTGGCAGCAGCTTGCGCAATCGAGCTCGCCGCTGTGGCTGTGTACATAGTTTCCACGCTCACGCTCACGCTTGCGGAGGTGGATAGTCTGGCCCCCATCTTGGTCGCTTGGTTTGCTTCAACTTCACTGTCAGAGTCAGGCAGCAAATGTCGTGTGTGTTGAGGTTCTCGGCAATCACTTCGAAAACTTTTCGCAAAACGGTGTAGTCATTAAAGTCAAATATGGGCGCATGTCCCCACACTAGGGTCCACGGCCTCGCTATGTAAAGTCATGAAGTCAACGGCCATATTGAGACGGCCCGATGTATCTATGAAGGAGCCCCCTAAAGCGGCTAGCAGGAGCCGAGATGCACCATGTGATGTCACGCATAACAAGCGTGCAGAAGCGGCGATCTGGCGGCAATCTACTGAGATGTCAGATGAAAGCATCTTCGGTAGTGGCGCCCGGCGCGCGATGGCATGAAACGGTTTCTCAGTGATTGACTGGGGTCAATGGATCGCTCTCCGCTGTCAGTTCAGGGGTAAAAGTGAAAGAGGGGCAACATTTGGTCCGGGCCTGAACCAATGACGTGCGTAAAGACAGCTTCAACAGGCATTTGTGGCTCGGCCTGTTGAGCGAATGAAGTGCGATGCCATCCGTGGCTCGGCACGCTTCCCATTTCAAGGCCGGAAATGTAGCTCTGTGTTCGGTGTAGGGTACAACGATTACAGATATTTTGTTCGACACCGTGTGAGAATGTGCTGATCTTCAGCTGCAATTCGCACGTGAAGCGCGGTCTGCACGTGATACCGCGACGGGTCGGTCCGCGAAAATCGCCCCAGATCTCGGAGTTAGGACTCAGCTTCCCCGCGGTCACGAAGCCTGCCTACCTCCACTCATAATCGTGTGAACCATGGGAACGGTTATTCCGAGCCTCCATGGCAGCGAGGAAGAGGAAGATGTCGGATGACGCGGCCGAGCTAGGTGCTCCTGCTCGTGCCGGGCCAGCCACGGTCGGAGTGACGACGGGCAATTCAACGTTCGGCCAGCCCCACCGTCCAGGAGCCGATGCATCGATCTACCATACCGATCAGTACTATCGTACTCTCTACTCTTCCGAGCCGAACTTTAAGCAATTGGCCAAGCAAGATGCCAACTTCGCTTCTCTGTGAGTTCCCGGTCGATTGACATGAAGGCATTGTTGTCGTCACTAACACGACGCTTCCCCATCTTACAGACTGAAAGAAAATGGACAATTAGATTTCAGCGATCCGGCTGCTGTCATGCAGTTGACGAAGACGCTGCTAAGACTCGATTTTGGCCTGAAGATAGATCTACCCGAAGACAGATTATGTCCTCCAGTAAGTCTACAGACAACGCTTGTTTTCTCAAAAGCATCAGTCACTTACCTAGGACACAAGATCCCAAATCGCCACAACTATATCCTGTGGCTCAAGAATCTCATGGATACCACGTCATACGAAGAACCTGGCCGCAAGCTCTGTGGTCTGGATATCGGCACAGGGGCGAGCTGCATCTACCCCCTCCTGGGAACCGCTCAGCGGCCTTGGCACTTCATCGCAACCGGTATGTTTTCCTCCACATGCCAGCTTGCTACTGTGCTGACAGCTCCGAGACATTGACTCTAGAAGTCTAGAATACGCTAGAACGAATGTCAAGCTGAACGGATTGGAGGATCGAATTAGGATTCTGGAGCGAAAAGCACCAGATGCGCTAATACCACTCGGCGAGCTCGGCATGCACTCTATCGACTTCGTCATGATGAACCCGCCCTTTTACACCTCGGATGACGAGATGCTGTCATCTGCGGAGAAGAAATCGCGCCCTCCCCATTCGGCCTGCACCGGGGCGCCCGTGGAAATGGTGTGCGACGGTGGTGAGGTAGCCTATGTTGGTCGCATGATTCAAGAGTCTCTGGGCTTGCGTGGCCGAATTCAGTGGTATACTTCGATGCTTGGCAAAGTCTCGAGTCTGGTTACACTTGTTGATCGGCTTCGGCTGAATGGCATCGACAACTTCGCTGTCACTGAGTTGGTCCAAGGGAACAAGACGCGGCGGTGGGCTCTGGGCTGGAGCTTTGGGCCGATGAGACCAACTGAGAGCGTGGCGAGGGGGATGAAGGCCAGCATTTGGAAAAAGCTCCTACCCCTTCCGGTCAGAATGGATTTGCTGGTCCTACCCTCGGGGGTTGAGATCAGCCCGTTGATTCAACGGATCGCCGAGATTACAGGGTCTCTGGAGATGATCTCTTGGTGCTGGGATAGCGAAAGACTAAAGGGGATTGGGAGGGTGCGGGAAAACGTGTGGAGCAGAGCTTGGAGAAGGAGGAAGGCCCGCGAGATGAAGGAAGGTGTTCCCGCCGACGCCTCTCGCCCAGGAGCTACCGAGTCAGAACAATGTCAGCTTGGCTTCGCCATCTCGGTCGAAGTTGGGATATCGCAGACTATGGCATCTCTGCATTGGCTTGAAGGCCATGATCATGGCCTATTTGAGAGCCTGGGGGGTTTTCTGCAGGGGAAACTCCAAGGCCTCTGAACCGAGTTGGATGTCTAATGAGATTCCCGAGCATCACTTGTGCAGTCAACTGGTATATGTGGCGATAGTGCTCCGTGAGGTTCAGAGCGCCAGACGAGTCTGCATTCTCTCAGCCGCGACATGTGCCACAATACCGAAGGCCCTTAGTGCTCGAAGCTAGAACAGGGAACAGGGTGAAGAACCAAAACGCACGCCTCCTGGTCCACTTGTTTATAATATAGTAATCCTGATGAAACATAGATAGGTAACTACCTACGCAGTAGATCAAACGAGCCTTTTTACCCGTTGGCATTGCTTCCAGTTTAGCCTTCAATTGCCACCAATCCCGGGCTTTAAAACGCATTTGTTCTGCCATTTACAGCACCCCACGCTTGGACAGGATGTACGAACTACAGTGGACTGTACCTGTACTTTACTGTGGCGGTGGTGACTGCGGGGAGCTAGTGGCTACCTGCGAATGCGCAATAGTGGGCCCATACTTTCTTAGCAGAAATCTCGGGCCTTTCAATCGAGTGGTGTGCCTGTGTTAATTACCTGCTATGTAGTACGCTGCATCTCCTCCACGCGCAGTTCGCTCTCCAAAATCAAGTACCTGGACAACCACAAGATGTCGGACCAGCCGCCATCACGATTTACGCCGCAGAACAAGACTACGCACGACCGGCTCTCCACTAATACTGTTGGTCTTGTTGCGCTTTCCGACTTCCGCAAGCGGCGCGCCGAGGCCCTTGAACAGCACGAGCGTGAGGCGCGCGAAGCTGCGCTCTCCAGCACCAATGTCTCTACTCCCGATCGATCCTTGACGGCGACACCCAACCCGGTGAGCGACATCAGCGACGCGGAGAGGCAGAAAAAGAAGAAGAAGCGCGCCAAGGCGTTGGTTTCATTCGGGGAGGACGAGGACGAAGGAGAGGAGGCACCGGTTGTTAACCGTGCAGGAAAGAAAAAGATGGACATGGCGGAGACTGCGAAGCAGCCAGAAGCTAGTGACGGCGACGCAGGCGAAGCTAGCAAGTCTGGTTCTGAGAACGATCAGAAGAAGCCGTCTGCAAAGATTTCGGCCAACTCTTCAGTAGCCATTGTGCCGCGCGCATTGACAAAGGCAGCTCTGCGCCGAGAGGCGGCGGAGAGGGAGGCTCTGCGCAAGGAGTTTCTGTTGCTACAGGCGGCAGTGAAAGCTACCGAAATCGCGATCCCATTCGTGTTCTACGACGGCACCAACACTCCCGGCGGCACTGTGAGGGTCAAGAAAGGCGACTACGTGTGGCTATTCCTCGACAAGAGCCGCAAGGTTGCGGCACAGCTCAGAGTCGGCGGTGACAAGGTCGCAAACATTAGGAGAGAATGGGCCCGTGTCGGCGTCGACGATCTGATGCTTGTCCGCGGCACCATCATCATACCGCATGTGAGAAGCGCGCCTTATCTGAGACGCATCTCGGCCTACAAGCTAACATGTCCTAGCATTATGAGTTTTACTTCTTCATAATAAACAAGACTATTGGGCCAGGGAACCAGATGCTGTTCAACTACAGCGCCGAGGCTCCCCCGAAGAATGCCGCCGCGGCTGGCTCAGGCTCGGCCCCGACCTCGACCGAGGGTCTCTCTAATCCTAGCAAGACCGGCAGCGAGGGCTTGCCAGACCTTGCCTCCTTGGAGGGGTTTTCCGACGACCCTACCTTCACCAAGGTTGTGGATCGGCGGTGGTATGAACGTAACAAGCACATATACCCGGCCAATGTTTGGCAGGAGTTTGACCCGGAGAAGGACTACCAAAAGGAGATTCGACGTGATCCCGGGGGCAATGCCTTCTTCTTTTCGAAGTGGGAGTGAGGTTCATCGTCGATAGTTTCGGCTCTGACGGCGTCCGTGGACCCGTTGCTGGGAACATCTAAGATTCTAAGAACTCGAACTCCTGGACCTATGTGAGTTTCTCTCGTTGATTCGAATACAAGGGGTTCCGACTCACTTTCACCCAGTTGCTGGCCAGACAGCCCAAATCGTGGCTCCTATTATGAGCCAACCGGGCCAAAAGACCATCAAGCACAGTGCGTTGCCGCCCGGTCCAAGGATAAGGACGAAGAACTCGAACTCTAGCTTCTTTCTGAGACGTTTTGTAGCTTTGGCGTTCCATATTGTCCACGAGACCCGCTTCGTCAAGCCGGCGGTTTTGAATAAGACGCACAAGCTCGCTTGGGAAAGAGCAGTGGCAACGATACTGGCAGCAAAGTACGTGTGGATGAAGAGGAACGTCGTTATCAAGGTCAGAAGGTGCCGGAATTGCGGGGCGAGGCCGACCAAGGGACCCAGGACTGATATCAGGTCAGATCTCTGGCGAAGAGCGACACTGGGGTCTGTCGTTGGAGCAGCAAGAATGGCCATCTTGGGAACGCGGATCCTTGGTGAAAAGGGGAACACAAGGGTGCATGTGTATGAACTTGTCTGTCAGGCGTTTCTTTCTTAATCTCTCTCGGGAGTTGGAGGTATGTGAGCGGCATATAAGTCCCCGCGGCCGCGATTCTTTCGAGTTCGCCCGACCCCACTTAGCGAGTTTCTTGGCAGGTTCTTGATACCTGAATGTTACATGGCGCCCGCCGTTTTCGTCTGACACCTGCAGACAACACACTTCCTTATATGTAGTTTCGTGCATGATGACCTTGGCTGCCGCCATAACCTCTCAAGTTGAGCGCTTAAAGCACATGAGTTTAGCTCTTTCTGCTCTGGCGGCAACTATCGCCAAGCTTAGCGGGGTTGTTTTCGCTGCTTACCCCTCCTTGCCCTCCAAGTTGTAATTGCTTCAGCGCCCCACGCCCATAAACCCACACACGTGGGGGCTCTCATTCGCTGATTTTCCATCAGCATCCTGGACCCAAAGATGAGCAACAGTCAAATTGGGATGCAGAATTGATTCCCATGCCCTTCCTGCATTCAGTCCCTTGCTGTGATCTTCGGGGCCCAGATCTTATCGTCAACATGTATCATCCGATCTGGGCGCACAGCAGATCCCACGAGGTGTGACAGCATGGAAAAGGTGTGGGAGGCAACTTGCCGTTCTGGACATTTCACACGACCGCCAGAACTTGCAAAGCGGTCTATCTATCTATCTATGAGCAGTTCCTCGCTGACATGTAACCCATGAGTAGACGGGTCTGGAGTCCGTGGTGCTTGTTCTCTCTGAATGCTTAACACAGGAGCTTCTTGCTTCGACCACAAACGTTCGCGTGTAGTGCTCATGCCGCGTCCGATCCGCATGAAAGCCGGCGTGGTGCGGAGGTTCGGAGGGGCCCGGAGTCGATGCGGGTTGGAGTTCGGAGCTACGTCCATGACCGACAAGCTTTCCAAAAACGTGCGTTGATCCTGCTGCTGATTGGACACTATCAACCTGGTTATGTCCGCTCTCTGGCACCCCGCCATGTCTGGGATTCTTAATAAGACATCGGTTACAGACGTTGTTAATGTCAAGTATTAAGTCCCGCAAGTTCGTATGTGCTGTATCAGATACCGTATTCGGGTAAAAAGTGTAGTACCCCTCTCTGCAGGATCGCGAGATTTTTGAGTAACGAGGCTGATTTGGTCATGATAAAGGTGTGACAGGTCGCGCATGGCAGTTCACATGATGACTGTGCAAAGTCTAGACGCACATATCCCATCCACTCGGACCAAAACCTGTGTCATCGTCGCTACTATTGGTTCATGACCTTCGCCTTCGCTACTTCGGCACCCCAACTCGCCACGATAAAGTCTGACGTGAGGCTGCTGGAAGGTGACCGATAATGTCCCGAAGAACATTGGGCAAGGTACGGCTCGCTGATTTAGTCGTAGGTATCTTTCTTAGCCTGACGTCCACAAGAGCGTCTAGATTTGTTTCAATAACCAGCATTGAAAAGATACGTACCTAGGTAGGTATACATCGCCTCACTCATGGGGCCTTCTCACTACGTTCTACCATGAGGGCCGCAGTTCCGTATTCAGTGGTTTTTTTTTCTTATCATGAGCGGATATCGTTGGGGCAACGCTTTCCAAATTGGCATTAACTACACTCCTGGCTTGTAGTTAACATGCCTGCGAGCAACTCCGAGCAATTCTTGACTAGGTACCTAAACAAAGAGTCCTGTTCGTATACTAATCATGTAAACGACAGCCAACCCTGGAAAAGTATTGTGTTTTGAATTTAAGCAACCCGCCCGCCAGCACACTTACTACAGAGTCCAGGAGGCAGATCATTTTGCTGTGTTTACTACTCCACACCGTCAAACAGTACTTGGAATCACTGAAAGAGCTTGAAAATCTTGCACCAGAGGGCTCCGAGGGCATACCCAACTTCTTTTTGCCGCAACTTGAACTACGGTTGGTACCTTTCTAAGGGTGGTCAGGAGAGAAGGGCTTGAATAGGGGGAATAGGGGTAAGCTCTGGGTGTCAAAGTGCGTAGAGAGGGCTGACTGGCGTTATTCGTTGCTGTTAGCAGTGGATAACATCGTATTGTATGAACCGCAGAACAGCGCTCTTACAATGCTTCATGGAAGTCTCAAGTTTGTCTGTTTGGCATTGGTCGTCGGAGCTCGCAGTGCCAGCTAAGAGAATATATTTTCAAAAAAAAATACACACCTGATCTACCTTTTAACCCTTGGTTTTCCATACACCGATCTACTTTCTTCAATCCTTGCAGCATGATTGCTAAATATGTGCTTGACAGGGACGACGATAGGGAATGAAGATGACTACATTGAGATGACCACATTGAATATCTCACAAATCTACAGACTTTAGGAACTTGGCTACAGGGGCATTGTGGCTGCCTATCAATGAGTTCGTGTTCAAACATTACGTTAGCTATCGAACCAGCCAACAGCTCCGTGGAGCTGGTAATGACCACCATGTAGTTATCCTAGTCTACCTGCAGTATAAAGAGACGCTCTATATTTGAACAGCCCGTGAAGTTACGGCCAAGTCATCTACCGACCTAACACATCAAACTCAACTAAACTCTCGGTCCCATTTTCGTATCCGTCCATAAGCAATACACATTAGGTCCATTTGTTCCTCCTTGGAGGCGATGGGCTTGATCTCACGCAAGGTGATCCTCCTAACCCGGCTCTATCCTAGGGACTGCCCGCTTCCTTCGTCTCTGCCGCACGGTTCAACCCCTCCCAGTAAAAGACACCGTACGTACACTGCCATATCAACGCCTAGCGACATGCTCTGTCTGTATTTATCATCATGACCCACTAGGGACGTTTCGGATATTAGAAGCGGGCACCACTCTCCAAAGACTACCAACAACGTATCGTCTTTCCGAATGGTCCCTAACAAGGGATAAAAACTTCATCACCTCATTGGTTCCGGCCCTCGGTGAACCCAAGTCAACCTTGGAACTCGTTGCACTTCCTCAGTGACCACGGTCTTGCGTATGTTAATGTTACATGTCTCCTCCCACTTAGCCATTCTCATCTCGTAGAGGGACCTGTCGATTCTAATGAGTAGAGAAGTTTAATATGCCCACCATGGGTGGTCGTCCTGAGTTACCGCATTTGTAGGGGTCCGGAATCTTACCTGCCTGTACCGAAGGTCTTATATCTGACGGTTCTGCGGTTGTCTTGCTATAAATGCAGTTAAGTTCGCCACTTCAAAGTTGAATCTGTTCTGGCGCCCGTTTCGATGCCCACGTCCTGTTCATTGCACTAGCGCTAATTCGAATACCTATGTTCTTGAGAGCTTATCGTCCAAGTTCATCTTGCTCCCTGCTCTCCCGTGATATTCTAGCCCATGTGCTCGTCTCAATGAACAAGTCTGCTGTATTGATCTCCATCTTTATAACACTCCTTTCTTTTGCTGTCACACAACCTCATGAAATCATAATATAGCCCTTGATCTAGTTTGCGAGATAGGCCTTTATCCAGTTCAAGATATCCGTGAACTCTTCCCATGGTATCTCTTGGCGTTATCCAAAGACCTGCTCTCGGCAGTGACAAAGTTGAGGAAGCCCAGGAGTCTTGCGCCAGACCAGCACGCGGTTGCGACACATATTCCAGGTGGAACGGCACGCACACGAATCAGAGGTAATCCCGTTGCTTGATCACCTCCATTTGCTTGTCCTCGGCGTTCTACCCGATGAACACCAGTCTCGTCTCCTCAAGTTGTTCGATTACGGCCGCACGTAGGGTTGAGCTCTGACCGACGATGACGGTGCCGGAATGCTGGTGCCGTTCCTCCATCTGTACCGACTGACCCGTACAATGCCCAAACTAATATCACCCCGTGCCGACTTGAAGGATGAATCGAGTCCTGTATCTGGAGATCGGCCTTCATCGACCTGAAAATGTCCGTTAGTACCTGTTACGCAGCCATGTCGAACTTAAAGACAACCCCCCATTCGGGAACGTACCTAAACGACCTCGAGGCTCCTGGCAAGCGTATAGTTCTCGGTCTACGGCTGTAGCTCCTCGCTCCTCGCTTCCTCGCGTTCGGTTGCGTTGCTGGCTTCCTAGATGACTGCCAGGTATGCTGCATGTCGAAGCGCACGCATTGAAGCGTACATCTGATTCTTAGCGAGCATCTAGCACACCACCTTGCTTATTCCATCTGCGCCCTGGCCTCGAACCGGCTGAGGCTAAGCAGAGGTCACCGAACCGATACAGCGTGCGAAACCTTGTGAAACTCGGTCGACGGGTCTGAGATGCCTCTTCCTAGACGAGGTTGGGAATACGCGCCGAGCTAAGGTACCTAGCTAGGAGCATTTGTCTATCCCCCAGCGAGCCGCCTCGGTTCATAGCAAGGTCTAGTGCCCGCACAGCGGATGTGGGAAGGATCGACTGACGTTGGCGCCGAGGAGTATACAGCCCAGTCCGCCAAATCCGCCTCTTATGTAACAGTTCGCAACGGCTTACCTTCGAAACAGGAATATGTGTTGCCTCTGTACTGGTTGAGCCACATTCTGCAATTTTTCCGTTGGGGGGCGCCCTTTCCGTTCCCGATTGTTCAACCGTCTCCGGGCCCGTTATATACCCACCTCTTATTGAACATATCTCATTGTCATCCGTACATTCCTCCTCATGAGTCGGCCTCTCCCTTGCCATTAGGGTGTTGCTTTTGGATAGGTGCTCAATATTCCCACCACGGGTATTCCTCTCCTGGACGCGTCTTATTGTCAGCTTGCGCCGACCGTGGCCCAGCCTTGCATGGCGGTAAGTGACTCTGGTTTGCGCAGTCGAGAGTTTGAATCATGTTTCGATGATTTGAAGATTGAGGGGCTATTCGAGTAGCCCTACGGTAGACCTATCAACAGGGAAGTCAGCTTCAAAGTCGCGGAGGCGCAAAGCCAACAGGGCTAGGTTGTGAATTGAATCCAACCGGAAGCACACGGTACGGGTACCTGCACCATATGTGAAGAAGACAACCGAGAGATGACTGAACAGTTCTAAACACTGTCATAGATCCACAACGTTATTGAGATGTCGACCGGTGATGTACGTTCAAGATAGGTCGGGGATGTTTTTTTCTGGGAAGCCCCTCGGCTGCCCCGCCAAGAAAATCAGGGAGGACCGGCATCGCTGTTCGCCTCACGCCTCAGTCATCACACTGCCTCGCAATACGCCGTACCTAATGTTTATGACCCACTCTGCGCGGTCTGATGTTTGGCACAAGCATATTGTACCTGGGTCAAGTGAACTGAATAGCCGGATCGTCTAGCGTGGCCACCGGGCTGGGCAAGCACTTCCGCAGAGCGCTGGTTTACTTGTTATTTTTGTCAAAACCGGTCTTAGTTTCGGCGCTGACTCAATACAACTTATCACAGCAAATTTCCAATGCTTGAACAACTCGGACGCGTAAACGGTATGTGTTCATATCCCCAACAAGCGAGACAGACTTCAGCATCTCATCGATTCCGCCTTCGGTGAGCTCGGCTCAACTTTGAAGCTCATCCCGCTTTATCAGGCGAAAACTGCCTTCCACATGGCCTGCAATAACAAGCTGGTTTGGTTACTCGCGACCAACTTGGAGCTCGAGCTGACTCAGAAAGGGGTAATTCGGCTATAAAGAACTCGGAATTCGGACACGACACAATGTCACAGCGGTCAATTTGGCTAATGGCTTTCTGTTTCTCTAGCTCCAGTTACGTGTCAAGTCCGCGATCACTTGACTCTGCCACCGTTAACTACGGACAGCTCTTCCTCCCCCCCTCTTCCTCGATCGTCCTCTATTCGGTGTATCCTGTCCGCCACGCTCCACCATCTGAGCCTCGACCTCGTCGAGCCCTAACCTAACCGATTTGACTGGTACGCTATGTACAGAATACAAAACATTCTCTGGACTAGCATAGGATTCGGCAAGGCGGGGCTAAGGGAAAGGCAAAAGGAATTGAATCGGAGAAAAGAACAGCAGGAGCCCCGGATCGACGCGCGGATGTCTCGAAATGATCCCACAACTAGGTCTATACTCTGACTCCAATGTAGAACAAGCAAGCAAGAAACGGCGTCCTTGGAGCAAGGGTCACGAGGAGGTGGAGAAAGACTGTCTGAACAACGATGGTGTACTTCAGACAGTCAGACTTTTATATTGTTACCATGCCTGCTCTGGTATAGGATCATCCTCTGAGCCACGGCTTGAACCTGTTTCCATAGCTTCAGGCACTTTATCTCAATCGTCAACGTTGAATGTGTTTGCTGATGCTACGTTTCGCGCTGGCGTGATACTAAAGTACGACCGAGAAGAAAACGGATTGCAGATAGAAAGACCATATTAACTGAGTCGTAGTTGTTTACATTGCCATCGGCGCAGAAGAATGGCCCGAGTCCTCCTCGGTGGTCAGAATCAACTCAATACATTGGAGCATCCTAGATGCGTACCTAGTTTGCAATGCTAATGCAATCTCGTTAGCAGGTACTGTCTGCAGTGTGTGCTTTGTCTTGTGAATTTTTCCTAATGCTGTTTGTTTACCCTTCTTGCAAAGCTCATGTATACAGAGTGCATAAGAGTCGATGAACAAAGATGATCAGTTGCTAGGGATACAAACTACAGCTTGAACTACGCTGACCCTAATACTCTCGACGCGCCGTCACACAGTTTGTAAATAGTGGTATACCTAGGATGAATCTCCCTGTCTTCATAAAGTGATGGTACCGGCCGATTCTAATGATCGACCCTTCTACAATAGCCAGACGTCGCTATTACCTGGTCCCAACTTTCATCAGTCTCAAGGGACTTGATATGACCAGTGTAGCGTCTTCCGTCATTATCTTCTAAATTGTACTCAAGTTATCCTGATCTACCAGTGGCTTACCTGCTGTGCGTGACGTAGCTCGTCGGCCCTGTTCTGGAAACACGTTCTCTTGTCCCGTCTTTCTCTTGCGGTCGTCCGAGTTCCACCCCCGTGACCGTGACGCGCTGTCTGCTGCCCACTTGGTCATCGCATCACGCTACCGCCCTGATATGCGGACAATCAAGGTGAATCACAGTTAGTCTGAAGGGACCACTACCGAGAGACCGTTCACTGCACAACTCCGTATCCCATTGTGGACCTATTGCGCCCCATAATCAGGCGCTCCTTGGTTTGTCCATTATTCACTGCCCTTCCAAAGTGCTTGGCCTGCTAGCGCTCCCCGCGGCCTATTGAACCGAAAAATATATAATCAGTCCCCATTCTCTTCCTGAAACCAACTTTCACCCTTACAACGTTCGTCCTGACTCCATTCAACAACAATCCCCCTCTACCAATCTTCATGTTCCCATTCTGCACCGGCCATTTGTGCCTTTCTATTCTAACATCACCCCGAGCAACTATCAACTACTTTTCTATACATTCGCCGATCAACCCAATTTCCTCTTCACATTCAAACAACAAGTAAGCATTCCAATCTCCTTGCATCCCCCCTTCATCCAGCACCTGCTCTCCCCTCCTTCACCTTCGAGATACTCCAGTCAAGGTACCTATTGATGGGATTGACGCGCGCCATCTTTCACTGCTCTAAATACCGCTCCCCTTCCTGGTCTTTCATTGAAGAAAGCCGAGTTGCTCACAGTTTAGAAGACCATAATGTCTCAGAACTTTAACCCGATGAATCTGGGGCTCCTCGGCAGCCGGCCAACTATGCCAACTATGTCACGATTTCCTGTTCGTGGCGGCCAGCCCGCCGGGCTGCCAATGATGTATCCACTGCCCGGGATCGATACCTTCCCTCCAGGAAAACTCAGGAAGGCATTCGAGTTGATAGGTAAGCGTTTCCGAACCAGAACCCTTCCCTGAGAGGGAACTACTTGGCGGGACACAGAATTTACTTGCCCGCGTTCCTACAGATAACATGCTGCTCCACGAGAAACGGTTTGGCGTCCTGCCACCACCAGGCTTGGTTGTTGACGCAGACGGCCGCCACCGCGACCTGGCAGTGTCGATCCTTCAATGGCTACATAACTGCGGGCCAGACTTCAACGCGCATAAGCACGCAGTTGAGATGATTAACCAGCTTCGCCCACCCCGGATCGATCTGGAGAGACATCTTGAGAACACAGACCATCAGTGGCAAGGTCTAATTGACAGCATCGAGCACTGTCGCGAAATCAAGTCTGAATACGTGAAATATCACGACAAGGCGCCTTCGCCTAGAGCGCCGATGCCCAAGGACTTCCCCCACAACAATTGGGCAAAGCAGAAAGAGCTGGCCAAAGAGCTCTTTGATGCCATTGTCGATTTCTCCGAAATCACAGACGGTAAACGCGCAGATCCGAAGAAGCCGAAGAACGTGAAGATCAAGAAAGAGGAGGATGAGGACGCCGAAGGCAAGTTATCCCTTTTTCCGACCCTGGCACCATTCTACTACTCAAGTCTGTTGATAGAATTTCTAATCCTCGGATCTTATAGGGATCCTAGAGATTGACGACGATGCCAAAGGCGAAAATGCCGAAGAGAAAGGAAAGGCCAAGGCCCAAACGAGCTCCAAGGGTAAGGGCAAGCAGAGTGAAGCCGAAAAGGCCGAGCCTTCCGAGGAGGGCGAGGACCAAGACGGCTCAGCCTCGCCTGTGTTCAAGGAGAACCACCACGTGCAGCGAGTTAGAAAGCTCAGCAACATTGAGGTGGAGATCCTCGCGTGGGAGCTGCTGGTAAGTGGCATCGGCGCCCGGCTGTGTTGGCGGTGCCCGGCTGACTGTTTCACTGCAAGTATACAATTAAAGAAGTCCAGGAGGGTCGCTACAACATCGGGAAGTGGACCTATGACTGGCGACATGACAACTATGATACTTTCCTGGACAGATTCCTTGACGTTCTGGACGCTTGCAAGGTTCGTACTCTACCCACCCTCTCCGCACCCTCTCTGGCTTGGCGTGGCCGAACGCATGCTGACCGATGGCTATTAGAAGTCCAAGGCGGTAGTCCATGGCATGCTGACGGCAAATTTCGCCTCGCGGATTGCGTCTGCGCCATTCACCGAGTTCCACGTAAGTAGCAGGCACTCCAGAAGAAGATGAGTCTCGCTAACAGCCGCTGTAGAGAAAAGTGACCAACAAGGAGATAAACTCCCAGAGAGATCTCCAAGTCAAGGTTGCGATCAAGGTCTTGGGCGGGGATCTCGGACTTCAGGTCACTGAAAATCTTGGGTTGCAGGATGCGACGGGGAAAGTCGTCATCCCGGCTGCTGATCTGCCTCCTGTGCTCAAGCAGGCGAGGGCTAACATTAAACGCCGCATCGATGAGAGTATCGAGCAGCGAGTGACCCGAAAGCGCAGAGCTACCAAAGCAGCCAAAGCAGCCAAAGAAGAAGATGACTCGTCGGATGCTGGCCCTGCCAATCCTGAAGCAGCCCAACCAGCTAACCGTTCTCGGAGAAAGAGCAACCGTGGCAATCGGAAGAAGTCAGGGTCCGCCACCACCCGTGGCCAGGCACCTGCCCCTGAGGCTGCGACGCCGCCAGATTCCCCGACGGGTTCTCCGGCAGCACCCACCGAAGACCCGCTGCTGGCCTCGCCGGAATCAACAGTGACGTCGAACTTCGGCAGTCTCTCCGGAACCCCGACCTTGTCTCCGGAGCTGACCCTGCCTGGAAACGGGGGCATGATGCTCCATCCCCTGCCCCTGCCCATGCATCATCACATGAGCTCCATGCAGCATCAGCAGTTGCAGCCGCAGACTGCGTACAGCGACAACATTTCCAACGAAGCGATCATGGCTCGTAATCGGCAACTTCAACTCGACTGGGTCCAGCAGCGCAGACTCGCGGAAATGGATCAACAGCTCCAATTCAGTCATTTCGGTGCTGGAAGCCATGCGCTCGACACGAGCGGGCCGCCTCAGGGTCTCGCTCTGCCACCGCGGGCGGAGAGTCCATTTCGGCCCCAGCTCCAGCTCCAGGGCCAGCGGCCCCTGTCTGCCGTGGAGATGGCACAGGTGCAATACAGAGCGCAGCAGAGCAAGGTCCGTAGCCAAGGCCAGGGCTCGACCTCTGACAGCTCCGGTCCAGATCACATCTACGGAGCGGGATTGCACAATGATGCAGACCCTTTTCACACCAGCTTCAACCAGAGCTTTACTACCCAAAGCTTTGGCCCCAGGTTCACCCCCAACCTCGCTGCCAGCTTTAGCAGCAGCTTGGGAGAAGAAGAGGACGAAGAACTATCTTAGGACTATGCGAGGAATGATGGCTACATCGATGTTGCAACCGTGCTTTGCTTTGGAAGGTGTTTGTGTTTTCGACTGGTCAACGACACCGCACCACAATTTTTCGTCCTTCCCTCGGTTCTTGACAGTCCTCCTGCCCGATTGTTTTTTTTCAGCAGCCCTTATGTTGTTGTTTTATGTTCTGTTCTGTTCTGTTCTGTTCTGTTCTTTCCGTTCCGTCCTTACATGGAACATTGGTTTCGAATTAGGTCCTTATCATCTCATTTTCAAGGTGAGGCGTTGGGGGATGTACGCTCATCAAGGCATGGAATATGTAAGGAGTATATATCAGGGGGAAGGCGTTCCGCTAGGAGGAGGAGTTTGGGATGGCCATTTCTCGGATGGCAATGATACAGTACATGTACAGCACGGCTTAGGAGTTTAGGCGTGGATGGATGCCTTTGTTTTCATAGATTTCACTCAGGTACCTGTCTATCAGGCCTGAAGTTCGCCAAGTGACGACAGAGTTAGCAACCAAGTAGTTTGTAAATATCAGATCAGCATTGTGCCAGGAGACCGTAGTTTCACAGCTGCACTCACAACCGAAGGTGCTTGCTTCAGTGCACAAAGGTAGTTTATGGTATTGCCAAGTCATTTTATTATGCTGAACCTCGGGAACTCACCGTTTGGGTCTCTCTCAACTGCAAACTGAATACACTATCCACGTGTTTAGTGCTTACAAGAAACATCTGCATTATCTTCACGAGTCTTGAGCTGCTGGCCCGATGCGGTGTTAGAAAGAGGAAGGAGTGAGGAACTACCTAGGTCCATGACTCGTATCTAATCCCCACTGCCCCAGACATCGCGGAGTTTTCTCTTTTTCTTCAGCGTCAGTTGTGGCACTCGGCCAGGAACTACCATCATGACCGCACCGGCATATATCACTAGGGATATATTAACACTTCAATTGTTCAAACGCAGTCGTGCTGCTTCATGATCCACTTCAGGGCAGGCCAACCTGAGAAGCGGCGATAGAGATCGTTCACGAGCACTTCACTGAAATACCCCGTGCAGACCCTCACATCGTCTGCTTCTTGACAAGATGAGGATGGGGCTTCGGCGGCAGGCAAGAGGCGATTAGTCAGCACAGAAGCATGGGATGTAACGCTTTAGCCTCACTCACCGTCGGGGATTAGGCACCCACTCATTGTGCCAGGTGCCTAGCCAGCGGTGTGGAACACGAGTGAACACTTGGGCTACAGCCATGCCCTAAGAGCATTCGCTGTGAGAGCTTCAATTTATCAGAATTCAGCACAATGATCGACGATACAAGAGATCACATCACCTCCGCATCCGATGATGAGCTGAGCGCCAAGGTCACAGAACTCGTGAAATTGCGGACTGACAGAAATAGTGCTTACCGCTGGGCAAACGACCTGAAGCTTCTGGCTTTTGACGACGCGGATGGCCCCGGCCACGAGAACCCAGATAATACCTGGCAGGCAACCAGTTGCGCGCAGTGCTTAGCCTTAGGCTCGTCTACACGTCAAGAACCTCAGGCCGCCACGACGACAGAACGCCAAATCTATTGGGCTTGCGATAGGTGTGGCGAACAATTCTCGTTTGAAGAGAGATTCCATTGCAGTTTATGCAACGATGGCGATTACGATCTCTGCCGCTCCTGCGTGGCAGACGGATTTCGATGCAAGGATGCTTCGCATCAGCTCTCATACACACCTGCAATGTGCGGGCATTCTGCGAAGAATTCGTGCCAGCAATGCCGTCTGATGCCGCCATTTCCTGCTGGTTCAACTCAAGTTTCGTCTTTTCGCCTCATCCGCCAAAGTTGGCTTCAGCGAGGGAACAGCGACCGACCGTGCACGCATTTCGTAGCCGTCTCATACTGCTGGCCTCAGGATCAGAACGACCAGTCTCAAGGCCGATACGAGATTCGAGAGATTGACGGGAGGACACGGAGAAAGAACAGGGCCCCGGAAGGTATTATCGACAGGGCGGTGGCGTTTGCGAGAGAGAGCGGCTGCCGCTTCATTTGGATTGATCAGGTACATACGGGTGTAGTAGCCTTTTGTGCTCGGTAACCCTCGCTGACAAGAGGATGTCGAAGGAATGCATTGATCAGGAAAACGCCGAAGAGAAGGGGCTTGCGGTTGCTTCAATGGACCTGGTATACTCGAGGGCCCATCGCTCAGTCGCTCTGCTGGACTCTGTTATACATCCCGAGACGCATCTCCACGGGCTCTCGGCCCTGTGCGAATGGGACCAGCTCCGAAGAAAACAGCCCAAATTGATCGGAAGCCGCGTCGAGTTCTACATATGGTCCCAGGCCGAGCAGATTGTGTCGCTACTCGAGATGGTTTCCCACGAGAAGTGGAGCACCCGCGCTTGGGTTCTCCAGGAAGCTTTCTCGGCAGGCAGCCACATGTCGCTTCTGCTCAGAAAGCCTGCAGACCTACCACCAATCACAGGGTTAGATCCTGACCTCGTTCGTCTTGATCTATCTATGACGGAAATTGCTCTGGACATGGACACTTTCGCCCGTTGCGTCGACTGGGCGAGAGAGCTCTTCACACAACGCGCGCCGCTATACGCCAGAGAAGCGGACCCGACTATCGACGCCTTCGCCCAGCGCAACAGAGACCGCATTTGCAATCTGTTTGACCGACTTCGCGTGCAGTTTGCTTCCCCGCCGAGCCAGGCCGAGCGGGCTATCACCTCGACGTACAGGCTTGGGTACCCTAAAAGATCGTGCAACGCAGCGGCAGCGCTCTCCTTTCTGCGCCACCGGGAGAACTCAGTCATATCAGACAGGGCGTCAATATTTGCTAATCTCTGCGACTACGATTACCGCTTGGACATGGCCGAGGTCTGCCGACGTGATTATCCCTTGAGCGCCTGCATCCTTGCTCTCTCCATCCTTAACGGCGACTACTCCCTGCTCATACCAGAAGTCTACAAGACCGTTGGTGACGACGGGAATGGGATAGATACGGCCTTTCAACGGATATTTCCCTCGCAAGCTCGGCTCCAGCAGGTTGACTATTTCGTCCCCAATCCGGCCACACTCATCCCACCGCAAGTGAAACACCATTTCTCGGTACCTCGACAGCACGCCCTTGCGTTTCCAGCATGTCTTTGGAAAGTCCACAAGGCACTCGACGTTGAATTCCTTCGTGAGCGCCATGGCCGAACTTGGACACTGATCATGTTCTACACTGCGTATTTCGGGAAGGTTGAGCAGGGCGGGCAGGCCGTCACGGACTTCATTCGCCCCTGGGTTGCCTTTTTCAACAATGGAGCGGAGCATCCTGTCACGTTCAACGAGGTAAAAGCTATTGTATCCCAGATCTCCAACTCTCCCGATGCCTGGAAGCCGCCCTATGACGTGCGGGCGTTGAAGATCGAGACATTCGCCCTTCATTGCTGCGTTCTGCTGGACTTGATCCTCGCTCTTCGAGACCAAAACGAGCTGGGGCTCGCTGATGCGGTTTGGAACTCGATCCAAGCATTGACATGGCCGATCGACGGCCCATTTAAAGGCGAAGACGACGTGCCTGCGTCGGTCGCAGAATTTCCGGCCGCCATGCCCGTGTCCCTTGGCCTTCTCACAATCGATACACTCTTCACCTTCGATCATGGCCGACAAGGCAAAGACAACTGGCTTCAGTCTTGGCTGGTTGGCCGTGTTATGACCACTGGGAAACTGTGGTATGGAAACCTTGTGCAGACATCAGGTGATGATGAGTGGCCGGCATCTAGTCCTGAGGAGACAACAGAACCGGTGCAACAAGAAAGCTCGACAGAGCCCCTGGAAACGGCTTCGAAGACCTTGGCTGGAAAGGGAAGATATTACAAGCAACTGGTCACGTCGATGCTCACCCATAAGATCATGAACGTGGTGGTGGAGGAGGCCGGCCACAAGCCTGATCGAAACCTCTTTACCGACGACCCGGGAGGCTATCTTCACCTCATACTATCCACGCAGACAAGTAAGCAAGAGAGGAAATTGCGGCTGAGGGACAGCCGCGCATTTTTTGATGTGGACGAGCCTTGCCTGGTTGCTACCCCGTACAACACGAGAATGGATATGCTTCCTCGCCCGGATACGAGGGCGATGAGTGTCTCCTGGGTGGTCCGCCCTCTTCAGATATCGAGTCCAGAGCAGCGGCCCGAAGATTACCGTGAACCTGGACGAGTCAACATTGACGAAGCATTTCAGTTTGTGAGGGCTGTTCGGGGCATGTGGGCAGTTGGCTTGCAATTTCAGGCTATGACACGATATGCCGTATCTTTTACTAACGAAGACGACAAGGGCTCTTGATAGAGGAGTTGCTATACTGCAGGTACCTAGTTGAAGACTAAAATAATAGCACTTTCCGAATATGTACCTGTAGCAACTACAGATGAATATGTCGGTACCTTAGGGAAAGATACAAGCTACCTCGTTAAGACAGCAAAGTTCTCTAAAGCAAATCGGGCCAATCGGCCTCTTTGCACCACGTGGCTACCTACCTCGGGGATTGGTCCTTCTTGTTTAAATGGAACTGGCAAGCCCTAGAGCCACCTTCCATTCTATAGGGCAGGAACGAGACTTTAGAAGGAGAGGCTTCGAGCCCAGCACTACACGGTATATGACTACGTATTCACCGCCACCAACAGCCCTGGGAGGACAAGTATAGCGGGTGTTTTTCACCCAATCAGTTTTTGGGTCTTCCAACGAGTTCGTGAGGGTGCATTGGCAAGAAAGACTTTCCGTGCCGAATCTGAATTGTGGAAGCGTGGAAGTAAAGGGAGAAGAAACGCGAGAGCACCGTCTCCCATATTAGCGGACAAGATGGAAGGGGACGAGCCGCGGCTGCGGAGAGGTTTACCAGGACCTCGGCTTCGAGCCCATGTTTTAACATGTTGAACGAGAACTGTTCAACTGGTCAAACGTGAACAGTGTAAAGCGCCGACGGATTGCCAATGTGGATTATAACTTGAGCAAATACGTCTAGGATAGAGAGGACGCCCCGCCACGCCCTGAAAGGGTGCCAGTGCGACCACTAATCCGCGGCTTCTTTGAAAACGCGATTCACGTCACATTAGAGATTCATCGCCCAATCCGAAAGATGTATATCCAGTTGGTATGGCTTACAGACTTCGACACGAAGACAGGTGTGATCACAGACAACAGAGATCATACAAGACTAGGAAGTATAGTGGATTGGCGACGTGGGGGGAAGGGATTCTACCTAGTAATGATTGAAACCGGTGATGTGTATGAGGTTGCTACCACGAACCCAGGCCCAAATACTGTACCATCTTCGACTTGCTGCATCTGCGGTATGTTCTACACAGGGTCACACATTGCCTCAAAGCTGCTGACTCGCTCAAGACAATCTTCCAAGACGACCCCCGTTCTTCCACTTCTCCCACCATCTACATCCTTCAAGAGTTCTAATATTGATCCTCCGGTACTAGTCGGACATGAGGCCTGGTCACGCACGCTCGATAAATTCTAGGGTGTTCTGTAGGCAAACTCTTAGATATGACTCGCACTTGACAGCACAGCTGGTACGGACGTTAAGAAAAGTTCAAGGCTAGATTAAAAGGAGGCACCAGCAGCCAGCGGCGGTAATTGCCGTCCCTCTGCCCCCTCGTGTTGCGACAGCGAAGAAAGCAAAACATTGGACTGTGTTTACAATACACGTAGACCTCGCATAGAAGAGTGTCTTATCGTACTATTGATTTTTTGGGATGCTTTAGGCATATGGTTAGACGACGGAGACTGCAGCAAATGAGGGCGATGTTTGTACTTGCGGATGGCAAAATCCCCTGAGCATAGAGGAAGGATGCTTAAATGGGCACACCTATACGTGAAGTGCTTGATTCAATAATTTAGTCTGACTACGTACATCGCAAGGATCCGTGTGTGGCAAACTTAAGGCGGTCCTGCAAGTTACAAGACGGGACCTCGTCCTAAGTTCAGGCATCATCTATCATGAAGATACCTCGCCAGTTGGGCATGATGGGAAGACTTATCACCTGGTATTATGAACACTCATTTCGGTGTGTTGGTCGAGGCAAAGCAGCTTAAGTGATGGAAATTTTGGTGTCATTCCCGGGCAACTTGAATCCAGTTTTGGGAATTCCAACCTGAACTCTCGATGTCCCAGATGCCTTGTTGACCGCAATTTGAGCCGAATAACTTTTTCCATCGAAAACAGAACGCCGGGTACTTTTCGTTTTTTTCATGCTGCCTGGCGGGCTTTAGCTGCGCGTGACGTGCATAGCCGCAGTAGACCAATCATGCCTTACTTGTTGGTTGACTGTTCCGTGAGGCTGAGGCGGCTTTTGACCTAGCCAGGTGTGGCAACCAGTCAGGCCAGTCAAGCACGCTGCGGTTTGCGGAATGACGTGCGCAAACCGATCAAGTCGGCCGCCGCAAATTGACTAGGTGATCGTAGCTCGAGTACAGGTACCTGCAGTAGCGGCACGCGGAGGAGCAGATGAGCCGCAATTAGAGTGAACAAATGAGAACTTACGGTAACGTACGTAGGTAGCCTTGGACTCTGCCCATTTTACTGATGGGAAGGTGCAGTAAAACCAACATCTATTTTGTGTCTGCCTGTGCAACACACCAAAGCATATCTTTTCAATTATTGATGAATTTCCATGATGGATGGTAGCCGCGTTTACTGTTGTACCTAGGTAGGCCGCGGGCGCGGCGAGGTCACCGGAACCCTTGAACTTCCACTTGCACACACACACACACACACGCACCGCTGTTCAATAGCATGACTCAATGGACCAGCAGGACAGCACCACAGAAAAAGTTCACGGTGAGCGAAAGATGGGGTCGCCCGCTCACCGAGAACCTTACCTACATGTACCTGACCTGTCGCATCGCCACACTCCCGTGTACATACATAGAATGCGTATAAAAAGGCAGCAATCTTCTTGAACTTGAAATTACTCCTCTTCCTTTCTTGCCTATCTTCCTACAACATTCCCAGATCTACAACGAGCTATACAAGAAACTACTAGTAGTCCTGAACTTAAAAGCTATCGTTACACTTCGGACCCCAATCACACCTCACATCGCCGCTTGAGCCTCGTAACACACCCCAACTTCGACCCCGCCACACCCATACCTACACCCACACGACAGAGAACGCTTGCGCGCGAGTAAAAATGTGCAAGACGTACAGCGACTACTGGGAATGCGGCCACTTCCGCCGGACCCGTCTCGTCATCTGCACGCGCCATCGCTGCCGGACGCACGATTATTATAAAGGGGACACGTATGCAGGCACCTGCGGGCGGTCTGCATGCGACGACGAGCGCGATCGTGTGTGGTGGCGCCGCGAGTATCGGTACAGGATTCGTACCAGGCAGGTTCATCGACGACTGTCGTTCTAACCACAACAATCATGGTTCGCTCTGGATATTACGTTCGATGAGGGGGAATAGATGTATGATGCAATGTGATGAAGGTTCTATGGCTGTGTTACTACGGAGTATTGGAGGATCTGGCGTTGCATTCTTTGATGTATTTTCTCTTATGTATTTGCTATTTAGCGACGTGGATAGTTGTTTCTTATATTCCTGACGGGGAGTTGCCGGGATGGTATTGGTATTATTAGGTGACGCTCATGTGGAATGGAACGGGGGCTTATGATGATTCACGATTTTGTTTTACTACCTATGTACCTACCTAGCTGCAGTACAGGTACCCATCTATTAAATTACTTACAAACACTTTTCCTAACAACATAGCTTCAGACATGCCGTTCTCCTTGATGCTCCACTTCCTGCCCACCCGCGACTCCTGAGAAGATATTCTATTGCCACACATTTGCTTAACAGACATTGACAGCGCTTCAGAACAGTGAACAATACGCCTTTTAGGGGAAAGTCTAGAGAATTCCGATATGGTATGTGCATCACCCATTCCAACCAACACACTGCCATTAACACGTACATAATTGACAACCGTAAGACAGAGAAGAGCAGATAAGTATGTGACAAGAAGATAAGATGGTAGAAGTTGAACACACAATATGCCCGTAGACGGCGGTTGTAATAGTGACAGTGACACAACAGGGATGGACATGGAAGAGGGGATGATGGGCATCAAGCCACAACTGTCCAGTCGAAAGGATCCACAGAGGGAGGGAGCCTTCCTAGCTACCCATCACTGTGTTCGGCCGCACCCTCCTATGCGGTCGCGGCAGGAAGTGTATCGTCTTGCCACCGCCCTCGGCATCGAGGAGCTTTATTCGTCGGCTGAGGAAGGTTGGCCGACTTAGAGAAGAACCACTTCTGGGAGACATCAGCTCGGCTAGGTAGTCCGCGATCGACTTCCCATCATTGTTCTTGCGGTTAATGTCCACGTCGGGACCCAGGAGAGCCTTGATAAAGCTGTGATATCTCCAGGTGAAAGACCTCTCTGCGCAGAGATTCTTGAGCAGCACAGACAGCGGCGTGTCGCCATCTGCATTGATCTCGCTCGTGCTCGCACCGGACTTGAGAAGCATGTGAATGATGCGCTCGCTCGGGCGCCGATGATGCGGCACAATGACAAAGGCGTGGTGGAGGTAAAAGCCCCCCACTGCTCGTGCATCATTTGCAAGGGGCTGCTTCTCGAGCATCAGAGTCAACGCGCCTTCTGCCTCGTGCTCCGTTCCCCTCTCAATGACATAGGCCAGGATCCTCATCGGCTGGCAACGCTGGGGACTGATCCGACCGTGGATGTCGGCCCCTCGGTCAAGCAGCGCCCGGAGGAAGTCGTCGGCGAGGTATGATCCAAAGGGCACCTGGTTTAGAATGAAGGCTGCCAGGGGAGATTGGCCGTCGGTATTCGGCTGGTTCACGTCTGCGCCGGCCTCAAGAATGCGATATGCCATGGCAATCTCCCCATACCTGATTGCTAGAGTCAGAAGACGGGTCAGGTCAGCAGCAGGGAGGGGAGGTAGGCCGCGGGTGGCGATGACCTGGGCCACCCGAAGTGCAGAATAGCCATCCTTTGCAATCAGCTCCGAAAAGAGCGTTGCATCCGAAGAGAGAAACCCTTCAGTATCCAGATCCAGAACAAAGTCCATGGCCGCCTCGCCCATGGAAAGCGCATCCTTGAACATGCTCACCAGGTCGCTGCGATCGATCCCCCCGCGAAGACAGCCTCTCCGGATGAGAATCTCACATGCGTCAAGGTTCCGCGTGTTAAAGGCCAACTGCAGAGGTGTGTGGCCGTCCTTGTTCCTGACGAGGAACAGACTGCTGACTCCTGGTTTATTGAGCAGACGTCGCAGCGTGGATTTGGCGACAAAGGAAGAAACGCTGGACTTGAATCCAAGATGGAGGACCGTGTTCCCGTCCGAGTCCGTGTCCTCGATTCGGACACCAGCATCGAGGAGTTCCTGGAGAGTCTGGGCCACGACTTCGGGCCTCGAGTAGGGCGGGTAGAGCAGAGCGTTCTGCGGGCCTGTAATGGCTTGCATAACAGCGTTCCTGCCAACAGCGTTCCGCACATGTATGTTGGCCCCAGCCTTGATGAGCGCTTTGATGCTGGGAACAATGTGGTTTTGCGCAGCGGCGATTAGTGGTGTATCGCCGCTGCAGTCTGTCGCATCAAGAGACGCGCCCTTGGCAAGAAGTTTCTCCATCGTCCTCATCCTGCGAGCTCCCCTCTCGTCCTCCTCAAAGGCCCTTCTTGTTCTGCCATCACGAGCCGGCCGGGCCGAGGGCATGCAGCACATGTGGAGGGGAGAGAGGCCACGTCCTGAGCCTGTTGCAATATAGCCGCGTGTCACGTCTGCGCCGAGGTCTATCAGACGGTCTGCTTCGTCAAAATGGCCCAGTCGGCATGCCTCTCCCAGGGGTGTGATAGTCGAGTATGGAAGAAAGAGCTTCGTATCCACGTTGATGTCGGCCCCCAGTTCATGGAGAAGACGCACAGTCGTATCCCAACGGCGGTTGGCGTAGGCATGGTAAAGAGGAGTCAGCGTCCGATTGTCCCGAATGTCGATGTCCGCCTGGGTCGTGGTCCCCTCATCGAGTAGATATCTGATCAGATCCACCAAGCCCATGGCAGCAGCATGGTGAAGCGCCGTGATCCTCGAGTCTACGAGGAGAGGCTCGCTGGCATCGGTAGGGACTTCCATGCTATAAGAGGCGCCGCGGGAAAGAAGCAACTTTGCCGTGTCCGTATGTGAATGACATATGGCAATGTGGAGCGGCGACCATGGCGGAGGAAGTGTCTCATCTTCAGGACACTCAGCCGCGTTCAAGAGTCCGTAGAGGCGCTTGCAGTCGCAGAGGCACTCCGAAAAGGAGTTGACGTTCGCTCCATGGTCCAGGAGGACTTCAATGATCTCGTTATGACCTTTCCTGGCGGCGAGATGAATCGGATTAAAGCGCCGGAGCACCACGCTCCCGTGGGACATAAACGGGTTTCCGGTTATGTCGGGCTCATGGTCGTCGAGAGTGGACGAGCCGGCATCGGTACTCCGCTCAATGCCCCCATCGACAACGAACTGATTGTACGCGTCGACGCTGTCATAATCCGAGACATCCTCGTCCTCGTCGTCGTCGTGGGGAAAGTGGGAGCCCCAAAAATCATCCGTGATATTGCTCGACAGTTGGTTGGTGTCGGCGCTGTCCGGCTCGTCGCTGTCCTCGGTCTCGGGCGACCAGTCCATGTCCATGTTAAACTCGGACTCTGATTCCCACACCTCATTGTCTTCGTTCTCGGCCGCAGCGCGCAGGGCAATGTTTGTCTTCTTCCAGTCGGTTGCGCGCATAGCATCGATGAACTGGTAGTTCGGATTCGCGCCAGCCGTAAGGGCCTTCCTCAGCGTCCCAGCTACACCGCAATGGGCCGCCCATGCGAGAGGCCATGGGTCGCCGATTGTCACCGTTCGTTTGTAGAGGATCGGATTGACAATGCTGTACAGCTTGCGATTGCTTCTCGCGAGCGAGGAGAGGTCTTTGAGCCTGTCGAGGTTCTCGATGACAAAAACGACGATCTCGGTCGGCAACGCAGAAATCGAAGCTGGAGACATCGTGTCTCGCCGATGTCTTGCACGCCGGTGCAAGCTCGATAGAGGATGGCAAAGCTTCAGTCGGCGAATTCGAGGGCAGTCCTAGATTTGCAAAAGTAACGCAGTGAATTTCGTGTGTGATTCAGGTAGACTGAAAAGCTCAGGCACAGAGGTCTCGGCCCACCCGATCGTGTAAGCGTCGTGGTAGCGTTCGCGAGGGGGAGAGCTGATGTTTGCTAGTACCCGCCCGTGTGCTTGGACCTTTGCTTGGACTGCAGCCTGCAGGCTGTTAGGACACCATCTCCCCTGAGTGGTGCGCTAGCTTTCCCTTTGGGACCTTCTTTCCCTTCTGACAGCCCTTCTGGAATCTTGGGGATCTTCGAATAGGCGGTGTTCGCTGGCAGTTAATCTCATGCGACCAGGGATCACGACCAGGACCCGCAATCATGGGGACTTGGCCTCAGCCTGGCAGCTGGCTTAAAACCTTATTATCCTCTAGGGTACGGATACTTCGAAGAATTGTGCTTGCCGTGAGGTGTTTCTGATCCTTTTGTCGATGGTACTTTTTATACTGATTTACACTTCAGAGTACAACACCAGACTAATTCCAGACCTTCCGCAGTGGATTTCATAAGCGTCTCGGTCAGTTGTAGCCATTGCTTTTGACCGAAGCTCATGGTAATAGTGGAGGGCCAGGATAATATCCTGTCACTATGTGAAGAGGCCACACAATAAGTGAACGGCTTACAGTTTACGGTTTCGTGCCTGTGTTCAACGGTTGATAAAAACGTAACGGTCAACCGGCCCAGAACCCGCCTCTACTGGACACTACTGCAAGCCACCACCATGGGCCGTAGCCCACTCAACTGCCGCTCGTCCATGCGGGGATGGATGTGATGGCCGCAGAAATCCATGCTTTCTTCCGCATCGTGGGATGGCACCACAACTAGGCTCGATCCAGTTCGACTAGACTTAAGGACCGCTGTCGCTCCCTTAACGTTGTACAGACTGTATAAGTATAATACTATCTCTATGAGTGCGCTTAAGGCTTGAATTTTTCGATCATCCGTACCTACCTTATCTACAGTCTCTGCAGAAATGGGATCATTTGTGAGGGCTGACACCCAGGGTCTCCCGGTACTACAACTCCAGGGACTGTAACTAGATCATTGCAAGACAGCCTAGAACTCAGTTATCAATATACTTGATAGCCATGAAACATTGGTATCATTCAAGTTGGACTGAGCTGATCATGGCGTTTACTTGATCTCTGTGACTATAGCATTGCAGGTCAACTAGGCCCACATCATAAGGCCACCTAGATCGGACTTCCACTCATTGCAATGACATGGATATACTTCTCTCTACCTAGGTACTCTAGCCTTGACTCAACCATAGGCACTGTTCGAGTAAAGTCAGCTGCCGTAAAAGCTATAAAGAACGTGCATGAGCATGACCTAATCTCTAGCTGACTAATGTGCGTGAGTGTAAGATTTGGGCTGTTGACCAATAAGCTCTGAGACAATTGGTAGCGAATGGCAAGGTGGCCTCGGGCGCAGGAAGTAAGTGCAGCGTGGCTATAATCCGCAGACTTCATTCCGTGCATCCCACCGCCTGAGTCAGGTCCGTCATCGAAGAGCGATGGCATTACGAAGGTGGAGGACCCCACAGTGCCGCTGGAGGAACACGATTTAAAGAGATCTCAAGACCAGAATGTTTATAAAGTCAGAGATAGTGGCATGGCACCAAGTTCCAGAAGTTGATGCAAGCATCCGCTGATGGGCTTAGGTACACCTTTTGTAAGATGACATAGACCGTTTAGTTTTTGTCTCTAAACGTTAGTCGGGCCCGCTGGCCAAATGGTAAGGCGCCAGATTTCGGCTCTGGAGATTGTGCGTTCGAGCCGCACGTGGGTCGCTGCCACTCTCTGTTCTGTTGATTTTTGCACCTTCAGATAACAGCTCAACTATGAACGACCAGTTATTTTTCCGTGTCCGGCTGATGCAGGCTTTTCTCACACTATGCTATCCAGTGGGGAAGGGTATGTTGGTAGACATGGAGAAACTAACTCTGAGACGACTTTCTAGATGCAAGGCATTCTACTAGTGTTCCTGCGATTCAGCACAGAGTAGTCATTGTTATGTCTCTGTAGCATCAACTTAGGTGCCCATAGAATATCTCATGTCTTCTCTTAGTATCCAGTTCCATGCTACATATTCATTACAAGCGAGTGCAGTACCATCAGGACTTACTACTGGGTACCTACCTACACTAAGATGCTATTCGGTTCAAAATTTGGTGGGAGATGAACGTGTTTGTTGTCTTAGCGACAACTTGAAGCAGATGTGCCTTGTGTAACGTCACTGCTGCTGGCGTCAAGTCTACAGAGGTCCTCTCGACGAGTGGGCTTCTTTTCGCGTCTTCGCAGCGAACTTGAACCCTCTCCAGGATCGACGGGAAGATGACATTGAATTTTTACCCTCGTGTGGCCCAAGATTAGAAAAGGTTACGGCAAGACATTGCATATATTGTGGTCGAGCTATCAAGGATAAGCACTTGTTTCTCGAGGCGAGTTCTCCGTATCTTGCTGAAAGCTAGCCGGATATACATACGTTGATAACCCGAGCCATAAGTTCGCCGTCACAAGTTCTACGAACCACCTAAGAAGGGGCTAGGCTACTAATGTGCAAGGGCTAAACAATACCAAGTTGTTCTTGCAGGTGGCTCGGCGCATCCCCAGGATCCTGTTGAGCATACCCCTAATGGTCTTTTCTCGGACAGGATATTCGGCAACTTCAAGTATCAACGACTCTTCAGCTTCGGAAACTTTGTTGTCGAAACATAGAGGGCAAGGCCAGTCACTTTATCTTGACGAAGACTCCACGATCTGAACCGAACCCGGAGATAGTTTATATTCTACCCCGACAGGAAGCTCTAGGGTATCCCTCGCAATGGCTGGCACGTATAGTCTTTGTAGCCCTGTTGTTTTGCTGGGCGCCGAAGACAGAGTTATGGAGATTGTGTCAAGGGAGAGAGTACATACTCGTGGAAGTGTCCGGCCTGATGCACAATAAAAACACTGCAGGATTCTTTAGTAGATAGGGCCTCGAATCTGAATCGACGTATGCTTTCCCGTTAGCAGAGGCCACACAGGGCGTTTTCGGGCTGGGGTTGGAACGAGAGGAACAGAACTCGCCGATGGATGCCCACGGAGGTCGAAGTGGACAAGCGGCCAAGGGCGTCTCCTTGGGAGTCTGGCAACGCAGTTTGCTCGGTCTCTCGAGTGAACAATTGTTGGACGAGGGAGTGCAGTTTGTCTGGTCTGCTTAGTTCCATAATTCGAGACTAAATTTCGGTGTCGATTGTCAAGGTCCGGATAGAGCTGGCGGAGGATTCAAGCCTCCTCAGGGGCCTAGAATTTGCAGGGGAGAGAGGGAGAGTCTGTTGGGGGTAATCACGGGGAGGATGTGCGGGGATCAACCAAGCAGTGATCGTTCAGATACGCGGATACGGGATAAGCTTAAGCAGTTCAAGGCTCCCCGTATAGTCTGGGGCTCCAGGGGCTCAGTTTGAATACGGGGATCGGAGATTGTCTCGCTGGCGGTGTATGCTCTCCGAGGCTCTATTAGCGCTCTCGAACCTGTTCATTGAAATCTCAAACTCTTCTCTCAGACGGATCTGTTCTCAGGCATGGAAGTCAAGTGTATTCTGCTTCAACTTGATAGCCCCCCTTTTCATGTCCATGCGGCCATCATGCAATGCTACCCCGGCAAGATAGGCTAGTACCGTGTTTTGATCAACCATTAATTACGTACTCATCCAAGAAGAACGGTTTTGTCGCGGTAGACCTTGAGTCTCTATTCATCACATGTCGCCCTCGGACCGCGTATTCAGTTATGAGGCTTCAGACGTGTTAAAATCCTGTGCATGAATATTACATATTAGTACGTACCCAATTACCGACCTACCTATCTTGGTAGGAATTCTTAGAACCGCTTCAAACATATGCCCAGTGTCGTCCAATAAGCGTTTGTTCCATTACCAATGCACAACAAGGCGACTGTCAAATAAACTTCGTGATAACTCGGTCGGCGAATAGAAGTGGGCGGCGCAGCGGACTCCTTCAAGTTCAGTGGCGTGACATTTCACTACCTACCTGGTATGTTGGTAGCGCTTTACTCAGTCCTTGCAGCGTCATCTTACCAAAGTACCGTATTACACGTGTAGCCCAACCTCGTATTCATGACGACTGATCCCAGGTTTGTCGTCCCACGACGCGTTCGGCCGGACTGTTTGCCGATTGATCCGGACTGTAGGAGAGGAGCTAAAGTGAACTAGAGATACCCGAAACGGCCGAGCCGGAACGTAACGGTCGAAGCGGTCGAAGCGGTTGACAGGTCCAACCGTCAATACGAACGGGGGATTACTGTTGTGGCGGAGCAAACCCCCACCCCCAGGTACTATCGATTCGTTCGATTGAACCCGGTTTGACCAGTCGCGCAATTGAAGTTGACTGTAGCGTGTCAAGTTGGGGATCCTACCCAAGGAAGACGCCGCGTAAGTTGACGGCACAAACATGCACTTGCCCCCTAGCCTGCAGAAGATAGTGAAACATAAGAGTCGGGTGACTGGTTCCTGTACGTCACTCATAGGGTATGCAGTACATGGTGTCACGGAGCACCGTCATTCTGCCATGATTATCTGCCAATGAAGCGCACTTCAAGCACTTGCATCCACTTGTTCGATCAGCGCACATTGCTTGCGGTGGGCGGCTGCAACTCAGCAGGGCTTGGCAAATACTTGCTATCTACGGTCTATCCCTAGAATCGAACCGTGGCATGGAATGCTGCAAAATTCGAGGGGCACGGAATCGGACGAACTTGGCGCCTATCTCCTCGCCGTCTCGGCACGCGGCCAAGGGGGCAGATTTTAGTGGCTTGCCTCTGATGCCAACGGTAAACGCCATGGCGGGCGCCCAATCTGCCACGCGTTTTTGATAAGATGGATACAGGTCGGGCAGGGGTAGGTACTTCGAGAACCCCACAACCCACCTTCCACTTGCGCAACCAAACCGCGCTGACGGATAACCACATGACAGCGTTTCTTGCAAGAATTAGCGACTGCCCTGATTTAATGAATGCCAACCAAATGGGCGCTTTTAAACCTGTTTTCAATTGCAAACTGCATAAGCACATGCAGTGTCTGCGGTCGTAACACTCATTCCATGAGAAGACGCGAAAGTACGCGAAAGTACCTGACGTGCGCGCTAGTTTAGGCCCATCTGCCAGTTAACTAGTCTCCATCTTGGTCTCGTAAAGATCACGCCTGCCCTTTAACAATTGCTATATGGAACACAGGGATTCGGCTTCCATGCTTGATGCAAATCTTGAACGTGCTAACCACTTCAAGGCAATTTTAAGTTCGAAGTGCGTGTCTTATCAGCTTTACGTAGACTTCTCGAGAAGCATTGTCAGGTTACTCCTGGAATCTTGAGTGTAGGCTGGGCCAACGGATGCATTGCTCATTTTGCTCATTGAACTGCGAAATTGCTCGCCCCCGCTTGTACGGGTCGCGAGCAATGATTCGGCAGGCTAGCTAGTGGGGGAATACCCAACGATGTTTGGGAGACTGTCCACAACGGCACTTCTGCAGGTTCTACTCCACGGACGCATTTTGATTGATTCTCGAATAACAGGTACCTGGTACCTTGGGTGGATCCGTGCACAGGAACACAGCTGCCCGCTAGAACCCGTTACAACCGCTGGACTTGCGAAACCCTGCACTGGGCTAGCGCCCCCCTGTTCTGGCGCTGAAAGTCCCGCACCCAGCACCTGTGGCTTGGTATCACCACCCAAAAATTTTGGGGGTTCGGATTACCGTGCTTCACTTTTCCTCGTATCCCCTTGCGTTAACCCTCCCGTCGGCAACCTGGAGGTCGACATTGTCAGATCCAATGCCCGTCTGGTGGCACAGGAAGGAGCGGATGGTCAAGGAGCATTATGATCCGTCCTATTCTTTTGTCCCACCGAAGTGGGAGTCGGAAACATGGCAGAGCTCGGTCAGATCTTCGTCCCAGTTCTCCTCGCCCTCCTTGACGAGAATCCGAGGGCGGTCATTCCATCGCTCACAAGCGCAGCTGCAGCCGTTCTATGTACCGCAGTTTTCGAGTGGAATGCCCCTTCTGAACTCCGACCGAGTGAGCGGAGTCTATGGTTTGATGAAGACCAACCTCAGAGGGAAAGCGAGGTATCTCGCTCTTGCCCTTCCGTTTCTGATCACCGTCCTCTTCTTCCTGCATCGCTACTACTCCTACGACCCTCAAGCGTCGACACACCGCGTCTCACCAGCCAATCATGAGCCCAACGACTTTTGGGTCGAGTTCTTTTCACGCCTCGAGGCAGCGCGACCGGCCGCTGCTCCTATCGAGTTCGAGGGGAAGGCGCCGGTTGAGAACTGGGAACCGGATATTGACCATGCTCGGGCGAACATTATCAACATGACTTCCGAGGACGAGGCTGCCTTGCGCGTTTCCCACCGAGGGTTTATCACCGAACTTCCCGCTTTCGCGCGCCACCTCCCTTACGACGCGGAAACGACGGGCATTGTCACCACTGCGGGCGCTCCGAACTTCGGCCAAGTCGTTACTATGGTGTTGATGGTGCGGCAGAGCGGCTCAGAGCTTCCCATACATGTGGTCCTCGACTCGTCAACTCGGCTGATGGACGACCTCTGCATGGAGACATTGCGGTCCCTTAACGTTACTTGCATCTACCTCTCCGATGTCTGGGCCGGGATTACCCCCCACCCTCCAAAGTTCAGCCTCTACCAGTGGAAGATCCTCTCCATTCTCGCCTCTCCTTTCCAGAACGTCCTCTTTCTTGACGCGGACCTTCTTCCTGTTCACAACCCCGACGCTATCTTCGAGCCAGGTTCCGAGCCTTTTGCCTCGACGGGCTTGATCACCTGGCCGGACTTCTGGACGCCTTCGGCCTCTCGACTCTTCTATGCCATCGCCGGCGATGTCGAAGTTCCGCCCCTCACGTCGCGCACCTCCTCCGAGAGCGGTATGATGGTCATCGACAAAGCGCGCCATCCTGACACGCTGCTCCTCGCCGCGTACTACAATTACTATGGCGCAGACTATTACTACGCACTGCTCAGTCAGCACGGGCCGGGCGAAGGGGACAAGGAGACTTTCTTGCAGGCGGCGCTGGTGTTGGAGGCGCTGTACAAAAAAAGGGGCAGCGGGTATGCGCCAACGCACTGGATGACGAATAACAGCAACGGCAAGAGAAAGAAGGGATACTGGGACGTCAAGACGCTACCAAAGGTGCACGGGCGGACCTCGAAGGGGGAATGGAAGGGCATGTTTATGCAGCAGATGGACCCAATGGAAGACTATCGGGTTGTCATGGCGGCTGTGCAGAAAGCCAAGGGAGAGGAGGCGAAGCCCGCGGCGGGGGCGAGACAGAAGTTGAAGGAAGATGCGGTGAAGCCTGGTGCCGAGGCGAGAAAGAAGACAGACGGATCGACGGAGCTCAGCAGGAAGCAGCAAATCACCGCCAACGAGCGTCGGATCCCCGACATGACGAAGCGACACCCTCCCGGCACCGCAGGAAAGCGACCGCTGAAGAACGGGGAAGAAGCAACAGTGGAGCATACAAAGAAGACCACATCACATGCAGGTATCCCTGAGACCAAGGAGCTGAACGAGGCGGATTACTACACGGACTCGAGTTTCCTAGCGACCGTGGGAAATCTGACTAAAGGTATAGAGCCAGACCCCACACGGTACATGTTCTACCACCACAACGGCGTCAAGTTAGACTTCACAAAGATCTTGGAGCCGGACAATCCCATTGTTGCCCTCGACGAAGAGGGCAAGTTCCAGAGACTCTGGGGAGAGCCGGACTGGATCATCAAGAACACTGGCCGTGATGTCGAGAGACAACTGTGGCGGGAAGCGACCAAGGTGTGGTGCCGAACGCCACTGAAGAAGGTTTGCCAGAAGATGAAGGACATTTACGTCTATCTTTACTGATTGTTGGATCGAGCGACGAAGATGAAGATACCCAGCAGTTTTGGAAGACTGCCCTTTTTATTTTGTAATACTAATGGCAATCGAGTTGACGAGGTGGCATTGTTTTTTTGCGGCGTCACGGCGTTGGGCAGGTTGGCATTTATCTATCGCCGTCGGCAGGATAGACCTGAACGTTACGAAGAATTATGGTGGTTTTTACCCCTGAATCCTCTTCCAGGATATGCTGTTGCGTTGGGGGTGTTTTAACATTCTTCTTTCCAGACCGGGAATGGGTCATTCCGTCTTAACAAAGGAGAGATACGGTGGGCAGATGGTTCCATGGACTTTTGGATCACTGTCAATCGCTTTCCGGACTGAGATTTTCGCGCTGGACGCGACTTGGAATACTGAGTTGCATTTTGTACATATTTACCTTCTTACTTTCTTTTGTCAGTTTTTGCATTACATAGAATAATGTGTCGCAGATTTTACGCAGGGATGTAATGAAGCTGGATGAACGAGTCTGGATATATCAGCAACTTGCTCATCCCATCACAATCTTCTGTACGACTTGAAGCAACTGAAACATAGGGTCTAACGCTGTGAAGTCCACCTCAGCTCTAACAAGCCGGATACACAATTATACGAAGAGGCTTCAAGTCTAACTGATATTAGAAATATGTAACAAACGAAACGCAGTGTTGTGTAGGACTGCAACCTGTGGTATGCATGCCGTGCCCGGTAATTATGTTTTATTTTTCCCCCCCCTTCTTTTTTTACATTAGGTATGCACCTGAGTTTTTTTTTTTTTTTTTTTTTTTTTGTTTGCTTTTGTTATTTTATCAGTGTCACCCCCCCTTTTTTTGGTTCCCCCCTTTTCACAACTCATGCAGTTCGCTAAGGATCACACTCATCATCCCACGTCGGAAACCCTTCTCGTGTCCGCTGGTCCCTCTCCCTGTCTCTGACGATCAGTTCATACAGACACTCCTCTGACGTGAACGCCGTGTTCATGTGCTTAACCCGCATGAGCGCTTCAGCAATGGCCGCGGGAGTCATCAGGACGTGCCAGATCTCGATAAACTCCGTCTCCAGCTGCAAGTCATTATCGGTGAGGATCTCTCGCAGCTTGCGGCCTGTCAGGTCCTCCCGCCAGGCCACGTCCCTCCGCAAGGGGTCGCGGACAGCAGCACGCTTGGTGCGATATGACTGTTGCGCGGGATCTTCGATTATCAGCTGGCGCTGGGTTTTGGCGTCCAGCTGCCACCGGATCACCTTTATCAGGAACTTGCGTAGCGTCCGCACGAGTAACTTGACTGCCGTGCAGAAGAGCGTGTCGGTCAGGTCCTTCCCGTCATCTCCCAAAAGGGGGAACAGTCCGTCGTTCTCGGCCGCGTCCAGCAGTATCCTGGTGGCTGTGAGCATGCGTGATGCCAAGGGCTTGACATCCTCCCTCCATTCATTGATAAAGGGCCGATACATGCCGATTTGAGGTTTGACGTCGTCTAGCTCTGGAAAACGCGGTTCATAGGGGGTGTTGGACCTGAGGAGGCGGTTATGTTCCTGCTCGAGGGTAGGGTCCACGGGGAGGGGTTTCCCAGGGAGGTATTGCGTGAGGACCTTGAACAAGGGATTCTGGTCGGACAGCCAGACAGGCGGCTCATCACGGTTCGAGACACCCAACGGACGGGCACCCAACCTCAGCAGGCTGCGCATGGCGGGGAGGTTTAGGCTGCTAGCCGCTGCCAGCAAGGGTCCGTTATTGGCCATGTCGGGGAAGCCGAGTGGTCGGGGCAGCTTCTCGGCCAGTGCCTCGATCACCTCGGGCGTGCTCCACTCTGCATCACGGCACTGGTGCGTTAGAATGGATAAATAGGGGCCTTCCTGAGAGGGGGGAAGCAGGGCGGAGAGACGGTCGACGGCGGCGGCGGACCGGGCGTGCCCGAGAAGCCAGGCGCAGGTCAGCTGCAGGTCGCTGGCGTCGTCGCCGTCGCCTGCGAGGATGACTACGCACTCCATGTTGAGATGGCTAGCTGCCACGCCCTTGGCGTATTCGTACAGCTGGGAGCGGTCAAAGCTGTAAATGGAGGGATGTGACTCTACCCATTCCAGAAGGGCGATCAGGCACTTGTGCGCCCTTGCGTCGATGCAGCGCACCATTAGCACCTCTAACCCCCGCCCGTTACGGGCTTGCAAGATGCGACCGTTGCTGGACTTTGGTCGTGGGGCAGTGAAGTCGCCGAGCGTCAAGAGATACTTGAGGGTTTCATGGTCGTCCCCATCAATGGCCCGACGGATCTCGCTGTGTGGGTGTGATAAGGGAACCTGCGTGACGTTGGATACATCACGTTCTCGGCAGACACTCCTGAAATTCCGCTTGTTGGTGAGAGCCAGGTTGAATTGATCTTGGTTTGACAGATACTTTGCCAAAGGGGCAGCAATCTTGGCGGGAAGACGCGGCTTGCGTCTACGGCCGCCCTTGCGCTTATGTCTAGTACCCTTGGGCGGGCTCAAGTGTCGTGGCTCGTCTTGCTCGAGCAATTTGTTACTCAATGCGGATGATGCAGCTTGTAGGATAAGCGATTGTGTGGGACTGAGTGGTACTGCAGACGGGAGAAGAGCTTGTTGCGGCACATCATGTTGGATCATGTTGAGTTTTGAGGCCTGAGACAACAAAGTAGTGACCAGGTGGTTGGCAAAGTTGACATCGCTCAGCTCATTCTCAAACTGCCCCCAAGGGGCAGGGATGGTCTCTGCAATCATCATTCCGGTATACTTGGTGCTGAAATTTGCACTGTTCATGGGAGTGATTTGTCACTTTAAGAACTTTAGATTTCTTTGTCGCAAGACAATGTTGTTTTGAGCACAGAGGCTTTCATGTCTCCCCTAGCTACCGCCCTCCGTGTGACTCCGCTAGCTACCGGCAGGTCTTTGTGTGTAACTTGGCGATCGTAAGTTCATGTAAGTGACGTCTGAATAAGTAGGGTAATTCTAGTTGCACGGCTGGAATGGCGGCGCTCTCAGTTCAAAGAGCATGATAATCTGTGAGACATCTATAGGCACATGTCCAAGTAAGGTAACTATCTTTATCCTCGCGATTATCGTTTGGGATATCCATAATCACATGTCACTATTCTATTCAGCGCAATGAATAGGTATGTTTTCGATCGTACGGTTCGGAGTGCGTCTGTTGATGAGCACTATCAAGATAGCTAATCCGATGTGCTGTTGTGTGTCAATGGCGGAGTTTTCGCGACCCATGAAAAAGGTAGGTTAATATTTCGACTCCACTATGTTCATGAAAGATTCCGGATGGTCTGAGAACTGACTTTGAGATGCGACAGCGGAGTTGCCGGCGAGAGGAAATTGACAACATGTAACAAGGGGCTTGGCAAATCCGAGTTCCGCGATAATGGATCCCGACTATCACCCCCGCATTCTGCCAATGTACCGTACCGGTATTTGTAACCGATAAGCCGGCATGTTTCTGCAGCGTTCCAATGTACCTTTCTGAGAATCGCATACAATACAGTACTCACAGCCTTTCCTTTTGTAACTAATCGTAACACTTTAAGTTCTCGCTTATCTCAAATCACCACCTCTATCAGCAGTCAGTTATAATGGCCCCGAACAAGACTTTGAAGGGACACAAGCTCGTAATCCTGACGCCATGGGGGCCGCCTGTCGATTTCCTGGACAGATTGCAAAAGGAATACCCAGATTTGAAAGCGGAGTATCACAAACGGGACTGGATAGACATCGCGCTTCCGTCAGTTGCCGATGAGGGTTACTGGAAGGACGTGACCATACTCCTCACCTTTCAGACCTTGCCTACCCCAGAGCAGGCGCCAAACCTGGAATATGTCCAGCTCATGAGCGCCGGTGCAAACCACATTCTTGACAACCCATTGTTCAAAGACACCGATGTAAACTTTTGCACGGCCAATGGGGTTCACGGGTACTTTACCTCTCTGAATTATATTACTGTGAGGGTGCTAACAGGAACAGACCGCAAATCTCAGAATGGGTGATTAGCACGTACCTCTCCTTCTCTCACCACCGTAAGTCTCACCTATCTCTACCATGACCCCGGTCACTAATGGGTTGTAGTTCCCGAGTATTGGGACAAGCAAAAAGAAGGCAGATGGCAGCGGGGGAACATGAACGTGGAGGACTCGTACGGAAAGACAGTGTGCGTTCGCCTTCCAACCCCTTGCCACCCGTGCCTGAACCTAATATGCGTGCAGAGGAATCCTAGGGTACGGGAGTATAGGCCGGCAGGTAGCGAGGGTAAGCGTGGCGATGGGGATGAAGGTGCACGCCTACACCCTCCACCCGCGACCTACGCCGGAATCAAGACGCGACGAGTCATGGACTCCCGAAGGGCTCGGCGACCCGGAGGGGGTGTTGCCCAGTAAGTGGTTCTCCGGGGAGACGACAGAGAAGTTGCACGAGTTTCTGGCTTCTGGGCTCGATCTGCTACTCATCTCCACGCCCCTGACGGATAACACGCGGCATCTCATTTCTGCACCCGAGTTCAAGGTCCTCGCGGCACAAAAAAGAACGGCACTCGTGTCCAACATCGGTCGTGGGCCCATTATCCATACGGACGACTTAATATCTGCTCTAAATGAAGGATTGATCGGTGGTGCGGCGCTCGACGTGACGGACCCGGAGCCGCTACCCGCTAATCACCCGCTGTGGAACACGAAGAATGTAATCATCACGCCGCACATCTCGGGCGCGTCGGTGGCTTATAACCAGCGGGTTCTGGCCATTCTGGAGTACAATCTCAAGAGGTTTAGCGAGGGGAAGGAACTTACTAACAGAGTCAATCGAAAGGAGGGGTACTGACTGAGAAAGCTAAGGGTGTGTTGAAATGTTGATAGATACATGTAATACATGTTAACGAAAAACGTGACGAAATCGGTCGTAACGACATTTGGATGTCTTGGGACGCTGTGACTGAAGGTTGCCCGTTTGGCGCTGATTAAAGCATAACGCAGCTCACCGCTCACAGTTCACCACGATCGTCATTCTTCTATGGGGCCCTTCCAGCACCGGCCAATCTGAGAAGCTCGCGATGACGGTGGCTGATTCGAGACTGCACGATTTGTCTTGGCTGCTGCAATGCAACGGCGTCGGGCACTCAGCCACTGCACTCAGCCGCACGAAACGACGACAAGGCTCCAGGCAACCTATGTCGGAAACTTGCTTTCCACAACATTAAAGTATCTTGAGAAGGTTGTTCTTAAATCTGAGCTTTGCTATTCATGGCCAACGATACTGTTCAAGCCTTGTTGGAGGCGAACCGAGATAATGTCACGGCTCTCTCGACAATCCGCGCACCGCAGTGGGCACCGGCGCCCGAGTATCGCGGTACATCGAGCATCCTGTGGTCCTGCATGCTCACTATCGTGGCATGCGTATACACGGCCCTGCACCTCAACATCCCTGCGAAAAATCTGCGCGGCAGCGAATGGCGGCTTGGGGCTCACAAGGCGCTATGGGCTCTGGCGGCGCTGCTGGTGCCCGAGCTTGTGCTGTACATCGCCGCGTCGCAGTTCTTCAATGCGTGGTGGCTTCAACGCAAGCTAAACGAGTTGCTGCTTTCGATACCTGCTGAGGAGAGGGTCCTGTCGGTGGTACGTACTACACTCTTTGTGGAGGTGATTTCTGTATCTGTACCGAGCCTCCCATCTTCGTGCGTAACTTGCTAATTTGAAGCCCTTCACACGGCTGGACAACTCGTGTAGCCCGTCTCTCTCAAGTACTGCTTTTTCGTGGTCATGGGTGGCATGCAGGTGCCTATCGATGACTTATGTGACAAACACGATGAGCAGGATCATGGACAGCTCATGACGCTTTCATATAAGGGTGTCTGGCAGCTCGCTAAGCTGGGCCACTTTCTCCCCGCCTCGGACGCAATGATTGACGACCGCAGCAAAGCAAGCGTCCTGCAAAAGTGCCTTGTATTGCTTCAAGTGTCCTGGATGGCGCTGAATTGTGTGATCCGTCGCGCGTACGGCCTTCCGCTGACCCTGCTCGAGATTCACACCATGGTCCACGTCGTTTGCGCCGCAGTGATGTATGCATTCTTGTTCGAGGTGCGTTTGAATCTGCCTGTTGTCTTTCTGTATGTTCTACGGTAGAACCTGCGCTGGCTGAACCTGACTTCCGAGTTTAGAAACCGCTTGACATCCTCGAGCCGGAAGTACTTGATTCCTCGTCTTGGCAGAACGCCCTCGCTCTTATGGTGCAGCTGTCTTCCGAAACAGAGTGTTATCCGCTGACGGTATATCCACGTCAAAGTGCTTCTCAAGAACCGGTAATAGCCAAGGAATTGAATTCAAAAGGCGTGCTTGTGGACTCGATCGATAATCAGACTGGCGAACCTATATACGTCCGGTGGATGCAGTTGCCTGACCGAATTGGCCAAAGGTGGCGAGCGGGCGATGTGCTGCCTTGCGGCCTGGGACCTCAGTCGGGTGACCATGTCCTGACCGGCCGCACGGTTGTACGCCTTGAGAGGATATCCAATCTCCTTGACGCACTCGAGCGCGGCGGTAATGAGACAGGTGTCCGCGAGATCAAGCCGTTAAAGTCCTGGTTTTCCAAGGAAGGCAACTATTATCACGATGCTTTCTCGCGCAGTGGCAATCTACCACCAGAGCTGGCCTTCTACAAGGACCCGAAGTTTGTGGAAAAAACAATCCTGGATTTCAAGTTGGCGAATAATTCTGAGCTGCCCATGCTCATGATCTACCTCTTCACTCAGGCTTTCGACTTGAGGTCTGTGGGGAAGCGGGTGCTGGTTAAGTTGGCGGATAACTTTTCGGCCGGGATCCGGCACCTCTTCACCTTCTATCTACCCGCCATCTACGGCGGCGTGCACCTGTTTGCCTGGAATGCCGAGTTCCCGTCCGCGCCCGAAGCTTTGCTCTGGAAGATTTCCTGCATCAGCATCATGGCGATGCCGTCCTGGCTTTTCTTACTCATTTTGTCGGCATTGAGGTACAACTTATTCCGCATGCAGAGAGTTAGCAGCAGTGAGGGTGGACGTAACAATGGCGTGCTACATTCCATCAGGACTTTTGTAAGAATCTTGTATATCTGTGTTATCTGTGTTATCTCTGTCATTGGCGTCGCCTTTGCTCTGCTGTATATTTTGGCGAGGCTTTACATCATAGTCGAGTCCTTCATCAGTCTTCGGGCTGTTCCGGTCGGTGTCTACCTGACTCCCTCGTGGATTCAGATGATACCTCACGTCTGATCGGGTTACTCAAGTTCGAGGCTGGGTCACACATTGTCAACGCAGCTTGGACGTTGCCTTCCTGGAAGGCAATGCGACTCAGTTGGCATGGTTCAAGTTGTATAGAGGATCTTCTTCTCGAGCCAGGAAGAATTGGAGTCTTGGGAGGGGTATGATGTTGGGGTCGTCTGGGAAATGAGGATTTCGCGGAGTGGGCGGATTGAAGTAGGACATGGATACTGAAACAACTGGTACACTGAAATGGCACATGTAGATAGAGATAGTACGACTGATCAGAAATGCCAGTCAGGAAGATGACGCTTGACGAAGAGCTTGTTCTGATCAAATTGTTCTGCCCACCACAATTTCCATTTGCCCCAGATCAGGTATGTAGGCCCGTGTGCCTTCCTCCTTTCCAAAAGGCATTACGTAGTCTACGGGCCAGTGACACCTTCCCATATTTCCACATCACACCACTTTGCGACTACAATCTTGCGTACAGCTGGAAGCATTGCAAGCACTCTCAGTTAGCGGTGACTTTACTGCGCTCTCCCAACCTTCTCTTTCCAACTGTCCGAATGTGTTTACCCCTACCTGTATTCACAAAACAGAATGGAAAGTTATGCCCCCTCGGGGATTGTCAGGTCCAGTTCGGCCCATACGTTTTTATTGCATGGGCGGTCACAGTAACGGCCCTCCATTCTCCTTACGTAACTAACTCAGCTAAGAACCAGATTTAAGATAAGAGGCGGTTGTCTTCAACTTCAAGATAGAGGTACGAGGAAAGAAGTTACTGCGGAGAAAGAACAACTCCATATCCCGTCGGAACATGAGCCCACTTCATCAGCTTCGCCTGTGCATCGTCAAACATCTTCTCAAACTCCTCTGTACCAGGCTTGGGGCTCCCAGTCTGAGTCTTCTCCAGCACGGTCGCGTACATGTTGCCAATGCCCATGGTGTACTCCGAATCGCCCCCAAAAAATTTCGCTGCTTGCTTGCACAGTTCATACAAGTAACCATACGCGACGGTGCGAATGTCAATCAGCTCCGGGATCAGCCCTTCATCAGGAGACGGCGGAGGGGGCGACCCGAGAGATATCAGCACCCGAAACACGTCCAGCATCTCATTGACCCATTCAGGTCCGCCTCGGCGGTGGCTGGCCAACTTGCCCCAGAGAGCGTTGCGCAAGGCGGACACGCGCTTCCCCCGTTCGAGGTGGAACATGGCGAGGGCCAGGCGGGAGGAAGGCAAGGGCTCGATATGGTCGGGCCATGAGGACACGGGAAATGCGCGAAGCGAAATGGTACGCAACTGCGTCTCGACCGCGCCCAGATTCTCAAAATCCGGATGCAGACCTGGGTACTTGTGGGCCAACGCCGTACTTCGCATCAGAGCTACCAGGTCGCGCTGAGCTTGATGAAGGATCTCGAGCGAGGACTGGCCCTTCTGGTCCTTGAGAATAGCTGCGTGCTCTCGCTCCTCGGCTCTGCAGCGAGTGCCTGTATCCCTCTCGTGTCAGAAATAGCTCAAGAAATGAAACAGGAAAGAGAGAAGAAGGCTTACACCGGCAGTCAAAAAAGTGACTTCGCTTCAAGATCTCCTGCCGCATTGCCACACTGATGGTCGGGTCAGTGTAGCAGATTGTTATCTCCTCGTTGGCGGCAATCTTCTTTAGGGAGCGAACACGGAGCTGGTTGCCTTCGAAGAACACAAAGGCATTCGGATCGCAGGAATGGTTGATCACCGAAGTGACAAGGTCGAGCGCAGCCCCGATGGACTCCTTCTGTGCGGCTTGGCGGATCGGAATGCAGTTGGTCATCATCTATCCCATGGCCTTGTCAGTAGCTCCTCCTCTCGTCGGGGTACTTAGTGATTTCTTACCGCAGGTACCAACTTCCACACCAAGTCCATTCTCGCCGTCTTTCTCGTCGCGTCGCGGATTCCCGTTGCTTGTTCGTAGATTTCGGTAGCGCGGTCCTCGTCATCCGAATAGTCGAGGAAGTGGGTTTCGAGATAGTCGAGAGCCTTGCCCTGCTCTGTGCTGATGAATTTTCTCCGCTGCCAGAAGAGAAGCCGATGCAGCACAAGGTGGTAGGGCCGCAGCTTTGGAGTCTGGTTCAGGATTTTGCACTCTTCCATGTGGAACTTGGACCACCCCTTCTTCTGGCACTCCTGAGAACGTGGTCAGTCGGATGAAAAGACGTACTCAGTTATTTGTCCAACCTTTGAGCAAAACCGGGCGGATTTGCATCCCGTGCAAGCCCTCGCCTGTGAAGGCGCGTCGTCATTCTGCTTGAATATCTCAGTGGTATCCTTGAGACAGAAATGGCATACGGTGTCCTTGTCGGCGTCGATGCAGCTGATCATTGGCTCAGATCGGTAGATCTCTCGGCCTTCCTCGACGGCGTTCCCGACGAAGAGTCCTGATCCCATGCTGACCAGAGCCGAACGAATCGCAAGAGGAACAGCTGAGGTGACGGTGCGCAGCATGTAACGGCAGAGATCTGGGTTCGTATGGAACGCCTCCCGTGGGGAGGGCTTGAAGTCGTCATTGAGGGCGGAGGAAGAATGATCTGAAACTGGTGGATGTGAAGCCATTTTCACGAGTATTGAGCGTACCTAGATATGACTGGCCTATGAGATCTCAGGTACCTGTAGGTAGTATTTTGTAGTTGTGAGCTTCTGAGCGGCCTAGCAAGAAAACGAATCTCCAGGGGATTGGTTGTCGGAGGAAAGGCTCGCACGGTCAGAATGCAGATCAAATCCGATCCACGCGTGTTGGTATTGATCACAAGTTCTGACCGCAAAAGTGGTAAGATGTGTTAAATATGGAAGGAACGACCCGGGCTGGCTGCAAAGTGAAGATGCACTAGTATTGTGTGAAGCTTCCTGGACAATGGGCTACTATGTAAGCAAATGAATTGATGGCCTTCTCCATAAACAATGCGTTCGTGTTCAACTAGTAGTTATTGTTCCTAATTGGAGTTGGAGATTTCGTCTGTTCTCATTGCCGCCTAAAGTATCTTATTTGCGTGGTCGGTCGGCAAAGTGTTGGCCATCTCATAAATCGATAGCCATCATTGTGAATCACATTGAGAACCTGGAAATGTATAGACTCGATACCGAATAATAGCAGCAGCTCCTTTGGATGTTACAAAACAGAAACATTTTCTCAACTATTCTCGTTCTTTTCGGGGTGCGACGTGCATCCATAATACTTGTTGTCGTGCAGACATTGTCATCTCCATTCTCAAATACATGTACATACCTGCAGATACCACAGTACTCCAACAGCGTTACCCTTTCTTGCCCACGACCTCCGACTATTTTTCTTCAACATCCTGCATCGCATACTCCAACCAGAACGATGCCGCTTTCCCCGGTGCAGCTGCCATTCTCAATAGCTCCTCGTTAGGCCGCGCGATGATCAAGTCCAGCTTACGCGGTTCCGACTCGTTCTGCTTCCACGAAGCCAGCTGGCGATCAACAAGGCGGAAAACCCGCTCGGTAAAGTTGATCAAGAGAAGATGTTCATTTCCTCCGCAATGAAGGAAGCCAAGTTCATGCTTTTTCCCGGTTGCATCCGTATGGTTGAGGACGCAGAGCTGGTCTCCGCAGCTCGCAATCAGCTTCTCCTTGAAACCACTCATGCTATCACGATCAGTTCCATGGAGAGCTGCTGCTAGCTTCCCAATGAGGTGGATTTTTACAGGTACCTGCACTTCTTCTCCAAGGTTGCGAGCGATGCCCGACGGCTTGTTGGGGATTTCCGTGAAGGTCGTCTCGAGGACGCGACATAGCTCGTAAATCATGACGGCCACCAGCAGTTCTCTCGTATTGTACTCCTTCTCCGGGAGGTTTATCTTGGCCATCGTCCGCAGAAATGCCAACCCAGCTCGTGGTGTCAGGGAATGATCGGCTCGCAGCAACGATGTGATAAGCTCAATGAGCTCAGCATGATCATCGGTCTCAAAACCCGACATTATGCATACCAGCAGCTTAGCAAATCTTTCCTCGATAGTGGAGCCCAAGGTACAGGAAGTAGGCGAGATCGAGGTCAGTGTCCATGTGTCCCTGATCTCCCAGAATCCCGTCGCCTGGACGAGACTGGCGTTGGAAACTCCGGGAACTGCCCCTAAATTGGTGACGTATTGGACGAGCGTTTCTTTGTCCTTCGGGCTGTTAGTGCGAATCATGTTGTCGAGGATGATCGCTAGCCCGGATCTGAGATGAATGAGCTCGGAGTTTTCCGTCTCTAGAACTCTCTTGTCAATGTCGACCTCGAGGGATTTTACCCGAGCCTCAATGATCTGTTTCTCGGAATCATATTTCTCGAGAATGCTCCTAAGCCTGTCTCTGTCTTGTGTTGTCTTTCTGTAATCTTCTTCCAGCCGTTCCTTCTGGAACCTCAGCATTCTGTTCTGTATCTGTAGGATCTTCAAAGTCTCAGTCTTCATGCTGAAGAATGAGCCGCTGTGGCTGAGGCCATCTCCTTCTGTCGTGCGTTTGTTTGCCACATGCAGTGCCATGCCTTCATTGCCTTCTGACTTCACGCCTTTATTTTCGGACCCTAACGCCCTGTTCGCCTCTTCATAAGCGTTGATCTGATGGCGGCCAACGCGGAGGTCGCACGCAAGCCTGTTGCTCTCTTCTTCAGCCTCGGTATGGATACCTTTCAATGTTTTGTTCTCGGCATAGAGTTTGGTACAGAACCTCCTGATCTGTCTCAACTCCTTTTTGATTTTATGGGCCTGGTCTCCAGCATAACTGAATGGTTGAATATTGGCTTCCCGTAGGATCAAATCTAGCTGGGTTTGAATGAATGTGAATGCCTTGGTCGCATGAGGTGGGAGCTTAGTAGGAGCTAAGACATTTTCAGGAGTCAACGCGGAGTCTCCAGCGTTATGCATAGAACGCGTGCCTGAATGAAGGCTTTCGCCTTGTCCGTCCGGTCGTGGTGGCTTCTCTGGCGTCATTGGCTCACGCTTGACATCAACGCCTTGCTCCGGTCGGTGGTCTGAGCTGGTCGGACCAAAAGGTGTGTATGGCGCCGGCGTGCTAGATAGTCGTTGCCTCTTCTCATTGTTGTAACGCCCGTCCAGTGCAGGCATTGTCAGCGGTGATGCCGCGGGCCTCTTGAAAGCTTGAGAGGCATTCTGATTAACCGGTGAGGCGTGGGTGGGCCATTCGTTTGAATTCATCTTCAGTCTCCTTGCAGCTCTCTCACCTAGAGATCTGCTGAGTTTCTAACAGATAATCAGATAAATGGTCTTTGGAAGTCAAGAAAGGGGATAGGGTGAATATCGTGAAGAGAAGAAGTCCCGACACTTGGGGACTGAGCAGGTATCTTGGTAGGTTGCAGCAAGTCGTGGTTGCAGTTGAATCGGCGATGAAAACTTGAAGTTTGTGACCGTGACTGAATAGACGCGTTCGTGACGCACCGACCGTAAACATTCGCAAGGGCCCACTCCTTCTGGTCAACATGCGCTTTGGAATTTCAAGGCAGGTGGCAGCAGGTGGGCCATCTTCGAGCTAAAGGCTGTAAAATACAGAGATGGCGGTTGTCGCTCGGGCCCGATTCAGATAAAATGAAACTGGCATACACAAGACCCTAGACTAGAGTAGGTGCTTGAAGCACTGTCATCTTACGGCGAGAGCATTTACTATTGATGACACTGGCTGCAGAAACCATTACATTATGTATATACGGGGAACGCATGTACTTGGTATAGTAGTTTTGTTAGGTCTCCGTTTATTGTGGAATGCCAGGGAAAAGCGCCAAAAGTAGAAAACTCCAGACCCCTATTCAATGCTGAAACGCCATGCACTCGCCACCATGAGCTAGCTGCCCTTCCGCCACCGGGGTATCCTTTATTCTAGCTAGCTACACTTCATTTAGTCTTACAGCAAGAGAGCTGCGACAAGAACTCTCTCGAGCCCAGCTTACAGACAGGCGTACGCCGTCACAGTGCCCAAGGGAAGCGTGATCGTCGCCGTGAACCTCCCTATCGGCCCGTACCCAGCTATAGCCGTGCTGGTGACGAGCGTACAGCCGCCGCAGTCCAGCTGTATCGTCGTGGTGGTGAACTTGGAGTATCTCGTCAGCGTCCTCCCCGCTGATTGCCCCGGGTTGACCATAAACGTCGTCGGACATGCAGCCGTTGGTTGTACTCCAACGTTGCTGTTCTGCGGACTTCGGGCATTTCTTGGTCTAGACCCAACCTCCGATATTACGCTCGGTTCTGGTAAAACTGTGATTAAAGGGGTAGGAGCGGGATTCGGCATCCCCGTCACAACAGGACCGTCGGATGTTATGGTAGCAGGTGTGTCCGTCTCAGTAAGCTGGCTCAGAGCCGTCAGTGGCTCGCAGACGGTGCTCCAATATGTGCTCGGTGTTGACACTTTCTCGGTATCGTTGATGCGCATGTTTGGACAGAACCATATATCGCTGTGGACGTCAACAGATTGGCAACCGTGGCAGTTGATCTGCCTGTACAGTGTCGTCGTGTAAGGGTAGAGGGTCTCTGTGCCATCCCAGGAGCATGGGCTGGTGACTTTTGCTGATAGAGTCGTTGTGCATCCCTTTATGGGAGGCACCGGGTGAGGAAATGTTGCAGTCGGCGTGATGGCGGGGACTTCCAAATAAGGGACGACAAAGCGTCCCGCTATCGGCGGCTTCATAGGCCCTCCAGGGCTGACTGACAGAGGTGTCTGGGACGGTTGGGCAGTGTGTGATTTATGAGATCTGTGGCGGGAACTTGATGGCGTTGGGGATTGAGATGACGCAGGTACCATCGGTCCTCCAGGATCCACAGTCATTGGCGTCGGCGCAGTCCCAGATGGAGGCAATGCTGTAACCATAGGCCCGCCTGGGTTGAAGGACAGCGTCGTGTCTCGTTTTGTAGGCGGGGACATTGGGCCTCCCGGCACAAGTGTCATCGACGATGCTGAGGGGGTAGGGATCATCAGACCTCCAGGATTGAAGGGTAATGTGCTGTCCTTGACTGATATTGTCGCCGGTATGATTGGACCACCGGGACTGATCGTCGCTGTCGCTATCGAGGCTGGCGTCATTGGTCCTCCCGGATTGACGGACTGCACAGCGCCCGATCCCGATTCCGTGGCCCAAATGATCGGCCCTCCGGGTTGGAAAGAGAGCGTCTCATCTCGGCGCCCGGCTTGGCCGGCAACCGGAGAGGAAGATACGCCAGCCAGCAGCGCGGATAAAAGAAGGAATCTGGAGAACTCCATGATTGATAAACCAGCTGCAGATGCTGCGTCACGAATGATATTCGCTCTGCGGTGCCAAATATGCAGATCTGCCCGCTTCCGGCCCAGCCCATAAGATTTCAAGGATCCTCTCCAATACTTTATAACGACTGCTGCGATGCCCCGAAGCTGCTTCGGACACGGATTTCCGAGTCAGCAGACTGGTAGGTGACGAGGGGCGCAGTCTCAGCGCAGTGGCTGTCGCATTGCAAAGACAGTATCCCCTGGAGTGTTACAGTCGCCTATGTGGTTCATCTCAATGGCGTGGAATGTCGGCTGGGCGCTGTGACGTATGCCGTGTCTGTGTAGAGTACGACTGTCTGTAATGCGACTGTGTTTGGTGCGACGGGGCACATGCTGTGATGCCAAACAGTGAACTCGACGGTGAAGCGCTAATGCACGAATTTCTTCTCAGGGAAGGCTAGAAGAGTCACGCTCCTCAAAATCTGGTGATGTTCTAGGGGAGAAGGCTGGACTCCGCCCTGAAGGAATGCGGTGGACCAGCAATTTTGGAAACCCAAGAGAAAAAAAGTTCGGGACCGAAGTCATCGATATATTGCAGCGCCCTACTGGTGATGTTCTCGGCCTATCTTACCGCGATAATGATGACCCGCCACGCTGCCTCCTGAAATCTGGAGAACCAAGCGGGCCAAATTGCCGTCGAGTTTAAAACGAACGCCTCAATGCTGCGTAGGAATAGGCGGTGCTCCTCCCACATTCCTTCTCTGGAAAATAACAGGTGAACTGGGAAGGGGAACGAAAGAACAAGACGAACAATATCGGAGCGAGGTCACGATACTGGAGAAGCCAGGGATGGAACAAGGGAAAAAGGCGAGGAAGCTTGCCTTGGCGATTGGCTGGATAAATTGTCGGTGCCATGATTCCAATCTCGACATGTCCCGATTCTGCCACAGCTAATAACCAGATATTAACCTCCGCAACCATACCCTCAAACAGCTAAGATAATGCTCCAATGGAAGAAGACCGATGAATGAACAGTGACTGCCCGTCTTCCATGGTGAGAGGAGCCGGTGGTTATTCTAGGAACCGCGGGGTCTCTCGAATAGAGCTCTCCAACGATCCAGTGTCAAAGACGCGCCTATGTGGGAAGCATGGCAATGTGCACGCGATGAAGCCCAGTTCCATCAGGCGTGGCGTTCGTCAGAACGAATCTGATCTTCAATTTCTGAATTGATGAACTGGATGACCCGAATCGAGAGGGGAAGATCGGGGCAGGTCTTTAGGTGCTGTATCACAGTACGTTATGCTGGACAGTTCCATGTTAACGAGAGAAGTCGCGTCCATTGCCAAGACGGCTGATGAGTGCGGGGCACGACCAACTAAAAATAGCAGCCCCCCGCTGTAGCTTTTGCCCTTCTTTAGCGGAAGATGACCAGGTGTTGCGAGATCTAGAACGCGGAACTGATCTCGAATGGCGCATCAGGTACCTTAGTCTACCTCGTCAGAGCTTTTGACTTGCAAATTGTCTAGTTGTCGATGCACAGATGTGCGTTCCTTTTACCGGGTACGCATCTTGCGTATGACTGAGGTGCGTCTGTACTCCGTACCTACTGTGTCCTGAGGTCTTCCTCAGGTCCCAAACCTGACCCATCCGGGCCGCCAAAGATGGGGTAATATCCTCTCAAGCGAATATGCAGCGATGCCCTCAAGACAGATCCTGCAAATTGGGTTGTGATCTTGAGCATGAAAGGAAGGCACACGGACGTGCCTGATGGGGGATAAATGGAAATTCCTGTGGGCATAACAACGTTCCTCGGATCAAGCTCTTTTCAGACATTCAGCTTCCTGCCTGGCTGGATATTTTCGACACGTATCCAGTACCACAAGTCTGTTCAAGCTTCTAGAAACGTTGCAGAAGGTCAGTCCCCCCAGCCCAATCGGGCCCGCCCTGCCGAAGCTTCCCCAAACTGCCCGCACGAGCCTCGCTGGGAAAGCGGCCCACGGCGGCTGAACCAGGAGTCAATTAGTTTACATTACGCTGGGCATCTGTTTGCCACTCGAGTAGCACGTCAGACCTTTTCTGTTGTGCGCGCTGCAAACATGATCGAGTCGTAATTGTACCGTGCTTTGTGCTACTGCGGTACTTTCGCAACAGAGCGGCAGTCTTCGAGGAATCTAGACACCAATGCCCAGCCTGATCGAAGCTGAGCTGTAATGTGGATTTAATTACTGACGAGCTGCGGCTTCACAGCAGATCCTTCCCTGCGAATATCCCCGCCAGACAAGCAGTATGTAAGGTACGCATGCATGGCAGTGACACTGGCAGCTCCCGGGCCGAAACGCCAAGGCTGCGAGGACCAAAATAGTGTCACGATTTTGAGCCTCAACAACAACGTTCATCAACTGTGGAATGAGACACTGCAAAACAAGCTCAGCGACGAGGATAAACATGAAATGTATCCCTGCCAGTCGGGGCTTTTACGATATCCGACACCCTCTACACAAGGAAATGTGGGAGGTACTACCAGTCTAGGTCCTTCGGTGATTGACTGTCCGATTTGCTTTTACCTTCAAGCGTCACCAAACCTGGTTGCAGACCCAGGGGAAAGCCCGAGGCTCCATCCAAGGAGGTCGACTGTTGGTTCCAAGGGCCGACAGGTCGCATCAAGTTGAAGGGACCTTCCCGTCTAGTCGACGGGCATTTACAGCCCTGCGATGTGCAGGTGATGACCGGGTTGAAAAGTCGAAATGCGGAGCCGCATTGCTTTGTTCGCGACCCCTTTTTTGGACCCCTATCCCGACTGAGAGGCTGGGTTCTGGGCAACTGCGAGCCGGGAACCCGGGGTAATCTCGACAGGCAATAAGGTGATTTTCGTCTTGTTTTCGCCAAAATAGCCTATTTTCTACAGCAGTCTTTTCACGTTGCATCTCCCCCAATTTATGGGAATGTCCCCTCCCCGATGACTTGCATTTTGAGGATGATCTCTGCTACTCGAATCACCTCTTCGCCCACCGCGACGTTCTTGTTTGCTTGCTTTCATTGGACGCTGCTGAGCTCTCAGGTATAACAAACCTGTTACCTGCACAGGACAGCCTCCTGTCATTGGCAAACGAGATTGCCTTCATAGAGCTTTATGTCGATCCTACCACAATCAGACCTACTCAAAAAGAAAACAGCGGCAAGCAGATTGCTCCTGAGGTGTGACAGTTCCCCTTACATGCTGCTTTCATGTTGGTGGCGCGGATGAAGCCAATCCACCAACCATGAAGATCTCTACCACGCGCTGCAGGCTCGTTGACGTTCTCTCGCATCTTCTTCTACCGCCACTCTATTCCATATGATGTCCAACAGCTGCGTGCTGTTCCCGCCCGTTTCCTGCATACGAGTCACGCACAATGACGCCACAACGCATCTCTTCATTTGAAAGAAGCTTCTTACGTACATGAGCATCTGCGTTACTGTCACGATCACCGATCATCCAGTCTGCATGAACTTAAGCCATGCTCTATATCTTTCCTTGGTGGCCTCTCTTGTTCCGGGAAACCTCCCTCCCACCTTTTTCCTGCCTTACCCTGGACCACCAAACACATACATTGACACCTGGCAAAACATGGCACTCCATTCTCTAGTTCTAGTCCCTATGTGCATCCTCGCCTTGGCATTTAGCAGCGCCGTGACAGCAAACCCAGTGGCACTTCCCGACGCGACACCTACACCACCACCACTCGCAGCCCCATCTCCGACATCTGCTTGCACGACCTACCTGACGGAATACATCCCCGGCTTCACAGGCGCTTTTACCCCTGAAGTCGTCTTCACAGTGTACACCACGACGGACACAGTATATACACGTGTCCCATGCAACGGCTGCTCGTTATCCATCACCACCAAGCTCTCCCCATTTTACGGCGGGGTGGGGCCAGAGGAGATTATTACTAGCATCACCACCGCCCAGGAAGCGCTGAACATCACCAGTACCATCTGCTCACCCAGCCCGACAGACCCCGCTATTTCTCCCGGCAGACAGATCCCCCGGGATGATCAGACGGTAGAGAATGTCACCGTGTCCGACTGCACGTATACCAAAAAGGTCCCCCTCCCGCTCGTCATCATGTCCGACGATGACAATGTCAAAACGGTCACGGCCTGGACGGCAACAGAGACATCGACTAGTCACATCGACTGCTCTGGTTGCAAGCACGTCGCAGTGTCCACCATCGACCTGCTTCACCCGGGACCGGTACTGCACTTTACCTCCACGACGACCACCACCCCGACAGGGAACACCGGTGTAACAATGTATAAATGTCTAAAGACGCCGAGTATAGTCACCCCTTCGGGCATGCGCACGCTGCCGATTGAGCCTACCATGACGCACATCCGACAGTGACAGGTGGTGACGACTACGGCTGTGAGGACGGTGGGAGTGTGCGCCTATCGATAAGACACCCCCAGGAGGTCATTACAAATGACGAGATTGACGAGGAGAGCGGGACAACCAACCGGTAGGAAGACGGTGTCGACGGTGTACGAGACAGTTACGGCGCACGTGCCAGGCGCCAACCAGGACTCGCACATCAACAACTCATTGCATACATGTATTGGCTACCGTGTCCGTCACGCGGCGGCCTACTCATCACGGCGGGGACACGGAGTAGATTGATCTGGTCCGACTGGCATCGTGTGTTAAAAAAGGGGGTTACCTTATGGGTTCGATTCCGTTCCTTTTCGTTGCTTTAAAAAGTGGCAGTGCGTTCATGATCCGGGCTTTCAACTTCAAGTAGGTACATGTACACTGTGGGTGGTTATTATTTGGCGTTAGGAAACAGGAAAAGTATTTTCGTGCTACTACTATTCCATCGTCCACCGACAATGATGGATTTGCCAAAGTACATGTACCTACATATGTTTAGTTTGGTATTTGTCACTTCAAGAGTCAGTCTTAGGATAGGTAATAAAGGTTACCTTACTCAGACACACCCAATGGCAAGCTACAGCATGCACCTTTGTAAAGCTGCAACCTGCCACAGTCCCTCTTTAACTTGATGAAGAAAACCCGAGCTGCGAGAGGGAGGTCATCGAGGTGACCAGCTTGTTCACACAAGGCCATCCGCACGCCGTGTTACTACCATGTCAAAAGCGCACACATCACGATTATTTAGAAGGTGCTCATCACACACACACGTCAAAACCCACATGCTTCACTATGCTTCGTATTCCACCAGAGAAGGTATTTACCTAGGTACCTTAGGTAGCGAGGAATATCGTTTCGGAGGCAATGTAGTAGCCTCATAGCTGTCATTGTTCGCTCGATCTGCAATGACCTGGGCTCACGTCTACATCGCCCTGATATTCCGGGCACTATCCATTGGGCAAAGGAGGTAGACAGGTCCGAGACGGACCATCCTTCTTGCCCTCCTGAGCCCGATCCCGACCGGAACCAGGACACAAGAATGGGACATTAAATAGCTTGCCCCAGTCAATCGAGTTGGAAGTTGTCGTTGGTGGTTCACTGTGTGAAGCTGCAAGGGTTAGCCTAGGTCTTGTTTTCAGACCTGGCACAGCCTCCATAGCCACTTCCTAAGCGCCCCGCATTTGCTCATCAACTTCGCCACTCGTGGTGCTAGCTCCCCTGAGTATCTCGACTTAGCTAGTGCCTCGATACAAAACAGTCTGGCGCCTGGATCGGCGGTGTGGATTCGGACACGACTGTCGCCCCTTGCAAACTCCAAGTGAGCCGTCTGTCCAGACGTTCCCCCGTACTTAGGCTCCTCATGGCGCGCGCTAGAGGAAGCGGACGTAATCGTCCAGTGGTAGCCGGACGACGGTAGGTAGGTTCTGAACTGTGTTAGTCGCTGTTCGCAGAAGGTGAGAGCGGCGGGAAGCCTACCATACGGAGCGTATTTAATATATATATATCTATACATATATCAATACCTCAGGTATGACATGCTGCTTGGTTCCCCGACCTCCTCCACCCAGAGGACCCCTGTCTGTGCATTGTTGCTGACAGCTCCGGGTCGGAACGGAGAAGAACTTCAAGACCGAATAATCCATACACCGATTCTGGAGTGATTCAACCGCCAACGAAAAAGTCAACATCGTTCAGGTTAAAGATGGAGTCGAAGCCTTGGTGTTGCATCTGAGAAGCATCAGTAAAGACATCGCCTCAAGTGATGGAGTGGAAAACCTACCACATCATCCCAGTCCCAATCGCTGGCACTTCCCCAGTCAAACTCAGTGGGACCATTCCTAGCAGGGCTAGGGTGCATTACGCCGACTAGTTTTTGCATATTGAACGACTCCTCCTGGAGGCGGAGAGACGTGTTCTTTAGCGCCAGCCAACAGTGGTGGAGGACACGCACGATGTTGTCCAGCACCAGCCGCTCCACTTCAATGTCGGGTGCACCGCGCTGGAGCGCCTCCACCTGCGTCAGAAGTGCCGAGTACAGCATGTGCCCCTTGATGTTTGTCTCGCCACAGCGGATGCGGCGCTCGGTCCAGCCAATTGAGTACTTGAGGGCGTCGAGCAGGTCTTGGCGTGAAGCTGCTCCGCCGCTCACATCTGCTTCGCCCGAAGGTCCCGACCTGCTGTCAAGCGAACCGGGCTGATCCAGGTTCATGCTCTGCCGGAATGACCTGTCTTCCTGCGCCTGCCACAGGAGCTCGAGGCAGATGGTAAGAACGGCCTGGACGGGCACCGAGCGAAACGCTCCGTAGCCGCATGTGGCCAGTCTGGTGAAGTCGTCCGTCTGGCTCGCAGTCCCGGAGTCGCCTGCCGGAGATCCAGTGGCAAAGGCCCGGTAAAGCTTTAGGGAGGTTTCGACGCACATCTTGCGAGCAAAGAAGTACTGGGGGTTGTTCTGTGCCGACGACAACCAGGGGTAGTTCAGTGCTAGAAAGAACCGATGCACCATGTGTTCAGCTAGTCGTAGCTGAAATAGCGATAATCGCTTGGGGAGGACTCCAGCAGGGTCGTATGCTGGCTGCAGGGTAGCCGACAGGGCCCGGCAGGCGATTGTCAACTCGGAATTCCACTTCAGTGTCTCGTCATACGACGCCACCGAGTTGAAATGGTTGACGTACTGGGCGATGGCTAGGCGCGTAGCGAAGGATTGGAGAAGCGTGAGCTGGAGCGTGGTCTGGGTGAAGGTAGCGCGCGGTCGTGGCATCGGTGTGAATTGCTCGTTCTCGGTAAGTTGGTCGTCGTCGAAGTTTGACGGTGGGTGGGTGTCGAAGTCGGAGAGTGACACCAGAGGTGGGCCGCCGGAATCGAGGCTGGACTGCACGACAATCTCCAGAATTGTGGCCCAAAGCCGCCTCCTCATCTCGGCTCGGAGGACCGACATCTTGGGCAGGTTGTCGGGATCCCGGTGGAGGCCCATATACATGGCTGTTCGCAGCAGAGATCCCGCAGAGATCCAGGTGAGGTCTCCCCCAACGCCACACGTCTCCCGAGCGAGGTGCAGGAGGCACATGATCTGCAGGCCGGGGAGAGTCATTCGCGACTTCTCGGACGGCGAGACGAGCCAGATCTGTGCTTGGTATATCCACTGCGTGGCCAGCTGACGGAAAGAGAGTACGTCGTCCTGGAAACACGTCCCTATGGCCATGCAGAGCTGCAGCTGGAGGATGAAGGTCTGGCTCGATTCGGCGGGGTTGGTCCAGTATTTTTGGTACTCCCGCCAGAACGTAGGGGCATGGAGAATCCGGTACACGCTCTCAAACGTCCTGAAGTAGGCTTCCGCTAATCGGCCAGCCGTGTGTTCAGAAGGCATGGCCTTGCCAACTTCAAACCCCGAGTGAGCAGGCGCTCTCTGGGCCTTGATAGACCGGGCAAGCTCTTTACACTGCTGAAACGCCGTCACGAACTCAGAGTTCTGCTCGGTTTGGAGTCGCTCGGCAATACCCATGATCAAAGGAAACTACGAGGCATCAGCAAAGTGACGCTCTCTGGATATTGGCAACCGTCTGGAAGATAGCCGCTCATGTGGATCGAATGTAGGGGCATGAGGGCGCTTGATCTCGTCCAGTTGATTCCCGATTGGGAAGGAAATGCTGCAACTTACAAACTTGACTCCATTCACCCAATGACTTGCACCAAAGTACCGCGTCTTGGAGAGAATCCCCTGAGCGGGCGCGGGGCTAGCAGTCTGCGGAGGCCGAGTGGCGGCAGGTTCGGGCCGCTTCAGGGTGTCAGCCAATTGCTGCTCTAGCTGACGCACCCGCTCAGCGAGAGCCGCCGTGTTGCTGTTAGACAGAGGCGTGCTTGCCCCTCCGGCTGCGCCGTCAGCAGCATGAACAGTGGCTGCAGGGCTTAGTGCCGATATCGAGTGAGTAGGGGCCCTGCCAGCTGAGCCCGGCGGCGCGTGACCTGCTACCGCTGGGTCCGAGTCTCGGCGGGCGCTGTCAAGAGCGTAGCGTGGAAATGGCACCTCGGCGGTGGCGTCATGTCCGGGCGGACCCGAGTTGGGCGTCCACGAGAGCTTCCAGAGACGAGGCTTCGGCCGGCGCGCCTCCTCATACACGCAGTTGACGATCTTGGACCTGAGACAGCTGGAGCACGGCTCGCTGCGGTCGCACCGGATTTTACGGGTTCTACACTGGATGCATGACAGCGCCGGCCTGTTTCGTCGCCTCGGCGGGCCAGGTTCAGACATACGGCTTGAGCCTGCATCGTTTGCGTCCTCACCAGCCGCGCCGCCCAGAGTTGCGCCAGGTGTGGTCTCCCTTACCACCGTCGAGGTTGTTGTGGTGTCCATGTCCTCGGGTGATGCTGGCGCATGGGTGGAGCTTTGAGCCATGTTCGGTTCGGAGCAAAGGGACAGACGGTGATGGGCGGGCGTAAGACAAAATTGGGAGAGAAAAAGGGAAAGGGATACGGCCGAGGGCAAAATCCCGAACGGCTCAAGGCGACCACCTGCGGTTTAAACCGTGAAGGAAGGAAAGGACTGAAATGCTGCAATCGCGCAGGAAATTCGGCGTCAGAGAGAGCAACCGCCCGTTCCTGTGCTTGCCTGCTGGGGGCCTTGGGGTCGGTCCTTCGCGTGAGAGCGGCATCTCGGGCTGAATGCGGGGAGGTTGGAGCTAATCCCCGACACGTTACCCTTCGGGGACAGTCTCGGACAGGAAAGTCCGGGTATTTCAAGCTTTGAAATTCCCGTTGGCAATCAAGAGCATAACTTACGAGGCTACATTACCATGCCTGAGACTGGAAGATCCATAAAGCGTGGCATGCTCTATCATTACACAGGCGGATGTGTTACACAGGAGGCAGGCAATTTTTTGCGCTGACAGCGCTGTGGTGTGAGATAGGACCCGATTTTCGTGTCCCATAAATAAGCCTCGGGATGGACGATGCCAAGACTGCAGCGTTATCTCCGCCATTGGCCGACTCGCATTTGGAGCCGAGGTCACATTCGAAAATCGGGCCTGTTGCCCCCAGTTGGTCGGCAAGGTCGGGCATTGCCTTCTTGGGTCTGATTTGCGACTGACATATGGACCACGCAGGTTGGCTGGACTGTTCAAAGTCCCGCCGTCCCGAGCCGGCTCGAACTATGTACCTTAGTGAGGGCCCCTAAATTCGAACTGATCATACCAGTGCGCAGCTAGCTCTACGTCGGCTCTGTCGGGACTGTTCCATTTGATCGGGACAAGATCAGTGATTCCTTGATAACGAGATCGCGTTTCAAGCCATGTTAATGCGTCACGCATTTGCATATGCGCCGAGTTGGCGATTGTAAAGCCCTGTTGGGCTCAATGCGGCTGCGGATCTTCGGTTCTGCGCGAACCTGGGAACTGAGAACTGACCTGCCAGTGCCACCCGCATCTGGGCGCGAGTCTGGTACCTGATCCCCACTGCATTTATCACCTGTCGGAGATAAGGTGAAGTCCCTCCTACCCGTCTTCCCCACCTCAGTCCGGGGCCAATGATGCCACTCCACATCGTTCTCCCGGAACGCCGACATCTCTTGTTGAGTGACTGGAGTGATTTGAGCAGGCCGATTTCCGAAGTGCGATGGCTTGCTGCATGCTATATATGTGAAATGCACCGTGCCGATTCTGACCGGCGAAGGCTGAAAGCTGCTGGGTATGGTCGTCAAAATAAGCACCGGGCCGAACAGCCGGACTAATTAACGCGCTGGTTCGGTAGCTTTCCGAGCTCGCGACAGAGACAGTAACTCGGAACAGCGAGGCGCGGAAACTTAGTGTAGCAGTGTAGCCATTTCTTTGGGTCGTTTGTCATCTATCGGTATCCAAGCTACTCGCCGCAGCGCATGTAAAGAGATTCTTGCATCCCCTGAAGTTTACAAGCTTCAGCACGGAGACATTTACAAATCTAATACAATGTCACCGCAACAGCAGGATCACACGACACTAACCACGAAAAATGGTGTTTCTAATCATCATCAAGTTGATCTTCTATTGTGTATATAACGTCGTAGAAACGAAGCCACTTCCCGTGCTCAGTCTCGGTCCTGCAAGATAATCCAGTTCACTACCTCTGCTTCTTGGTTACAGCCAAATCTTGACTCCTTTTCTAACAACCCCTTTTCCAACCCCTTTGAAGACACCTTTGAAGACACCTTTGAAGACACCTTATTCTACTTTTTCTCTTTATCTTCATGACGAACAGGATGAAGTACGTCCTAATAACCGGCGCCTCAGAAGGCGGCATCGGAAACGCCCTGGCCCTCGCAATCCTTCCACGTATTCGCCTCTGCCCGCTCCCTCTCAAAGATGTTCAACCTTCTTCTCTCCGATCTTCCCGAATGACCCTCCTCAAACTCGACATTACCTCCCCTAACTCCATTCGTTCCACCGTTTCCACCATCTCTAGTCTTACCAACGGCCGTCTCGACATTCTTGTCAATAACTCTGGCCAATCTTACCTCGCACCCGCCCTCGACACCCCTTTATCCACCATCCGGAATCTCTTCAACGTTAACTTCTTCGGCCTCGTCGAGTTAACCCAACGTCTCTCCTCTCTCATCATTCCCACCCAGAGAACCATAATCAACATCGGCTCTCTCGCTGCTCATATCCACCCTCCCCCCCTGGGTGGGATACTACTCAGCGACCAAAGCTGCCGTGCATTCCTTTGGGGAGACACTCAGACTAGAGTTGCAACCGTTCGGTGTGAGAGTGTTGACGGTTGTTACTGGTTACCGTGCAAACCAACATGACCAATACCACCAACGTCCCTCTCTTCCCAGAACTATCAGGGGGGGGGTTGTGGGTGGTGAGCAAAGGGAGAGATGGAGAATAGGCAGTCGGGAGGAACCGGGGAAGTTAAGGGGATGGCGGCTACAGAGTAATATGCGGGGAGTATTGCGAGGGATGTGTTGGACGGAAAGAACGGCTGGGTGTATCGCGGAGGATACGCGAGTGTCATGAGGTTTATAATCTGGGCTATGCCGCCGCAGTGGGTTATTGTGAGTCACCCACAACCTCACTTCATCAGAGTGAGCATACGTAGGCAAGTTATGGATTACTTGGAGCTAACAATGGAAACAAGAGAAAATCGTGATGACTGCCAACGGGGAACGGTTTGAGAGGGTTGAGAAGGTCAACTGAGACCATGTTCTGTGCTCGAGGGTGAAGGGAATAAGGGAATACAATGAGAAGGAATGGTAGTTTCATTTGTCATGCTCGTTAATAACTTTTCTTGGATCACAGAGAGTGATAACTGAATGGGGGAGGATACGTCGGACTCTGACATCCAGCACAAGTGATTTACTTTGGAAAGAGAGACGGCCAATGAGAGCGAGAATGAAAATTAATGTCTATATTCATGTTTCCTTACATCATAACTCGAGCTCAAACTGAAAGACTACAACTCCAACCTCAATTAGAGCACCTGTAGAGACTAATGTAGACCAATGTACAAAAACAATGAGTAAAACCTGTATTCCGGCGCAAAGATGCAGCATTGCCTTTAGGGGACCATTGTACACGGGGTTGGTAGGGACGATCCATGGATGGTCTGCCGGGCCAGGCCCAGTCCTCCGGTAGACCGGGCCTCGGTAGACCGTGCGCTCGCTCGGCATCCACTAACGGGCTCCCAGACCCGCTATTCACGAGAGCCTCCACCCGAGAGCGAACAACCTTCTTCCTCACCAGCCCTAATCCTACCTCTTTTTCTATTGCAAGAGGTTTTGATTGGCCTGAGATCTCAGCTTCCTAGCTCCTTGACTTCACCACCGCTCTCTTACTTCTCCGAACCGACTAAGCCGAATGGAGCATCTTACAACAGCAGCTCCAGAGGGTTCTCAATCACCTTCTTGAGCTCCTTCATCCACTCGGCACCAACGGCACCATCAATGACCTTGTGGTCAAAGCTGGCAGTCACAACAATCTGGTCATCGAACTCAACGCTGGTGGTTCCATCCTCGTTCTCGACGGGGACGGCAACCTTCTTGGTGCTACCAACAGCCAGGATAGCCGCCTGGGGAGGGTTGATGACAGCAGTGAAGCGCTCAACGGCGGGGTTCATGCCCATGTTGGAGATGCTGATGCTGCCACCCTGGTACTCCTCAGGCTTGAGCTTGTTGTCGCGAGCCTTCTTAGCCAGCTCCTTGACGGCGGCAGAGATGGCCTCAAGACCCTTGCCCTCAACGCCCTTGACGATGGGGGTGATCAGACCGTTGGGGGTAGCAACAGCGACAGAGACGTCTACGGTGTTGAACTGACGGATGACACCGTCACGCCATGAGCTGTTGACGGTAGGGACCTTCTTGCAGGCGACGGCCATCGCCTTGATGAGGAAGTCGTTGACCGACAGTTTGTATCTACCCTCAGCAGAGCTGTTGAGGGCCTGGCGAAGCTTCATGAGCTTGGAGACGGAGAGAGACGAGGAGACGAAGTAGTGAGGGTTCTCGGCCATGGACTCCTTGAGGCGGCTGGCAATGGTCTTACGCATGTTGCTGATCGGGGTGTCCTCGTACGCAGCACCGGACGCGACGGCAGCACCGGCAGCAGGAGCAGACAAAGCCTTCTTGACATCCTCCTCGGTGATCTTGCCGCCCGGGCCAGTTCCCTTGAGGGCACTGAGCGGCACACCCTTCTCGATGGCCAGTCGCTTGGCGGGGGCAGTAATGTTCGGCTCCCGGTCAAGAGCACTCTGGAGCTTGCCGCTGAATCCAGTCTCCTCGGGCTCGGGGGCGGGTGTCGGGGCAGGCGCGGGCTCGGATGACTTGGACTCGGACTTCTCCTCCTTCGGGGCCGGGGGGGCCGCCTCGCCGCCGGCATCTTTGAGTGTGAAGCCCTCGAAGGCGCTGACATCGGTACCTTCCTCAACCATGACGGCGATCGGCTGTAATGAGAAGTCTGTTAGCCATATTGAATGCTGCATTGGGGGGAGAGTGGACAAGGGCTCAACATACGTTGCCAACAGCGACATCCTTCTCACCAGTCTCCTTCAGGATCTTGGCCAGCACACCCTCTTCTTGATACTCAAAGTCCATCTGTGCCTTATCTGTCTCAATCTCCACAAGCACATCACCCGGCTCGACCTTGTCGCCGGGCTTCTTCTGCCATGCGCCAATATTTCCCGCTGTCATCGTGGGAGACAGGGCGGGCATCTTGACGATGGTGTGCGGGGGATATGAGGCGTACCATCTTGTTAGGCTGGGGATGGCGATGCGGACTGTTCGTGCTTGCTGAAGGACTTGCCTTCGGAGAGCAGGGACGAGCATCTTGGCGGTAGAAAATAGCTCTTCGGAGATGGGGGAGAAGAGGTGAGGGAGCTGCGGAAACGGGCGAAAAGAATGAATTGCCCAAATGCCCAGACTCAGAGAACGTAATTGATCTCTTGACGCGTCCTCGGAGCGATACAGGAGTCAATTGGAGATAAGAGGATGGGGAGAATGAGAAGGTGAGATGCGGAAGCCGTGAATCGGCGAGGTGATGATGGCGATACAGCCTGGGGCAGTTTTTTACGTGGGATTTTTTTCTCGTTGAGAGCTTAGCTCCCGTCCGTTGAGCAAGTGACCACGCTTCTGGAATGGCCCACCCCGACCAGGCCAGGGACCACGCTAAACCATTTCAGGCACCTTATCTCCCTAGTAATTCTCGTCTGACTTTGTGCAAAGACTCAGCTCCTGCTGCGATTCTGGTGTTGTCTTCTGACCGCAGCGCATGAAATCACGTATATAATCCTATTATTAACCATACCGCTTCTACAAAACACATATCATCAAGGTAGGAGCTCGTCGCAGAGCCGGCGACCTTTGAGTGCAGAACTCGGATGTAGATGATGGCATTCCGAATGCCTCTATCACTTGAGGTCTGTGCGTGTTTACATGAATTCAATCCGTTGAATGTTTGACGAGGTAACCGTCCGGACAAGCCAGGAAGATGCTTATGGTGAAATATCTTCATATCTGTATACTTGCGCGTTTATGTCCACATGTTTCGTAACGCTTCGAGGCATCGGCGAACTGCGTATGCGAGCTGGCGCATCGCATCGGTCCTCTTCAAGGCTCACGGAGTATGGACACAGTACGGAGGCTCGCGTCTTGGCGCTGATGAATTGAAGTGCGGCTGGAAGTCGATCGGTTCCGGGTTTGCAATTGGCCTGACAGCTGCAGCCCAAGTTACCAGGGAACACAGACCTGCCAGGAAAATTTCCAGGGTTCGGTTTGTTGCTGAGTCCGCGACGGAGTGCACGGTGCCAACCAGCTGGCGACGTCGCGACATTGATGGCCTCGGATCCACCTGAATTGGATTGAATGTGATTGCTGTCAACATTACGAAGCAGCGCCTACGTTGTCGTGAGCATCAGGAATAAGACAGCACAGTGACTGTTCAAGGCTGCTGTAAATCAAATTCTGCACGGGCATTTGGGAACTCGCCCGACCGACCGCTTTCAGATTCCTTGTATTCGAACAGAACCCGTCTTGCAACGCTCGACGAAACAAGCGACAAAGACACCACTTTGCGCCGCAAGGGGCTTCTCCTATCCATGCGCTGAAGACAACCACTGATGGCCATCTGTCCCTGCGCCCGCCCACCATGAGCTCTCTCAAATTCGTGGTGTCCTCGCTGGACATCATTGCTGCCAACGCAGGCAGGAATAAGCAGCTTGCCGAATTGGTGCAGAAAGCGCTCGCTACCATCGAGAAGAACGATCAGCAACTTCCCGACCCTGAGGTCGTATTTGCGCCCCTGCAACTCGCAACGAAAACCGGCACCATACCTCTAGCGACGACAGCACTCGATTGCATCGGCAAGCTCATCTCATACTCGTACTTTTCCGCGCCGTCCGGCAGTTCGGCGAGCCACGATGGCGCCGAGCAAGCCCCGCTCATAGAACGAGCCATCGACACCATCTGCGACTGTTTCCAGGGCGAGACTACGCTTGTCGAGATCCAACTGCAGATTGTCAAGTCGCTACTCGCAGCTGTCTTGAACGACAAGATTGTCGTGCATGGCGCGGGATTGCTAAAGGCAGTGCGCCAAGTCTACAACGTCTTTCTCCTCTCTCGGAGCACGGCGAATCAACAGGTGGCACAAGGCACTCTCACGCAGATGGTTGGCACGGTGTTTGAGAGGGTCAAGACGCGGCTACACATGAAGGAGGCCCGCGCGAATCTGGGCAAGCTGAAGCGGAGCCAGAGCAGTTTGACTGTCGACCGTCAGGACGACCAAAGCTCGCAGGTTGGAAGTGGCGACAGCGACGAGGCAAACGAGGGGTTTTCGGATGCCACGCCTTCGGAGAGCGCGAATGGAGCAGGTCCAAAGCTGACGCTGAAGGATCTCGAACACCGCAAGAGCTTCGACGACTCCAACATGGGCGATGGCCCCACGATGGTTACTCAGCTCAAGCCCATGAAGAGGACGGCCAGGTCAGTGTCGGAGCAGAGTCTCCAGGACGGCCCGCAGGAGGACACGCCAGAGTCTCTCGATGCTGAAGACGAGGTCTATATCCGCGACGCTTACCTCGTCTTCCGGTCGTTCTGCAATCTCTCCACCAAGGTCCTCCCCCCTGATCAGCTGTATGACCTTCGCGGCCAGCCGATGCGGTCGAAGCTCATCTCGCTTCATCTTATCCACATGCTCTTGAACAACAACATGTCCGTCTTTACATCGCCACTATGTACCATTACCAACACAAAGAGTAACGAGCCGACGAATTTCCTCCAGGCCATCAAGTACTACCTTTGCCTGAGTATTACGCGCAACGGCGCTAGCTCGGTAGACAGAGTGTTTGATGTCTGCTGTGAGATTTTCTGGCTGATGCTGAAGTATATGAGAGCCCCTTTCAAGGTTAGTCTCTAACACCGGAGTCTGGATGGGCGTAACTAATTCAAACCGTCCAGAAAGAGATTGAGGTGTTCCTCAATGAGGTCTATCTTGCTCTCCTGGCTCGGAGGAATGCGCCGCTGTCGCAGAAACTGTACTTCGTAGGAATACTCAAGAGGTTCTGCGAGGACCCACGAGCTCTGGTAGAAACATACCTGAACTATGACTGCGACCGCAACGTCGACAACATCTTCCAGACAGTCATAGAAGACCTGTCTAAGTTTGCGACAGCCTCAATGCCTATCACAGCAGCCCAAGAGCAGCTGTACGAGGAGAAACATGCCAAATCAGCCAGCCATGAATGGCAGATCAAAGGTGTTCTTCCTCCGCCCCTTTCTGTCGCCATGATTATGCCGCAACACGATCTGGAAACAGACATTCCCAAAGAGTATGCCATGAAGCGGGTTGCCCTCGACTCTCTTGTGGAGACATTGAGGTCTCTGGTTAACTGGTCCCAGCCTGGGCGGCCAGAAACTAATGGCACCGCCAACGGCGACGTGGACCGGAGGCAGTCAGTTGATGGACTGAGGTACTCGATCGATCCGTCAGCAAGTGACAGTGTGTCGCGCATGGAGACGCCCATATTACCGTCAACGCCTGTGATCGACGACGATCCAGATCATCTAGAAAAGGAGAAGGCCAGGAAGACAGCAATGACCAACGCTATCAGAGTGTTCAACTTCAAGCCCAAGAATGGCATCAAGCTCCTCCTCAAGGAGGGCTTCATCCCGAGCGACAAGCCTGAAGATATTGCCCACTTTCTCTTGACTGAGGAGAGGCTAGACAAGGCACAGATCGGCGAGTACCTGGGTGAGGGCGAGGCAAAGAACATTGAGATCATGCACGCATTCGTGGATTCGATGGATTTCACCAAGAAGCGTTTTGTGGATGCCTTGCGGCAGTTCCTTCAGTCTTTCCGCTTGCCAGGCGAGGCGCAGAAAATCGACCGATTCATGCTGAAGTTCGCCAACCGCTACGTGACGGGCAATCCCAATGCGTTTGCCAATGCCGATACACCTTATGTGCTGGCATACTCGGTCATTTTGCTGAACACGGATCTGCACAGCAGCAAGATTGCGAAGCGCATGTCAAAGGCGGAATTCATCAAGAACAACCGCGGCATCAATGACAACGCCGATCTGCCGGATGAATACCTGCTTGGTATCTACGACGACATTGCCAACAATGAGATTATCTTGAGGAGTGAGCGAGACGCTGCTGCTGCCGCAGGAACACTTCCTCCACAGCCAACTGGTTTGGCGGCGGGACTTGGGCAGGCATTTTCGAATGTCGGACGCGATCTCCAGAGAGAAGCCTATGTCCAACAGTCAGAGGAGATCTCGCTACGCTCGGAGCAGCTGTTCAAGGATCTCTTCCGGAGCCAGCGCAAAAACGCCGAAAAGGCAGGAATCAAGTTTATTCCGGCGACCTCGTTCAAGCATGTCGGCCCCATGTTTGATGTGACATGGATGTCCTTCTTCTCCGCTCTCTCGAGTCAGATGCAGAAGACCCATAACCTCGAGGTCAACAAGCTCTGTTTGGAGGGCATGAGGCTGGCGACGCAGATTGCCTGTCTCTTCGACCTGGCAACCCCCCGGGAAGCATTCATCTCTGCGCTGAAGAACACGGCAAATCTCAACAATCCGCAAGAGATGCAGGCCAAGAACGTCGAGGCTCTGAAGGTGATTCTCGACCTCGGGCAAACAGAGGGCAACCTCCTGAAGCAGTCATGGAAGGATGTCTTGTTGTGCATCAGCCAACTTGATCGGCTGCAGCTCATCTCTGGCGGCGTGGATGAGAGTGCTGTCCCCGATGTATCAAAGGCGCGGTTCGTGCCCGCTTCACGTACAGATTCGGGCGAGTCCCGCAAGTCCACAGCCTCGTCGAGAAGGCACCGGCCGCGGTCCAACACCGGGCCCCAGGGTGTTTCCATGGAGATCGCACTTGAGAGCAGATCCGACGAGGTTGTCAAGAGCGTGGACAGGATATTTACAAACACAGCAAACCTTTCGCGAGAAGCGATCGTGCACTTCGCTCGAGCCCTGACCGAGGTGAGCTGGGACGAGATCAGGGTTTCGGGATCCAATGACTCGCCGCGAACATACAGTCTGCAGAAGATTGTCGAAATCAGCTACTACAACATGACGCGTGTTCGTTTCGAATGGACCAGCATCTGGGATGTGCTCGGCGAGCACTTCAACCGCGTCGGCTGCCATGGCAATACGGCAATCGTTTTCTTTGCGCTGGACTCCCTTCGCCAACTTTCCATGCGCTTCATGGAGATCGAAGAGCTGCCGGGTTTCAAGTTCCAGAAAGATTTCTTGAAGCCCTTCGAGCATGTCATGTCCAACTCGACAAATATCGCAGTCAAGGACATGATTCTCCGTTGCCTGATCCAGATGATCCAGGCCAGAGGGGAGAACATTCGCTCTGGCTGGAGAACAATGTTTGGCGTCTTCACCGTTGCAGCAAGAGAGCCTTTTGAGAGCATTGTCAGCCTGGCGTTCGAAAATGTCACCCAGGTCTACAAGACGCGATTCGGCGTGGTCATCTCTCAAGGCGCCTTCACTGACCTGATCGTGTGTCTGACGGAGTTCTCCAAGAACATGAAGTTCCAGAAGAAGAGCCTGCAGGCCATGGAGACGCTGAAGTCGATCATTCCAAGGATGCTGAAAACACCCGAGTGCCCCTTGTCCCAGAGATTCAACCTGAACCCCAGTCAGGCCGAGACGAGCCTGAAATCTCCCGGTCAGCAGAGCCGGACTTCGGTGGAGGAAGGGTTCTGGTTCCCGGTGCTGTTCGCTTTCCATGATGTCTTGATGACTGGGGAGGATCTCGAAGTGCGGTCGAATGCCCTCAACTACTTCTTTGAAGCCCTCCTCCGATATGGCGGCGAGTTTCCCCAGGATTTCTGGGACATCCTCTGGAGGCAGCAGCTTTACCCCATTTTCATGGTCCTCCGTTCGAGACCAGAGATGTCCAACGTCCTGAATCACGAGGAGCTGTCGGTATGGCTGTCAACAACCATGATCCAAGCGCTCCGCAACATGATCACCCTCTTTACACATTACTTTGACGCTCTCGAGTACATGCTCGATAGGTTCCTCGAGCTGCTGGCGCTCTGCATCTGCCAAGAGAACGACACCATTGCAAGGATAGGCAGCAACTGCCTGCAGCAACTCATTCTCCAGAATGTCACAAAGTTCACTCCGGAACATTGGTCCAAGATCGTCGGCGCGTTCTGCGAGCTCTTCGAGCGGACCACAGCTTATCAGCTCTTTTCGGCCACCACCATCAACTCGACCGCATCTCTATCACCGCCCCCTGCCGGGCTGGAGTTTACAGGCCCCCTCAGCCCAACGGCCGAAGTGACACCGGTTGACGAGAAGTCTCTCAAGATTAATGGAACCGACGAGAACGGACACACACCGGAGTCAGAGCAGCAGCACATGACCGACGGCGACGAGGACAGCCTCCGCACGCCCACACCAGCCAACACCACTGGTGCTCCTTCGTCGACGATGGCCATCCCGCAGACACCCATGACCCCTCAGCTCGAAGAGTTCAAGCCGAGCAACCCGCTACAACAGCAGCCGGTGGTGGTGACAGCGGCGCGACGGCGCTTTTTCAATCGTATCATCAGCCGCTGCGTGCTGCAACTGCTCATGATCGAGACGGTCAACGAGCTGTTCAGTAACGACGCCGTCTACGCGCAGATCCCCTCGTCCGAGCTGCTCCGCCTGATGGCGCTGCTTAAGAAGTCGTTCCTGTTCGCGCGCCGGTTCAACGCCGACAAGGACCTCCGCATGCGTTTATGGAGGGAAGGGTTCATGAAGCAGCCGCCTAACCTGCTGAAACAAGAATCGGGCAGTGCGGCGACATACGTGGCCATTCTGTTCCGCATGTTTGGCGATACCTCCCCAGAACGACAAGGCTCAAAAACCGATGTGGAGAGCGCGCTCGTCCCCCTCTGCCAGGATATCATAGGAGGATACATCTCGCTTGAGGAGGAGAGCCAGCACCGCAACATTGTCGCGTGGCGGCCTGTCGTCGTGGATGTGCTGGAGGGCTACGCGGCGTTTCCAAGGGAGGCCTTTGTGGGCCACATCAAGAATTTCTATCCCCTTGTCGTGGAGTTGCTGGGCAAGGAATTGAGTGGAGAGCTCCGGACTGCATTACTGCTCGTGCTCAGACGGGTTGGAGAGGTCGGGCTGGGAATTGAGGGGATGGCGGCGACTGTCAAGGGCAGCAGGGTGAGCAGCCTTGGTAACGGAGTTGCCAACAGCGAGCGGAGAGGCAGTGCCATCTCTACTGCGTCGACGGTCGAGCAGAGCATGGATCGGTTGGGCGATGACCCCTCTAACAGAGTCATGGGCAAAGTATAAATAAGTTGAAACGTGCGGGGACATAGATTATGAGCAAAGATCATCTAGAAAGTCGGCTTTATGGCATGGGTAAAAATATGTAACATATTCTTTCGTTCCTATCTTTTGAAACTGGTGTTTTCACTTGTGTGTCTGTTGAACTTGTAATTGTAAGATATGAGCGACTGGAACGTAGTTACGTAGTTAGCAAGGAGAAGGGGAGTTCTGAGTTCAATCACTCCCATTGCGTGTTACTAATATAGTTAACTGCTATCCACGTACAACCGTGTATCGTTTCATGTCGCTAGTGATGGCCCTTTAAACACCATGGCAAGGTAATAAGTTATGCTCTTCCCCCCCCCCCCCCCAAAAGAACAGTCCAATTCCCGACGAACAACACGGAGACACCGACGGCCTATGTAGCATCCCCCTTCTAGACATTACCCTCGTCTCTCTTCGAATCCTCCGCAGAACCGGCATGCTCGGGTCCAGCGAGGATTCTTTGCTCGGAGACCCTTCCCTTCGTTTACTTGCCCGGCCAAGGACAAGAGAGGCTCGCTTCCCAGCCCCCCTGACTGTATTGTGAACATTATTCCCATCCCGTGATGTACCATAAAATACATGATGCCTGGTCCAAGGTGATTCTCTCTCGAGTAGTTGGCGTCCTTTAATCTGTCGTACTGTCCATCCGCAGTATATTTATATTGTCTCTTTCTCACCGCAACGTAACCGTCATCTCGGTCGGCATGATCTCGCGCAACCACCTCCTCAACTCATCCGCCTCGTCCGGGACTGTCCGGTCTGGCAGGCTCAAGAGCGCCCCCTTGAGCATACCACCCTCATCCTGCTGTAGTGCCTCTCTTACGATTGTCCGTATCATCTCCACCTTTTGGCTGGAGTATTCCGTGACACGCATGAGGCTGATAAACGCCTCGAAAAAGTCGACCAGACTTAAATGCATGAGCACATCGCGCTTGTCTACCATCTCCAGGGCGGCAAACTGCAGCAACCCGCCGCCTCCTCCTCCCCTACTTTGACTGCTGCTGCTGTGCCCACCGGCGTGTCCGTTGGTAGCATGCACCGGCGTGACCCCTGACACCGTGACGTGTGACGTAGTGACGGCTTGAAAATTGAGTGCTGCCAGCCTCGGTAACACCCCGAGGAGTCTGCCCTGCGCAAGGGACAGCTGTTTCGGGTTCCCACTTGTATCCGGATGCCGTCCCACACAGATACTCAACAACAGGGTATAGATGGACTGGTCGCCGAGTATGCGCTGCCACATCCGACCCGTTCCGGGACTTTTTCGGAGTACCAGCTCCATAGTGGTGCCCCCTGAAATTGTAGAAGATTGTGGAGGGGGTGGCGGGAGAGGGCAGTCAATGTCCAAAAGGTCGCCCAGCACACGACAACCCTTTTGGCCAACTTCCACGGCGGGGACGGCCAGCCAGCACCGTATGAATGCGGCTACCAAACCAGTCATACTTGATAAAATGGCGGCGTCGGCTGGGGTGGCTGCCGCCTTGTGGAGGACAGTCAGGGAGAGGAGGTTTGCGGACGGGGCGGGGGAGTTGAGCGCTTCTATCAGTGACTCCTCAGACGCGAGAGAAAGGACTTGGGTGAATGATACCGGCTTCAGGAGCTTGGTGGTTAAGGAAGCGAGGACGGCGGGATCGCCCTGGGTATATTGCTGAAGTATGGCTGTCAGTTTGGGGAGGAACCGGGGGATCAGCGGGGGGATGTTGCTATCTACACCAGATGTCAATATAGGGTGCAAAAGGGGGAGGAAGGGGAGCGCTACCTACCTGTAAGCTGAAGCTCGACATCGTCGAATAACTTTGCATTTAGAGGGAGGTTTGGATCGCTGACGAGGTCGTCAAGGTGCTTGTCCAGCTCGTCTAGCCCTACTACTGGTATGCTATCGTTGTCCATTTTGCCTGTCTTTGCTTTGGGTCTGCCAAACCAAAGTTGATGTTGACAAGGTCGGACGTCTCGGGGGATGTTTTCGTTCGAAAGGCTAGGAGCAGAGTGCGAGGCAGAAGAAGCTAGGGTGCGTAATCTGTTGATGGAGGTTCATGTATGCAGAGGAGAGGTCCAGCTGGAGACGCGGGGCAGTTCGTTGACAGGCATCGGTAGTGGGGGGAGCTGCGTTTTAGCGTTAGTATAGCTCCGGTGGGGCACGAGCCACACTTGCATGTGCGACGGACCACGGTTGGAAACTGCCCCGCCAAAATTTTGGATGCCCGCGCTTGGATTTCCATGCGACTCATGATACCTATCCAACGTTGAGTCTTATCGCGCGCTTACATATATAAATAGTTCCAACTCACAACTGATGTAGCACCACAACCACCACCGTTCAATTTGCCCCCATAACTCAAAATGCCGAGAGGAGGAGGTGGTAGAGGAGGCCGTGGCGGCCGCGGCGGGTTTGGTGGTGGCCGCGGTGGGGGGCGCAGCGTAGCGCAGAACAATGTCCCCTGGACAATGGACCAGGAGATTGTCCTCGACGGCAAGCCCTCCGAACTCTTCCCGGTACCTTCTCGCTCATTTTTTGTTCCCCCTTCCTGATTCTGGGTGGTTTCTAATGTGTATGTCTAGCCATACAACGTCCCAACCGCCCCGTCCCTCTCCAAAAAGGAAGAGAAGCAAGTCTCTTATTTCCTCCTCTTCCGCGAACAGTGCCACGACGGACCTCTCTACACGCAGGCGCGGACATGGACACGCACCTCAGATACCAATCGGAGGACGTACGGGCAGGAGCAGATCAATAAGAAATACGGAACAACCAGCAAAGCAACCACAGACCCCTTTCTGAGCGTGCCGACATATTCCCAAAAATTTCAGCAGACAGAACGCACCTTGCCAGATTTAGCGAGTCGGCCATTTGCAAAGGAATTCTACCCGCCTGAACTCCATGCCACGCTGGATGGAGAGGACGAAGTAGGACTAGCTACGAAGAGGCGAAAGACAACAACCAAGAAGACGCTTGCGCTATCGAATATTACGAGCTTAAGAACAGCCGAGGAGTTATTCATGCCAGGAGCACAGCAGGAACCAGGAACAGAAGGGACGGGGCCTAGATTCGACAAGGTCCTGGAGGTCCTGGACAAGGCCGAGAAGCGTGCTGAGGATGGCGAAGATGCAGGGTTCCTGTCGGGTGAAGATGACGATGACTGGGTCAAGGACAACGAGGATGAGGATGGTGAAGGCGCCAACGCAGAGGAGGAGGATCAGTATGACGACGAATCTGGCGATGATTACAATGCCGAGCAATACTTTGAGGGCGGGGACGAGGATGACTATGACGATGGCGGGGATGATGGAGGTGATTATATGTGACCGCGGATGGTGGCTGGGTTTTTGGTTAGTTTCCTTTTTTTTGTATATCCGGCGCAGGGGTCATGAATACCATTCGGTTCGATGGAGGAACAGAAGAGAGGATTAACGGGGTAGATACCAATTTTTTTGCTAGTAGCTGTAGCCGTGAATGGTTGTAGTCTTCTGTTATCTACGTAGTAAGATTGAATTGCCATTAGGACCAGGCCGGGTGAAGAAGAGCCTAGAAGATGGTCCTTCGAACAAATAGGGGTTATATGCAATATTTGGCCAACGCACTCCATCATTTTGGGTATTTTATGGGAAGTCTAGCGCCATATAACTGTAATATACAAAGTCCAATCATCAATGCATCCCACCGCCGTATGCCATAAAGTCCTTCAGCTGTAGTTCCGTCATACCCTCCCTGACACCGCCAACAACGCCAGCAACCTGGAGAATGCTCTCCTCGAAATCTCTGAGCACAGCAGCGAGCTCGACAACCCTCTCATCAACACCTCCTTGTTGCGCGCTAGCATTCTTCCTGCTCTGGGCGGCCGCTCTCTGCAATTGCTCCATCATGTTGGCCTGTACACCGTGCAGATGCACCTCGATCTCGCCGAGGTTGCGCTCATACCTCTTCATCATGTCCTCCATCTCATCCGCCGTCTTGGAGAAGAAGCTGATCAAATCGGAATTGGTGGACTCTGTGTCGCTGTCCATCGTTCCCCCGCTGCCGCTTGCTGTCTGCTGACCCCCCGCCCCCCGCGACCATAGACCTGCCTGGTGATATTGCGTCGGTAACTTTAGGTTGTCAATTGCTTTGAAGGATAGGCGGGCATTATCGGCGTCTGTCTTGACCATCTCCCTCAACTGGTTCACCGCCATGACATCTTCGGCGAGTGCCCCCTGCGCACCCTCTGACTTGCGCGTTACGAAGCTCACATCTGGCCCGATTGCCGCAATTTGTTCACCGTGGGCCGGCATAAATGCGTCTAGCGCCTCCTTGTCTCTGATGCACTTCTGGATGCTTTCATCCAGCATGGCGATCTTCTTTTGCAGGTCTTCTTGCAGGTCGTTAAAGCGGGTTGTTGAGCGGATGTTGCTCACGTCTATCCGCACGCCGGGGACAACATTCTGCTGCTGGGTTGACTGCAGAAGGCTGTTGGATGTGTTTTGGGTGTTTTGGGGTTGCTGGGTGGATTGGCCCAACCCGCCACTGAAGACAGTTAGCGAGAGATGCTGGGGGGGGGGGGGGACGGAGGGACATACAATAATGAGCCACCCAACAGCCCACCGCCTGTCCCGGTTGCCATACCGCCGGTGTTTGACTGTTGCTGTTGTTGAGGCGGCTGCTGTTGGCCGAATAGACCTCCGGCTTGTGTGGCTGGTTGTGGCTGTGTAGTTGTGCTGCCGAATAAGCCCCCGGTTTGCGCGGGCTGCTGCTGTTGTGTAGTGTTTGTAGTAGATGCTCCGAATAGACTGGGAAGTTGTTGTTGGTTTTGCATGAGATTACTACCAAGCAAGCCACCTGTTTGCTGCTGCGGTTGTGTTGAAGCAGCCGTCGTATTCCCAAACAAGCCTCCCCCTCCGGTTTGCTGTGCTGGTTGTGTTCCAGCTGCTGGCTGTCCGAACAAACCACCGGCTTGTTGCGGTTGTGATGTTTGGGAATTTGTGGTGTTGGTTGTTCCGAACAAGCCTCCACCTTGTTGTGGCTGCTGTGTCGTCGCTCCGCCGAACAAAGAACCGCCAGTTTGTGTAGGCTGCGCGGCCGTGGCTCCACCGAACAGTCCACCTCCGCCTGTCGTGCCTTGCGTCGTGTTGCTTCCACTACGGCGGAATGCGTCAGCGTCCGCGCCCTTGCATAAAGAAAGCGCAAGCGCGCTAGGTCGAGGCATTGTACTCACAATAGATTGGCTGACCCTGTATTGATACTGAGACCGCCAGGTCCGCTTGCCGACCGTGCGAGAGACATTTGCGCGGATCGTTGAGCAGGCGCGATCAATTACAAGATGTCGCGACTGACCGGAATGTGGATTCGATAATGCGGCGGCAGGTGGATTGGGAGCTGTTTTGCTTGCATGCCAGATGCTTTTTCTGCCCCACGAGCTGTCTGTCGCGCCTGCATCTCACGCCTGACCGCCTACCAAGCTTAGCTCACCACGGTGAGTTTCGGCCTTAGAAACTAGGCGTCCGCGTTCACCATTAAGCTCGAGCTCCCCACTTAATTCGTCGTTGCTTCTTTGACTGCACAGATTCACGACCATATTTCCGATTTAGTAGCGACCACCATGGATATTGACGAAGAAGACGATTTTTATGCTCCTGACGAGCCCGAGACAACAGCGGCAGAGCCTGCGCCTGCGTCAGCTGCCACAGCACCTCCAACGGCGCAAAAAGCCGACAACAATGAAGAGCTAGAAGAGGGCGAAGAAGAGGACGAGGGTGGGGAGATGGAGGAGGAGGACGACGACGACTCTGTAAGACACTCCCATCCTTCTTACCGAATGCGCCGGCGCAATTGGATCACTAACAAACCTGAAGGACATTGATATTATCACTGAAAGAAAAGACGGCTCAAAAGCTGCCCCTCCATCGTGAGCTTGAGGCCCCGCCACCCTGTCCCTCCGGTATATGTTGGCTAATACAAATGCCATGAAAGACAATCACGGTATAGCGAAATCAGGAATATACCTCAACGGTCCACACAGAACGAGGCCATGGTCAAAGCTGCGCCAGTGAAGAAGGAGGAGGCCAAGGCAGACCTCCCTCCCCCCGTCTCCACGTCCAAGATCGACCTGGACGCAGTCCCGATACACAAGCAGACCGGCAAGCCTCTCACACAAGTCATTATCGACGAAGACCTCGCGGATAGTGATAAGCCATGGCGTAAGCCCGGTACCGATCTGTCCGACTACTTCAACTATGGCTTCGACGAGTTCACGTGGGCTCTCTACGCGCAGAAGCAGGACTCTCTCAGGAACGAGTACAACCAGGACGCCGTGGCGCTCAATAACAAAAAGATGATGGAGGACATGACTAACATGATGATGATGGGCGGTATGATGCCTCCTGGGATGCCGGGAGCTGTGCCAGGGGCTGGTGGTCCCGGTGCAGCTGCTGCCGGGGCAGGCGCAGCCGCCATGCCGCCAATGGGGATGCCTGGCATGGACGGCATGTCGCCAGAAATGCAGGTCATGATGCAGCAGATCATGGCTGGTGGTATGGACCCGAGCCAGATGGACCCAGCTACCATGTCAGCCATGTACTCTGGAATGCAGGGTGCAGGCCCCGGTGCAGGCGGTCCTGGAGGCCAGGGTGGTGGTCAAGGGGGCCAGAATTTTGGCGGCGGCGGGTTTGGAGGTGGGAACCAGGGCCAGGGCGGCTACGGCGGTTATGACCAGCAAATGGGAGGTGGCGCTGGTGGAGGTGGTGGGAGAGGAGCCAGAGGTCGTGGCCGCAGGTGGTAGGACGACCGAGGTTCGCATCGTCATTACTTGGACAGGAAAAAGGACAACCACCATCAAGGGGAAGGTAGCCACGATCAGCGAACGGGGTGGAGTGGCGGTCGGGCAGGCTTTAGAGGCGTCAGATGACAGAGTGAGATCAAGTGATCTTTCGGACTCGGGAGATCGTGGAGAATCCAGGCGCCGTCTACCAGCTTCAAGCGCTGTTTCACTTCGAAGCACGCACGGAACCCTTGAGACTGGAGGGGCCGGCGCAGAAACAGGGACAGGCAAACACCGAGAGACAGTCAGGAGTTCAGATATAATCCAGAGCCAGAGCGGTGAAGAATCGGAAGGCCAAGACTCTACTTTGGATCGCGAGGTCTGCCAGGTTTCATGTGTTGGCTTAACTTCGAACCGGCGTTTGAAGCACCAGGCAACATTGAGAAAGAGAGGCCTTTAACAGGAAAGGGGCTAGTCGGGGGCTCAGAAATCCCTGGCCGTAGGTGCTAGTCACTATGTGTACCGACTTGAATGAATACCTGTATTATACCGGTTTATTACGCTAGAAGTTCTAGAGTATCACCATGGGCTGTCTCGAACCACGAGTTCACGTTGTGCAATCAATGCTAAGGAAACACTAATAAATGAAATAGGGGGTATCTATCTATGTTAGAACGCCGAACGCTCCTTACCCCATGGTGCCTGTATCATCTGCCGAACTCCACCTTTCAAAATCAGATCAAACTCGCCAGTGCACTGGAAAGATAACACTGGAAGAAAAGAAGAAGAAAAATCTATGTTAACGCCAACCCTCTTCAATCTGCCGGAATCCGCTGAGCTCCGTGATCTGAATACCAGTCTTGGACACTTTCGGCTCCAAAGAAATAACCTGACCCTGAATCTGGCCCTGAAGACGTGTAACAGAGAACCTGAAAATGAAACCGAGGAAATAACCGAAACCGAAACCGAAACCGAAACCGAAATCCATATCCCTCCCAAAGAAAACCCCAATCTGTATCCTTCCCTACTACTCTGCAGAGCCATTCCTCCGTCCTCATCATCCTATTGACCTCTTTCTGCCATACCACCACCCGTCTTTGAATACAGACTCCCGAAAAGCTGAGCTCGGTTGGACTTCGTCAGGGTCCTGGCCTTGGGCTTCTTTGAATCTCTTTTTTCTAACCCTGGTGTTGCTCCGTACTAGAATGCACTCCCCCGTTATCGTCCGAGTCATGTTTTTGTTTTTTTTTTTTTCGTCCTCTGCCCCATCATCCTCAAAATCTAGACTCCTAGGTACGTAGGTAATGTATAGGTAGGTACAGGTAGCCTGAGCTGCCAGTGTTGGTCGTTGGAATGATCCCGTCCCGCCCTCTTCAAAACCTGCTACTCCTCCGTAGTTCGTCACCTCGGTTCGATTCTACATCTCTGGTGCAGACTGCCGCGCTCGGAGTACGATAGCTTTGGTAAGTATTCTTCGACATTTTTTTTTTCGTCTTCGCCGTTGACAACAATGACATCCGATGATCCAATCAGGTTTTACCATGCATGGGTGTCGTCGGTCTTGTCAAGTTGTCGCTGGTGCGGCTCAGAGTAGCCCTGTTTCGCTGAATCGTCTCTGGTGCGGCTCAGAGTAGCCCTGTTCGCTGAATCGTCTCTGGTGCGGCTCAGAGTAGCCTACTGTACTGTATAGCACAGTTAATGGCCTGGGGTAGCGTTGCCATCCTCGTCGCCGTTATCGCTGCTGTCAGCATTGGCAGTGTCGTTAGTGTTATCGCGCTCGTCGCTCGTACCGTCATTCTGAAGGTATTGAAAGTCCTCGTCAAATTCGAAAGAATACACAGGTCCAGAGTCAGTAACGTCCCCGGCTCCGGCTGTGGGGTATTGCAGCTGTAGGTTAAAGGAAGGCTGTGTGTTGAAGGGAGGTTGTGGGTTGAAGGAGGGTTGTGGGTTGAAGGAGGGTTGTGGGTTGAAGGAGGGCTGTGGGTTGAAGGAGGACTGTGGATTGAAGGAGGGCTGTGGGTTGAAGGAAGACGGTTGGGATGGCTGTGGCTGTTGCGGCACGAATTGCAACTGTTCCTGCTGAAATGGTTGCCTCAGTAGTTGCTCTTGCTGCTGCATATATCTTGCCATCTGCGGGCTCGGCTGTGGGAGTTGGTGAAACTGCTGCTGACCAGGCTGGATACCAACATACGATGGCTGTCTCGAGGGGGCATACGATTGCGGGTTCAGGGTGGGCTGGGGGACTGGCTGTCGCTGTTTCCGCGCAAGAGGGCCACTGGGGACAAGAATTCGTCGTCCAGGACCACCAACACCAATAGGCATGTTGCCGGGAGGGTTGAAGGATCCCTCAAGGTTGTTTCCAGGCGGCTGCGAGGAGCCCACCGACCGCTGACTGATGGTATCAGCCGTGGCAACTCTTTCATCCTCGTCATCTTCTAGTTTGATAGTAGTAGCGGCGGTGCCCTTGGTTCTCCGTCGCTTGGGCTTGGGGCCCTTCTCGTCGTCCGAGCTCCATCTCCCCTTGAGTGCCACCTCGCTCACCTCCCACTCCCTTCGCTTCTTTGCCTCATTCGCCGCGTGGACCTGCTGGTCCCGCAGGTTGTTTATCTTGGCATTGTTTTTCTTGAACTGTAGACGGATGAGTATGATCTCTTCTATCGTTTGCAAAGCACTCCACATACCCCATATTCTTTCTCCGGGTCAGCTATAACCCGGTGCTTCGTCACATCGTTCAGCATGAAAACCACCAAGCCCTTCAGCTTCTGAACCGCAAGTTAGCTTATGATCGAGAAAGTCGAAATGATAAATAGGTTGCTCGTGATCCACGCGTATGCCGCGAGACAGCATTTGTGTGGGTTAAAGAAATCAAAACACACCCTGCAATATTCGACAAGATCATTCCAGCGGGCATCAAAGTTCTCATACTCCTTGATTTTAATCTTCTTGTGCCAGTAGCACACGTCCATGCGTCCGCTGTGGATATCTCTTGCCGTGTACTAAGTGCCCGCGTTAGTTTCCTCGATTCATGTGCGCAGAACAAGCTGGGTGTGGCGGATAGCGGAAGTAGAGGGGAATCATACCAAAACATCCCAGCAAAGCAACTCGATCTCGATAGCCGAGAGTTTCTTGAGTTTGGTCACATTTTGTGAAACCATTTCTAACTCTTCCGGAGAGTCTCGGGCGGCTTCTTCGGCCCTTTTCCTCTTGGGCTTGCCATCTCTGAACTCGGTAAAGTCGATGATGGCATTGTACAGCCTCTCCACCAAGCTCTTCTGCGCTTCAGAGTCTTGCGGGAAGTCCACAGCCTCTTGTCGTCCCGGTGTGTTACTGAGGGCTTTGTATCGTTTCATGAGTCTTTGGGACTCAATCCGCGTTGATATATACCCTTGGTAGGCTGGGCCAGCATTGATTTCTGCTAACCGAGCATCGAGGTCCATACTGTCGACCCCTGGCAGGGGCCGCAAATCCGCCAACGAGTCGATGGCCTTATTCAACACGCCAGCTCGGCGCATTAGGATGACCCAATGGGCCAGTAAGTTCGCCAAATTGGCGGGGAAGAGCGATAGGGCTGCGTCATGGGCAATCTCCTCGATCCCTACATCGCTCAAGCCCGCCCTGCCACCCTCAGCTAACTCATCTGTGGTGTTTGACATGTCAGAACCTGTTGGCAACTCGGGTTGCGCTAGATCTCCGAGCAAACAGCGAATATGGGAGTACTGACCAATGAGCTCGAACACTCGCATCTTGCGCCCAGTATTTCCTTCATTTCGAAGGTGTTCAACAACGTTCAAGGGGCCATTGTGAATAAGAAACTGGTAATCCGCGTCTGATACGTCCTCCATTGCGAAATTCATCTTGCCCTAAGGATACGTGTCCTAGCTTGAGTTAACATCTTGAACTTGTAAAACAGTGTGAGAGCTGCGTCTGAAACTATGAATGTGCGTATGGAAACCGTTGGCCAAACTCTTCAGCTTCATCTTGGAAGTGGCAGGGACGGGAGTAGGGCCGGGGGGTTAGGAAATCGGTCAGTTCAGGAACGGAAGTCTGATATCCGTGCAATGAAATCTAGGGGGCTAAGTTGGGGACAAAAGAAGAGGGAAGCAAAGCGGTTGTCGACCGCACACAGCAGGATACCATCAGCATCTCATCAAACACACTGCTATAAACACAGCCAACTCGCAGATAGCTCCGCTTCTAAACCCCATCCTGAGACTTTTCCGTCAACACAACACAGCCAAATCGAGGCTAACAACATTCAAAAAGTCTCAGAATAGATTTCAGAAGCGTGGATATCTGCTTGTTAGCTGTTTTTATAGCAGTGTGTTTGAGCTTTGATGAGATGCTGGTTGTAGCCTGTGTGTGCAGTCTGACCCTGATGTATCGGATCCTGCTGCTGACTTTGCTGCTGACTTTGCTGCTGATTATGTCGTTCACGCACTGGCGCAGTGTGTCCTGAGGATGTTGGATTGCGCGGTGCATCCATCACTGGCAGTAGGTTAGGCAATGCCTCGCGCTGCCTCACCCTCTCTGACTGTTGTGGTCGTGTGACTTTGTCTTTCTGGTTGGCAACTGCTTTGCGGTCTCTGTACCTATCTTGTATGTCCCTGGAGAGGGAGATGAACAGTATGGGACGTAGAACACTTGTTCATTGAACACAGAAATACTCATTTGCGTGGGAAACAGAACATTTCAAGGATGGATGTTTTGAACGTTCTCCTCGCGTCTGTCCAGTCATTTGCGTTTGAAATAGGTATGAGATTTCAGACTTACCGACAGTCTCAAAAATCAATAGGATAGTTATAGGCTTGATGATCGTTCCTGTGAATAGTCAGCTCAGTGAACTAGGCGGCGGTGGTGAACAAAGATGGGGGATGGTTGAGATGCAGGTAGCTCACCAGGTCGGCTTCACGTTGTTGTTGCGGGGAGAAGTTTCACTGTTCAGCGCAGAATGTTCGTTTTAAAATATGAGCACATAGCACATGGCACCAAACTGATTGCGGGGAATCTGAGCTCTTCGAAGTGAATGCTTGACATCCATCTGATGGCAGACAATTGTCCCCACAGTCAAAACTGAACCGCACGTGGACCGTGGTCTTCGAGGGGCGCAGCCAAACAAGGAACGAACGTAGACAAGCGTCATTGGGGCTCACGGAATGCGAATAGAGTCAGAACACCGAGAATGAGCACTTGAGGAGACGAGTTACTAGACTATGAGAGCGTGCTATGTCGTGGTTCAACAAGCAGCTTCATTGACTGGTGGAACGTACTGTGCATAGCTAGGGCCGGCTAAACAGAGTGGCCGTATCCATCTCGAAGTTTGTTCAGAATAACTATGGGTTGTAGACTCGCAACACTCAGGCATTACTCTGTGGCTTGATATTATCTAGATCTATGGGGATATATCATAGCCTGATACGAACCTAGTTCAAGGTACGTTATCCATGTTGGGAGTTATCCAGGGAAAGGCCAGTCTTACTGCAGAGAGGACTTGAGAAGTGTGTTGCGAAGTGGCTTGGTTGATGTAACTCGCTACAGAAGTCACCACACGTTGCGCCTTTTGGTGTTGGTCTTGATTCCCTTTAGTGACATACCGGTATTTGTTTACCTACCTAGGCAACAGTCTGAGGACCAGAGTGGGCTGTCACTCGACTCGTTTCCACGGTTAAATCTAGAATGTGGAAGCAAGCATTTACATATAACTGACACAAACTTTCCTATCTTAAGTTTCCATCCAACTGGTTTGAACCTAGCGGAACGGTGGCAACCGTGGACTGGAGTCTGGTGGAGAGCAAGTCGCGTTTTCAGCCTCCGGACCCCTGATTTCCAGCCTTGCGCCCAATATTTAGCCTTGCTCGGGAACTTTCCGGGCGGACTGAAGACAACGCGCTTCCCTAAGACACCTATAAAATCTTCAAAGCTAACTTTCTAGACCCCCTCAACCTCCGAGTCGACCTTCCTCACGCGTCTCCCTCCCTCACGCGTCTTTCTTGACCACACGCGCCTCCCTCTCCATACTTCCGAGCAGCTTCCAACATGGCCGGCGCCTCTCCCAGTAATTACGTCTCTACTGCGACAGCCGCACCGATGCCCCTATCGATCCCCGTTTGGACTACAGCGACGCTTGTTGAGACACATATGGGAACTAGCTGTCTGTTCACAGACAGCCGACAATGATTGTTTCCTGTCAAGGTGGCGGATGGCGCTGCCCCGCCCCCAACGCAAGCTGAGTGCCATGGGGTGCGCTGACAAGATACAAGTGAGCACCGCGCGGGAAGGATAACAGTTCCCAGGTTGTCAGAGCAGTGTGGTGATGGAAAACGAAAGGAGCCAGGGTTCGTATCCAACCCACAGTTCTCCCACGTAGAGTATAAACAGTTGGCTTGCTTCCATATATCTAATCCCACTTCTGAAGCTGTACTTCTTCAGCTACATGTAGGTATGTAACCTTTTATTCTTCAACGTTGCAGTAGCGGTAATATCGTTGAAGAGCCGCATTTTCGGCCTTTGGCCCCCGCCGGCCAAGTCAGCCACACCGACGCGGGGCAGCCAAATCGGCCGGCCGACGGCCAGGATATTCTTTAGCTGGCATCTCGCAATAGTTTGAACCTTTGTGGCCGGGCTGTGGTTAACGCGTCCCCAGACCTCGTAGAAAATCGAGCAACATCACCCAGCGGCAGATAAATAGAGCCGCAGTCGCCTTGAACTTGGCTTCCTTCTTTCTCTCTTTATCCCACAGAGCCAACCTTTCTGAGTCCTCTCGACCTCCCAATTCGACCTCGCTGTCTCCGTCCCTGAGCCATCGTGTGCCCCCCGCCCCCCCGGTACCATCCGAGCCGCTGACAAAATAAGCGGCATCTCCCATACCTATCCTGTCGTTCTCGATGGCGTTGTTGCCACTGACGCGGTCCCCGCGAGCCCCAACACGTAGGAGCTAAAGCCCACGCCGGGTGAACTCGACTGCGTCTTCAGGTGGTGGAGAGGGCACACGATGGTCGAACGGTCCCGGGGCCCCAGGTCTTGGATCTGGGACCATGGGTTGGAGATACAAGACAGAAGGAACAGAGGATAGATCTGCCTCATTGAGGGCCTAGACGCCCGCTTAGGGGCGGAGGAAAGGAAGGGTTTGAACCTGTCTTTGGACGACTAACAATAATCGGTCTGCGTACCTAGGTAGGCGCTCGGAATCTGGGTTCAAGATTGCGCTCCTGGCCGAGAGTCAGTCACTCGATCAAGCAATTCGACAAGCACTTCGATCAATCGACACCTCAGACGACAAGCGAGCCGCGACGTCCGGACAATCGAGAGGTACTGGCAATCCTCCATGCCTAAGAACTCCTTATCACTCCGACTCTTTACGATCATTACACATTATGGAAACGAAGGGCACGGGCCGGAATTTTGGTAGTGGCGGATATGACTTGTTCAATACGGATACAATCAGGCTGGGCCCTCAAGCGCTCGATTTCCAGCGGTGGAAGCCCTCCCATATAACTGGCCCAGACATGCGTTTTCTAAAGCTCCATATACTTGTCTCAACCCAGCCAAATCGGTGGCAACCGTGGGTTCGGTGGAAGTGGCGTTTTTGGGGGCTTTTAGCGTTCGGGACCCCTGATTTGCAGCCCTGGCCGCCTAGTCGGCCTGCCGATGGCCAGGATATTTTCGGGCCTGGATTGCCAGGTAAACCGAATCTTCCTCGCCGGGCTGTAGCTAACACTCGACCACCCTCGACATAACGACCTCCCTAAGGCATCTCGACCTCCCTGAGCCATCGTGAGCTCTATCGACCGCTCACACGACTTCCTCCCACGCGTCTTACTCGACCACAAGCGACTCCCTCCCTCCCACACGCCTCCCTCTCCCTCTCCGCCCATACAGAATCGCTGAGGTCATGGCAGAGAGCTGGGCTCATTGGCAGCATTGGGAGCTTGGATGACTTGCTCTCAGGGGGTTCAGGGGGGCTAGGGGGCTCACAGGGGTGGTGGCTTGAAGTTGGTTGACGGACCAGCCGGAACACGGATATAATCACTGATGGGGGTTTGGTTTGGTTTAGTCTCTCTGGCAGGGCACTGCCTGCTCCACAGTAAGCCGCTGCAGCTCCTCTATTTGCCCTTGCTAAAAGATTCGTAGGATCGGCGACTACGGAGAGAACTCTGAGCCCGTAGGCGGAGTAGACCCTCCCACACCCACAGCGACGACGCACAGCGGCTCTCTCCGCGGCGATTCGAGTCTCTTGGGCGGTAACGCGCCCCTTCCTGATCCTGACACGTCTGATTCTGCCGTCGTGTCAGATGCTCGACTCGTCAATAGCCAGACGGCCGATGCCAAGCTCGGCCTCTACCTCGATTTCAACAGTGCCAACCCTCCACAGCCAATTCGAGGTGACAAAGGAACCACTAGCCCTGGGCTCGCGGGCGTGAAGCCCATGGGGGGTTCTCTGGTGCTAGAATAGGTATGTACCTAGTCACGTATCGAAGGAGCGAAGGACAGGATGAGCTGCATTGGAATCCCGCCCCTTCCGGACAACCTACAACCTCCCCTCTATCAAGCCAGTATCGCCAATTGACTACAGCAGAAAGAGAGGATGGAATTACGGCTGGCCAAGACTAGGATCACCACTTCCTACGTATCTAAGGAATAGCAGCCTGAGGGCTGGATAACAACATCAACTGGTTTACGCTAGGTAAGCAGACGCAATCACTAAGCTAGACATGGTGGTTGACTCGGGCTGACTTATTCAAAGATGTAGGTAGGTACAGGTACCTAGGCGTGCTGGGCAGAGTCGGTTGACAGCCTGCCTGCCGCCAGGGTTAGCCTCCAACCCACCGGTCTCCCAAATCGACCTCCCTCGACCTCCCTCGACCTCCCTGTCTCCCAGAGCCATCGTGTGCACCTCCCGGCCGTCCGAGCCGCTGACAAAACGAGCGGCATCTCCCATACCAATCCTGTCGTTCTCGATAACGTTGTCGTCGCTGCGCGATCTCCCAATTGACGAGGAGCCGCCGCCGCCATCTTCATCGCCAGAGGCTGGCGTTAAGGATGGATCAGTCAGATTTGGTGACTTTCGACGGCACTGTCGCAAGGCTCAGGCTGCGACCGCGACCCAGCCCAGGCGCGCAAGAGGGAGAGGGCTCGATGAATACGGTCGTTGGCAGTTGGATGTGCGGCCGAGCGACCAAGGATACGTCATGACCATACCAGCTATGAGCGCCGAATGCGAGAGGGCTCTTTTCCGCTGTTGCATTGATGGTGACAACTCTACAGCACCGCTTATATGCTAGCACACTTGGCATTGTTCAAACCTTGAGGTCATGGCAAAGAGCTGGGCTCATTGAGGGCCTAGACACCTGCTTGGGGCTGGAAGACAGGAAAGTTTTGTGCCTTTGGACGACTTACAATATTGGGAAATCGTGATGTGTTTATTGGCTTAGTAAGTATTACCACTTCTCGCACTTGACTACCATTACTCCCACTTCCACGAACCGCTGGCTACCTATTTACACTTTTGGTTTTGGTTGGCTAACTTCAACTCTTTACCTCTCAGGGGTAGCAAGTGGATTGAAATAGGTGGAAGTCCAGCCCTGCTGCCCACTGACAGCCTGCCGATCACAGCAAGTCCAAAGTCCATTTTCAAGCTACCATGTACCTTCCATCCTTGCAACGCCGCTCGATCAAGCAAGCCCGAACACACGCGAAATACCCACACACCTTGAAACGAAGCACTCGCCGAGCCGCCAGTTTCCATATCATGTATACACTATAAAGGCGGATCCAGTAACCCGCACAAACTCCTTCTCGGTGTGGCACCACAGCTTCTGCACGACGTTCTCGTTCCTCAGCCTCGCCAACAGGGCCTCGACCTTGGCCGACGCCGTTTCGCCGTCATAGTTGACCGAGTACACCCCGCTACCGACCTCGCCGTCCGTCCCCCGCGCGACTTTGATATCTCGAGGGAGGGGCACCCCCGCCGTGTTCGTGCTGGAAGCCGCCGACGAGCTCGAGCTGCTCGAGCTCGTAGGTCGCGCTGGAAACCTGGCGCTCGTGGCGAAGAAGACCTGCCGCTCCCCAGCCTCTTCGAAGGGGATGTTCACAAACGGGCCAATAACCTTGAGGACTGCCTTGATGGTCGTCATCTGCACCGGCGGCGCACCACCCGGCCTGACCTCCTTGCCCATGTTCGTCTTGACGTGGCCCGGGTGGGCATGAATGAAGGACACGTCCGGCGCTTCCAACGCGATCGATTCCAGGGCGAGCGTCATCATCGAGGACCCGTGGCCCCGCGCCGCCAGCATCTGAAGCCGACGGGCCTGAAAGTCGTTCGTGTCGACCGGCCCTTCCTTGGTCGCTGTGTAGACCGTCACGACACGACGCAGCGCCGGCGCTCTCTGCAGGAGGGGGAGGAGGTCAACGATGAAGCGGATCCGGGAGTAGTATATCACGGCCATGGGGTAGTACAGATCTTCCGGCGTGTCTGCTTTTTTTTCAGCGCTGTTAGCGAAAACCATTGCTTTCTTCAACTTGAAGCCTGCCCGCCAGCATGGGAGGTAAAGTGGACCCCCTGCCTTTCCCGGTGATCAGAGTCCCTGTTGTTAAGAACAGGAGGTTGATGTAGTGTTCCCTCTTCCCAATCTCCCGGCAGATATCGTCGACAGAGCGCAGCAAGCTGACGTCGGCGCTGATGAAATAGTACTCCCCCTCCGGGTTGATCTCCGCCAGCTCCGACGTTATCCTACTCCCGGCTTCCCTCGACCTTCCGACGAAGTATATGCGTGGTTGGGCGGCATACTGGGCAAACTGCTTCAAGGTCGTCTCGCCAATGCCAGCCGTCGCACCGACAAAGACAGCAACGAGGCCCGATGGGAGCTCGCTCGCGATCCGCCCGTTGGACGATTGGATTTGCTCTAGGGTGACCATTGTGGGAGAGTGACGAGCAGCCGTTACACCTGGTACAACCCGACTTGCTTGGCTTTCGAGGCGGGGGATGTTGATTAATCAACGCGGTAGGACAGACAAAAACAGAAGCTCGTCGGGCTCAGAAGGGCTCGGTCTGAAAACCGTGTTACACCACGGAGAATTTAGGTGCGCCCCAACGGTCATGCTGAGGACTCTGAGAAGGCGAACGCAAGACAGTTACGGAGCCGTGTGCGAGACGATGATGGAAAAAAAAAAGGGGGGGGGGGCGAGTGGGGGATCATCGTGCGCCTCGTTCAGGGTAAGCATAAATATATGCATAGTTCCCGGCGGCATTCCCAACTTGGTCACAACATTCTTCGGACGGAACTTCTCAGTGGACCATGTACACACACTTTGTATGAGCCCTGACTCGTTCACTGGACGTTGAGGTATGTTGGCGGCGCATACTGTCTCGTTCTGGGGCTGAATCTTGCCGATCTCCGCAGAGATACTCCGTGATTTCCGATGAGCATGCTTCGCAAATCGGGCGTCGTGCCGACCGCGGCGGCACAGGTCACAATCGCCTAGCCGGGTTCGTGCAAGTGTGAGCTTGCCCTGGTCATCGGGTATGCGAGCCGTGCCGGCTCTGCTCACGCCCGAGACCGGCAGTGGACCTGACATTTGGCAGTTTGCCGCTAGGCTGAACGGAACCCTTTTCGCAGCATCTTCAGACTCGTCGTCACACTCCCTTTAATGTCTCGCCTTGCGGGCGGCCCCATCACCCGCTCTTGCGGCTTCAAGACGCGCTAGGGAGTGATGCAGTCTCCCGTCACTAAGAACAGCGCCTAAGAAGGGCACGGCACGGGTCTATGCGCAAACGGAAGGATCAAGCACCCACTGCGAATCACAGGGCCAAGACAGTCACTGCAACGTGATGAGACAAAGGCACAGTCGTGTTCTGAGCATAACTGGTGAGATAACTGGTGGGAATCGTGGGATGAGCTTGTATGTACATACAAGCGTCCGAGACAGCCCCTTAACACTGAGGTCTCGCGCTTTGTTCGGTCCAGCTGTAATTATAAGTAATAAGCCCGAACGCTTCCGCAGTGCAAAGCCGAGATTGAGTGTTACGGCCGAACCAGACTGTCGGTATCCAACATCACAAGGCGAAATTGAACTCGGCCGATGATCTGCACCGGATGGACCTGGTCACACCGTTCCGGGCGCTGACGTCCGCCGCTAATTATCGGGCAGCGGAGGATACCCGGTGCCTGTGCTGTGCTGTCGTCGTGGATGGCCTGCGAGTTGCATGCATATGATCACTGAATCACAGTGAGTTGCGACGATTAAGCACGGATACACTTATACATTTTTGCGCAGCGATAATCGCTGGGTGATGGCGCACTGCTTTGCTGCATGCGATTAACTGAATCAGTCCGGTAACTAAATGCTTTGCGAACTGCGCACACGATTTTGACGGGGTGAGCGCCTACATATGTGGATACAAAAGCTTTGCCACTCAACCAAAGTCAAGTCACTTTGGCGGAGTGGTTAACGCGCTGCCCTGCTAATAAAACAGTTAGCATGTTAGGCAGTTCCCTCGGGAGCGTAGGTTCGAATCCTACAGGTGACGTCACATGGTTTTCATCGGCCCATTCTTTTTCCCCCATCGTCCTTTCTTGTTACCTCGATTGCCCAATCTCAAGCAATCGACACCAGTGAAAATCCACGACACCAGTCTACAAAATCCACGACACCAGTCTACAAAATCCACGACACCAGTCTACAAAATCCACGACACCAGTCTACAAAATCCACGACACCAGTCTACAAAATCCA